>NW_020769332.1:2629823-2664275 GCF_900518735.1 Pseudonaja textilis | reverse complement strand
GAGTTGGAAGTCCACGCATCTTAAAGTTGCCAAGGTTGAAAAACACCAAGCAAGCTCTTGCATAAAAGGAGGCATCTGGGGTCTCTCTAGTATTTTGGACTTCATCTCCCATCAGCCTCAAACAGACATGGTCAGGGACTATGGGAATTGAAATTCCAAGTACTGTATCTTCTTCTGTTCTAGAATCGTAGCACACTGCAGCTTCTGCAAAACAGAAAGAAAACACAACAGTAAATCTTTACGGCTTTGAAGTGGATGTAAATTACTTTGGTAGGAAAAAAAGAAAGGAGGAAAAAAAAAAACCAGAGCCCTGCAATCAGAATAACTCAAAGACATTTAGAGCTTGAGAGATTATCCTTTCCAGTTGAAGAATCTGCCCATTTCTTGAACAATGTAGGGAAAATGTGAATTAAGATGGTGATCGGATGTCTGCAAGGATTTAGCAAAACAAGATGGAGGCCACAAATATTCCGTTGGAAGTTTGTTATATATCAGAGTGACAGAATTGGAAGGGATCTTGGAGGTCTTCTTGTCCAAACCACGCTCAGGCAAGAGACTGAGCAAATTGGTTGCTCAATCTCTTCTTAAAAACTTCCAGTGTTGGATGATCACAACTTCTGGAGGCAATTTGTGCCGCTGGTTAATTGTTATGTGTGACAGAGCTTCAATTACACGGTGGCCATATTGACTAAAAAAAGTCAATTTCATATTGACTTTTTTGACTCCTTCGAAGAACTGTTGCTCCGCATTCTCCGAGATTTTCTGAGTTTTACCCATCAGGTTTTCCACATCTTTCCCCTTACTCATATGGAGGGTGTCTGCTATTTGTGTTTCTTGTTTGCATATTGTATCCAGATATCACCTGGGGTTCAGAACCCAGAATTGTAGGGCTGGAAGGGATCCCAGAGGTCTTCTAGCCCAACCATCTGGAGATCCTACACCAGTTCTGACAGACAGCAGTCCAGTCTCTTCTTGAAAGCTTTCAGTGATGAAGCTCCCACAGCTTCCAAAGGCAACTTCTGTTCCATTGTCTGATTGCTCTCCCTGTCAAAAAATCCCTCCTTATTTCCAGGCTGAATCTCTGATTCATTGGTAACTGGTTCATATTTATGACCGTTGCCGGGTCGTGGGTTCATTGACAAGCAAAGTCAATGGGGAATCTAGATTCACTTAATGACCAGGCATTTGGATCCTTTCCTTCCTGCTGCTGCATTTACAGACATTGTTTGCTTGCTTGTTTAGTAAGGAACACTAGATCACAGGTTAACCATAACAGATTGACAGCGTTGGAAGGGACTTTGTAGGTCATCTAGTCCAACCCCCCGCCTAAGCAGGTGTCAGCTGCTTAGGTGTCATACTTTGTATATGTGATTTACGTGCCCATTTTCTCAGATTCAGAATAATGTCAGCTGGTGCTCCATTCAAAATCCAAGAAAGAATTACTTAGACTCTTTTAATTAGAGAAAAGGTATCTTTTACTGGAAGTCAAGTGGTAGCAACAAAAGAATTCTGAATCTGAGAAAATGGGCGCGTAAATCACATATACAAAGTAATGGCAACGTTCCCGCCCCCAATAGTTCAATTGGCTCATCCAATTAAAAGTTGTGAATATCATGATGTGGGCATCTCCAGGTGGTGATGAGGCTTTTGTCCATTGACCTTGGCATATTTTGATAAAGGTTTGCAGCTGCGCATAGCATAGAAGAGAAAGCAAGGAATAGAAACCTAAGCAAGAATGTATTTCCGCCCCACCAAGTTTATACAATTCAGTTTGTAACACCTCCAGCTCACTTCCCATAATTTTCCCCTCTCCTCCCCCCGTTACTTATGACAGCCGAAAGATGCAAAGCAAAGGGAGAAAATCTTGAAGGCTGACAGCAGGAGACCCTACACCATGTCTGACTGATGGCAGTCCAGTCTCTTCTTGAAATCTTCCAGTGATGAAGCTCCCACAACTTCCGAAGGCAACTTCTGTTCCATGGGTTGATGGTTCTCACTGTCAGAAAGTTTCTCCTTTATTTCCAGGTTGAATCTCTCCTTAGTCAGTTTCCATCCATTCTTTTTGGTCTTCAGGTGCTTTGGAAAATAGCTTGCTCTCCTCATCTTTGTGGCATCCCCTCAAATATCAGTATGGGTTGATTTTTATGTTAATATCACTGAATTGCTCAATTGGAGTTGGGCCATGTCTGAATGGGATTAAATAAATCCTTCATCTTAGGGAAACCTGGCCAGGAGGAAGGCATACGTATCTCTTTTTCCTGCTGCAACACTCAGTCTGGAAGTTGCGTCTGCTGGTCATTCCTCTTTCAATTGGAGGAAGTCAATAAAATAAAATAAATAAATAAACATTTTTGCCAGTTCCGTGGGTGGTTCAACGGGCCACGGAGAACTTGAGAGTCAAAAAGAGAGAGCGGGGCTCGAATAGAACTAAGGAGAAATTTCGTGACATGAGAACAATCAACTAGTGGAACAACTTGCCTTCAGGAGTTGTGGGTGCTCATCGCTGGAAGCTTTCAAGAAGAGACCGGAATGGCATACTTTCTCCTGCTCAAGCAGAGACTAGCTGGACTAGAAAGCCTCTAAGTTCCCTTCCGACTCTATTATTCTCTTCGTCTCAAAGCTGGATTTGTACACTTTGCTCCCTACCCACGGGATGTAGTTGCAAGTGTCTGTTTATTTCTGCTGTCAGCCAGTTCCAACGGAGACTCAGGTTCAAAGCTATGAAGAGGAAATAGATTTTCAGCCACAAAAAACCCCCAGCCTCTACAAAAACCTCAGCATCCTTCAAAGAACAGAAGGCATTTAGTTTCTCCTGGAGCCTTAGGCTTCCTACTGTGGACCGGAGAAAATTGAGCCATTCATCTTGGTTAGTTTAAGAATAATTTGCGGCGAAGGCCCAGCTTTCCTCCTGCTGCTTTGTGCAAAGAGAATAAACGATGCAGATATCTCTGGATTTGCATCAAGTGCTGCATTTTGCAAATCCCAGCTTTTCTGACCAGAACCCCTAGGGGACTGGACTGTCCTTGGCTGGACAGTCCAGTTTGTAGGAAAATAGGGTCTTTTTAAGGCGCTTCATTATTTTCCCTGTATTGTAGGGTGGGGTGCTTCAAAAATTCTCAACGGATCTGAAATTTTAATGCAAGTAGTCCTTGACTTACAAGCAGTTCATTTGAGAAATAGAGAAATATAATATAACATAGTAGAAATATAATAGTTATGATAAAATAATATGTCATAGCAATTGCTATAATATGATATTATAGGCTTGATTACGTGGAAATGAATGATATTCTAAATTAGGCTTTATAATAGTTGAATTCTGTTGGAAAAATTAGATAAATTGGCAATAACAGTCTGATAATGATTTGATAATAACATGATATTAAAGGGATAGTAGCTATATATAATCGGAATTGTAAGTTAAAATAGGATAGAATGACTGTTGATATTGTGCACAAGATATTGTGTACCAGCTGACACACTGTATAATATATTTAATGTTGTATGTTTAAAGTTTGTTTGTGTTTGTTGTTTAAAATAAAAAAAAATCTTTTTTAAAAAATATGGATTCTTGGCAATGGACTCATACAGGTAGCCCTTGAGTCACGACCACAACTGAGCCCAAAACTTCTGTTGTTAAGGGAGATCTTCGTTTAAGTGAGTTATATGCCTCATTTTACGACCTTTCGTGCCACGGTTGTTACGTGAATCACTACAGTTGGTAAGTTAGTAACTTGGTTGTGAAGCGACTGTGGATCTGTGACCCTGGGACACTGCAGCCGTCATAACTATGAACCAGTTGCCACGTATCTGAATTCTCATCACATAACCCTGAGGATGCTGCAACAGTCCTAAGCGTGAAAAAAGTCAGATTTTTCAGCGCCATTGTAACTTTGAACGGTCACTAAATGAACTGTTGTAAGTTGAGGACTACCTGTATTTATAACAGTTGCAATGTCCTGGGGTCATGTGACCCCCTTTTCTGACCTTCTGAGTAGCAGAGTCAGTGGAGGAAGCCAGATTCACTTAACAACCAGGTTGCTAACTTCGTAACTGTAGTGATTCACTTAACAACGGGGACAAAAAAGGTCATAGTCAAAGGTAAAGGTTCCCCTTGCGCATATGTGCTAGTCGTTTCCGGCTCATCTCCGTTACAAAGCCGAAGAGCCAGCGCTGTCCAAAGACGTCTCCATGGTCATTTGGTCGGCATGACTAAATGCCGAAGGCGTACAGAATGCTGTGACCTTCCCACCAAAGGGGTCCCTATTTTTCTACTTGCATTTTTACTTCGAACAGCTAGGTGTGATGACGCGGGGCGTGGCACAAAAGCAATAAAGTCACAAAAGTAGGTAAAGGCCCTTTAATACTTCCAACTTGGCCCCCAATGCCCAGTTATCCTCAGCTGGAGATCAAACTCTCCCAAAAACAATTTTCAAAGGGAAGAAATTCAGTCTGAACCCAAAGTGCATCTAAATTATAAATAAAAACCAACACAAACCACGCTTTAGCAATTAACAACAGAGGGCAGACTAAGGAATTGCAGACTTCAGAAGATAACGAAACAGTCGGGAGGATGCCAGAACCCAGATAAGACTTGACAAACCAAAATAATGCACACTTTGCTTCCAGCAAGGTGCTGTGCACAAACACCCTTTTTAAATCCTGTTTTCCCAGCTGCAGCTTATGAAGGGAATCAGGGCCCTTTTCTCCCTCATAACCCACATTGCTCCCTTCTCTGTTCCTCCCTGCGTGCCCTAGGATGAAGAGGTGGTGGGCCTGGGTCTTCCTCTGAATGCCCAGCCAGACTGTGCCCTTCCCCAGTTTCTTCCACAACCACCAGAGCCACACTCCCACTCCCTGTCAGCTGCTCGACCTCCCCCTTGGAATCAGATTCCAACAGGGGCATGACACTAGGTTGGCAGAAGCTGGGACAAGTACCAGGAGCTTACTCCGTTACGCGGCACTAGGGATTCGAACCACTGAATTGCCAATCTTCATGATCAACAAGCTCAGCGTCTTAGCCACTGAGCCACCGTGTCCCCGGTCATAGAATGGGGTAAAATTGAACTTAACAACTCTCTCACTTAACAACATACATTTTAGGCTCGATTGTGGTCCCACCTGTACTGGGTAGACTGAACCAGAGTCAAGGATTGTTAACCACGAATTGATGTGGAGCATTGCCATAGCTGATGTCTCCGTCACCAACCATTGTGAAAAGCCCCTGGTCCCATTTTTCAGTCCCTGTTTTAAAGACTCGTTTGTTTAGGCCTGATGCAAAATCTCGCTAAATATAGCACCAAATGGGCACTTTTAATAACGGCCTTTGTGGAAACACAATTGCTTGAAATGGCTGGGAAACAATATCCCTCCGTTCATATTTTGCACAGTGGAGTGGCCATTTGCCTGTTTCCGGTGCTCATCATCCAATCTTTCATTTATGTCTAGCGCCTTTAATTAGCAGAATGCTCCGTAATCCCTTATTATATTCCTCTTCAGAAGACCCCGGTGAGGGTCATTTTTGTTCCTGGGAAACGGAGGATGAAATACAGATTCTTTCTGGAGCATCTAACAGAAGAGTGAATTTGAACTGAATTTTTTAGCTAATGGATAATTGACATTTCCCATTTCTGTTTTTGAGCCGCTCGTTCTGTCAATCATCGGTTTGTTCTGGGCTGCAGATTTGAGGTTTTGGAAAGCGTGCACGAGAAACACAATACAAAAAAAGAAAAGAAAAGAATCCCTCTCATAATATACAACCCCTTTCATCTATAATTCCCCATCTGGTCTGTATTTTTGTATTCGTTTGGGGGTACACCTCTGTAATATCTACACCCCTTTATACAGAAAGGTGTATTTATTGATTTTAAAATGGCGTTCCAACTTGGGGAGATTTTGAAACCTGAATGGTTTTCAGATGGTGTCATGTGGAGGTCTCCAAACTTAGCAACTTTAAGACTTGTGGACTTCAACTCCCAGAATTCTCCAGCCAGCTATGCTTCCTATTTGCCTCCGTCTGAAAGCTGCCTTCCCATTGGCAGCTCCCTTCCTCTGGCAGCTCTTCTGGAGTCTGCCTTATTTCCATCAGTTCCTCGATGGCGCCAGAGGGGAGGATGCCATCTGCATTGGATCTGAGCACTGGCAGGCAGATTCAGGTCCTGGAGGACAGTTTGACACCCAGGTTGCTTTTCCTAGGCTGGTGGTGGACTTCGAAGATGAGTGTCAGCCTGTCTTCTTTGGCAAGGATAACATGTGTGTGTGTGTATACACATGTGTATGTGGGCAAGATTTGTCTCATTGAAAGTCTTCTTGGCTCAGTGCCTCTGGCAGTCTGCCACAGAGACAGCTGCCTGTCAGCAAAGCCGTTTTTTTAAAATTTATATAAATAATTTATATTTACATAAATCTATATTGAGCGAGGAGGAGGGGAGCGGTTCCCCATGATCCACGGGGAAGGGATCTCGGAAGCATCTTTGTGTTCCCTGGATTGACCCGGCCTGGTTGCAAGGAGAGAACTAGGGGACAGTCTGATGTGGGAAAGGTGACCTCATCTGGGTGGCCATGGCCCTACTTTTCTCTCCCCATGGGTCTGGCCATTGGGCACGCCCTCTGTTGATGCCTCCTCCAGCTTTGGGGCACCACAGTGTCAACTCATAACATATTTCTCTGGTCTTTTTAGAGTTGCCAACAGAAAAGGAGGGGGGAGCAGTGTAGCAGCTTGCAAACCAAAAGTGCATTCCGTAAATGTTTTGAAAGATAGTAACTGGGTGACTGATGTTTCTGCCATGCAAAATTCTAACTGGAGAGCATGTTTGATGGCTCTTGGCTATGGATGTGTCCCATTGGATAATATGAATTATGATACACCCAGGGGCTGGGGGGAAAGCCAGGGTCAAGGGTGACAATGAATTAGGCGTCTCAGAGTCTGCTACACCCAGGCAGTGCCAGACATTTTACCTCCCAATAAATCCTTTTTAAAGTTTTGGACATTTGGCTCGATTTAAATGGGGGGTAACTGCCGGAATCCTGACACACAGTAGCCGCAGATGGATGTTCTCAGAGTCCATGGTTGTGGACTCCAAGGCAGCACCTCCACTGCCACCGATTCAAGGATGGCACTTCTCTTGTTCTTGCAGCATCTCCGCTACCAGCCAAGATGTAGCTTCCACAGCACAGCTTCAGTGGGCATTTGCATTGGATTCTTGAGCCTTGCGTTCCATGACCTGAACATCTCAAGGCCCTGAAAGAAAACCCATGAAATGGAGTGGCTCAGAGCAGTGGTGGAATGTTACCGGTTCAGATCAGTTTGGCCAAACCAGTAGTAAAAAAACCCCTCCAACACTGGTGGTATGCTAGCGGTTTGGACCGGTTCGCCTGAACCGGTAGTAAAAAAAGCCAAAGATCAGCTGAGAGGAGGAAAAAAATCCTCCAAAAATCAGCTGAGAGGAAAATGAAGAGAAAAGCGCAGGATTGGCCTTCCCAGCTGCCCTTACGCTTTTCTCTTCTTTATCCTTTCAGCTGATTTGTGTTGCAGGCCTCAACTGGCATGTGGGTGTTAGGGGAGCGCACGAGCATGCGCAGTCACTGAACCTGTAATGGAACAGGTAGGATCCCACTGCTGGCTCAGAGGGAAAGAAGCAGCCGATCCCTAGCTCAACTGGCAACCAACATGGACATCATTCTGAATCTACGACTTCAGTTCCCATCATTCCCAGCCTTGTGGCTCAGCGAAGAATTCTGGGAATTGACATCCTGGCCCCTGGAGGGTGTACTGTCTCAACCCCCAACAAGTCCCGTTGAAGAGAGCAAACGGGGACATGGTTTTCATGGAGCAAGTGCTCGTCCTCAATTGTGAGGCTGGCCTGTTCCTATAAAAGTGATCCGGAGGCACCAACACATCACCTCTTTCCACATCTTGCTTTATTCAGCAATTCTGCCTTTCTCTGCCTGCCAGCTGAGGCCATACACCTTGAGAGGTCAGCACGTGTGAGGTCAACGGCAAGACTTGAGCCCACTTCGGGGCATGGTGTTCAACAATGGCAAATGCTTCCTTCCTCAGGAGAGGTGCGAAGGACACAGTGGTGGGCTAATTGAGGAGGGCTTGAAGCAATGAAGTCAGGCAGGGAGACACACCACTTGCCAGGGGAAGAGGCCACCGAGGCCACATTCTCACAATATTGTATAGTCGGCTTAATCATCGGTTCCCTTGAGGTGTTGTTTGCCACCCTTGGGAATACAAAGATGTGTGGAGTTCAACTCCCACAATTCCCCAGCCACCTGGGGGATCAAAGACTCCCGCAAGAAGAGGGTTTCTGGCCTAGTCTAGAACTTGGCATCCTGGCAACAGGAAAGAGGGCTGGCCAGGGAAGACCAGCTGAGTTGACCAGGGTCATCAACTTGTGACCCATTTAAATGTGTCCTACAAACAAGGACAAAGCCATTTCATACAAGTCCACCCAGCAGGGAGAGATTTTACTACGACTACTATTGCTGCGCTACTGCTGCTGCTGCTGCTACTACTTTTTCTCCTCCTCCTCCTCAACTATGCTTATTAGCTTATTGTTGTTGTTAGTTGCAAAGTTGTGTCCGACCCATCGCGACCCCATGGACAATGTTTCTCCAGGCCTTCTTGTTCTCTACCATCCCCTGGAGTCCATTTAAGCTCAGGCCAACTGCTTCAGTGACTCCAGTGACTTGTCTAGATTTGTCATAGCTTTCCTCCCCAGGAGCAAGTCTCTTTCCATTTCTTGGCTGCAGTCCCCATCTGCGGTGATCTCGGAGCCCAGGAAAATTGCCATCTGTCAGAAATGATATAGGCTCTCCTGCTTGGGCGGGGGGTTGGACTAGATGACCTACAAGGCCCCTTCCAACTCTGTTAGTCTCTTAGCGTGCATTGCTACTTGTGCCATTGGGCCTTCCATAGGACATTTCATTGCAGAGTTTATTTGTTGAGTGAAATGTTTATACTGTATAGCGCCTAATCCCATAAGCATCTCAACGTCTCCTTTTATAGAGGTGCTGGACATGACCAGCGGCTCAGGGAAACCGTGCTGAGCTCAGCCCTGCTTCCTGCAGACCCAGCTGCTGGTGGAGCCTGGTTGGTAGCTCCATCTTCCCTCTTGTGCAAAGCGGGGTGGACATCAGCCCCTCAGCAAGAGATGCAAGAAAGTCTCCAACGACAGCTGTGCCCACAGGCGGCCATTGGAGCTCTAAGCTGTGGCCGTTTCCTTGGAGCTGAGGTTCTTCAGAGCAGAAATGTTTGGTTAGGTCAACAACCAAGAGCCACGTAGCTGTTGGAAACACAAGAAGAAATGTAAGAAGAAATACAAGAAGGACTTGTTCTCAATGACAGCCCATTGCTTAAAATAGCTACCTCCTGAGACACAACGAATGGGCTCGACTAGCCATGCTGGGCCAAACATCTGGGCGACATCTGTTGAATTTGCCCAGGGAGATATGTAGGAGCTCCAACTGGCCAATTGCATGCCTGCAGCCTGCAGTGCAATCGACCCATTCATGGAGGGAATTACAGGAGTCTGATCTGGAGATATGTGGGAAATATTTTATTTTATTTGTGAAACGTTTACAATATAATCGAAATAAGAATAAGTGTAAGTATAAATACATGAAATTGGTGCAAATAATTGGGGACAATAGGACAAGAATGCTAGGCACGATTGTGCACGTATGCATGCCCCTTACAGACCTCTTAGGAATGGGGTGAGGTCAGTGCTTGAGAGTAAAGGAGTGGGGGTTTGAACCTGTGACAACAGAGTCAGGTAGTGAGTTCCTGTGATGATCCGGGGCGTGACACAAAAATAACTCGGTCACAAAAGTAGAATAAATTCCCTTTAATGCCTTGGGCCCCAACGTCCAATTATCCTCGGCTGGAGATCAAACTCTTCAAAAAAGCTCTTCTATGAAGAGCAGAAATGCAATCCGAACCCAAAGTAAAGGTAGAAGAACCCAACACAAACGACACTGAAGTAATTAACACGGCAGGCCAGGATGATAAGTTGTAGACTTCCAACAGATTTACCCAGCGCCCACAAGTAGGGAAACCCAGATAAGGCTCGACCAAGATAATGTACACTTTGCTTCCAGCAAGGAGCTGTGTCAAATGCCTCACTTGTATCCTGTTCTCTCAGTTGCAACTAATGAAAGGGATCAGGGCCTTTTTCTCTCCCATAAGCCACATTGCTCCCTTCTCCGTTCCTCTCTGCGTGCCCTAGGATGAAGAGGGGATGGCCCTGGATCTTCCTCTGAATGCCCAGCCGAACTGTGCCCTTCCCTCATTTATTTATATTTGTTTGTTTATTTGTTTTGTCAAGCAATTATAAGATAACAGGTCTAAGTATAATCATAGTTATGAATACATGAAATTGATACATATAAGAAAAATAAAAAGAAACAACAGGACAGGGACGGTAGGCACGTTGGTGCGTTTAGTCCACAGCCACCGGAGCCAAACTCCCACTCCCTGTCAGCTGCTCAACCTCCCCTTCAGAATCGGACTCCAACAAGGGAATGACAGTTCCAACATGCACCGCTCTGTTGCTGTAGTCATACTTCCTGCAATCAAGTTTGGAGTGGTTTACACTGAGTTTGCATCTGTTGTGTGCTCTGGTGTCACCTGAGAAAAAGGAGAGCTCAGGTGGTAGCAGCAGTTCCAGAGTTGAGCGCTGATCTGATGACATGGTTAGGAGCTGATCTGAAGTGACCCTTTTTGCTCTCTGATTTTGGATACAGTCATTATCTGCATTCTGGATATTCCGCCATGTTTGGCTTCTCTTTAATTCCAGCCGTTGGAAGGCTCCTGATCATGGTGCAAATATCAGCCAGGCCTTGAAAGAGAGCACAGACCTAGCTCCATCCAGATTGGAATCTCCTAAAATAAAGAAATGGGGATCACCAGTTACGGGGAGTCCTAGATGTGCAACAGCTCCTTTAGGGACCGTTCAAAGTTTACAACGGCACTGAAGAAAGTTCCTTATGACCGTTTTTCACATTTTAAACCATCGCAGCCGTGATCAAAATTCAGGCACTTGGCAACTGGTTCTTGTTTATGGTGGTCACAGTGTCCTGGGGATACATGCAGTGGTGGGATTCATTTTTTTTTTTTTTACTACTGGCTCTGTGGGTGTGGCTTGATGGGTGTGGCAGGGGAAAAATACTGCAAAATCCCTCTTCCCTCCCCACTAACCCGCTTTCCAGCTCCGTTCTCCTGTGCAGGGCAACCAAAGGAGACCCAGCCAATCAGCTGGGACTCGATGGGAGGCAGAGATGAGAGGGGGACGGGGCCAGTCAGAGGTGGGATTGGCCGGTTCTCCCAACTACTCAAAATTTCTGCTACTGGTTCTCCAGTTAGTAACCAGGTTACTAACTTAACAAGTGCGGTGATTTGCTTAACAACTGTGGCAAGAAAGGTCATAAAAGGGGGCAAAATTCACTTAGCAATTGTTTGCTTAGCGATAGAAATTTGGGGCTCAGTTGTAGCCAAGGATTCCCCTGTGTGCTTATGATTTAGCAACCCAGGCAATGCAGTGCCTCACGGGGACGTTAAACAGGAAGGAGGAGAGGATGGAAAAACCACCAGGTCAAACCAGGTACTGAAGAAAAGCACCGTTTCTAGGACCTCCAGGGAGGCAGGTGGAGTCGAGCATCCAAGACCGAGAGCGGTTCCAAGCTTTCCCGAGCAGCCAACCCGGGGTCAGCAGGATCAACCTTTTCCCATTGTTTGCTTTCTCCCAGAGGAGCCATTTTGGAGTCAATTGTGTTATGGTACAGAGGAAATGAGGGGCAAAAACTTCGGAGACGTCCTATGCTCATAATTCATACGTGACTCTCAGGATCCTTTAGATCTGAGCCACTATGAGTCTCCTGTCCATTTCCAGAAAAGCAAAACAGGACAGGTTTTTTTAACAGATTAAACAGAGTTGGAAGGGACCTTGTTGTTGGTCATCTAATCCAACCCCTCCCCCAAGCAGGAGACCCTACACCAGGGGTCCCCAAACTTAATTCCCAGAATTCTCCAGATACTGGCTGAAGTTGAAGTCCACAAGTCTTCAAGCTGCCAAGTTTGGAGACTCTGCCCTCCACCATTTCTGACAGATGGCAGTCCAGTCTTTGCTGCTTCTTTTAGTTTACCAACTAACCAACTGGGGTGTAAATCATAGATCAGGAATCAAGTTCTCGGGGGCCGACAAGAAGAATGTCGGCCGGCCAGGGGAATGGAGCAATTGGTCTGTCATTGCCAGGAGTGGCATGGCTTTGGCCAGCCTTTGCTCAAGCCTCCTTGCACCTACCTGGGTGTTACCTGGCTGCCCCACCTGGCCCTCCATCCCTCCAAGGGAACCTGCAGAGGTTAACAGGGGGCAGTGAGATTCTGACCGAGTTATGCAACCCTTTGACTGGAGAGAGCTGGCCTTGGAAGGATCTGGTCAGCCACTTCTTCTGCCCCCCCTCCCTCTGCCCACATGGCTCCTGGCGTGTGCAGCTTGGGGAGGGAGGGGCTTCTCCTCCCCCCTCTCTCCAGCCTCCAGTGTGCCTGCTTCTGTGTGAGCCACTGAGCAGCCTCCTTTGGCTGACCCAGGAGCCTCCTCTTCCCCCCTCCTTTCGCCCCCAATCCTTCTCTGCTTCCAGAACAGTGAAGAGGGAAGATTGCCAGTCCCCCGGATGTGCCAAAAGGCTCGGGATGTCTGGCCAATGAGGAGAAGGAGGAGAGGAGGTGGTGGCGGCCACGAGCACCACTGTGCGCCTTGGCTTCGGAGCAGCTGCTCCGAGTAGTATCTTAGAGCGCCAGTCTCGGCTCCTGCTTGGGTTTTGCTGCACGATCGGTTGGGGCCAGTGGGTCTCACTTTGTGGAAGGATGCAGGGTTTATGGATTCCTCGTGGCTGCCTTGCAAATTACGGCCTTAATAAGCACGCATGCATGCTTGGGGAAATTTTGGCTCTTAATATCAGTCCACATTTCTCTAGCACTCTTAGAGTTCAGACAGCCGATCTTTTAAATCTTTCCATGGACTTTTGTAAGTGGGCTAGAATTTATATCTCTCCCACCCACCCCTGCCCATCTCTCTGATTCTGATCTTTCACATTGCTGCTGCTTCAGTTGCAATCATAGATAGAATTCTTTATTGGCCAAGTGTGATTGGACACACAGGGAATTTGTCTTTGGTGCAGATGCTCTCGGTGTCCATAAAAGAAAAGATACATTCGTCAAGAGTCAAGAATCATCAAGTACAACACTTAATAATAATAGTCATAGGGTACAATAAGCAATCAAATCATACTAGGAAACAGTCAGTATAAATCATAAGGATACAAGTGACAAAGTTACAGTCATATAGTCACAAGTGGGAGGGAATGGGCGATAAAGAATGATGAGAAGATTAACAGTAATAGTAGTGCAGACTTTGTAAATAGTTGGACAGTGTTGAGGGAATTATTTGTTTAGCAGAGTGATGGCATTTGGGAAAAAACTCTCTTTGTGTCTGGTTGTTCTGGTGTGCAGTTCTCTATAGCGCCATTTTGAGGGTAGGAGTTGAAACCGTTTATGTCCAGGATGTGAGGGGTCTGTAGATATTTTCACAGCCCCCTTTTTGACTCATGCTGTATAGAGGTCCTCCATGGAAGGCAGGTGGGTAGTAATTGTTTTTTCTGCAGCTAATTATCTTCTGAAGTCTGTGTCTGTCTTATTGGGCTGCAGAACCAAACCAGATAATTATAGAGGTGCAGATGATAGACTCAATAATTCCTCTGTAGAACTGGATCAGCAGCTCCTTGGGCAGTTTGAGCTTCCTGAATTGGTGCAGAAAGAACATTCTTTGTTGTGCTTTTTTGATTACATTTTTGATGTTAGGTGTCCATTTTAGGTCTTGTGATATGATAGAACCTAGAAATTTGAAGGTCTCTACTGTTGATACTGTGTTGTCTAGTATTGTGAGAGGTGGTAGTATGGGAGGCGAGTGAGGCTTTCAAGGGAAGGGTTAGATCAGGGGACTTCAAACTTGGTGACTTTAAGACTTGTGGACTTTAACTCCCAGAATTCCCCAGCCAGCCTGTCCACAAGTCTTAAAGTCACCAAGTTTGAGGACCCCTGGATTAGACGATTCAGCTACTGGTCCCTGGAGCAGATTCAAAGCTAGATGCAGATGGGCGCCTGAAATTCTAAGCACCTGAATTCTGATTATGTGATCATGGGGAATGCTGCAATGGTCATTACGTATGGAAAAATGGTCATAAATCAGTTCTGTGCCGTTGTAACTTTGAACGGCCACTAAATGAACTGTTGCAAATGGAGAACTACTATAGGTTGGATGGAATGAACTTGCAACTTAACGGGAGTTTAGTTCGAACTCCTGTTCCTGGTTTCTTGGCACCTGGCAGGAAAAAAATGCATGATCCAGATGTGCCAGGAAATCCCATCCAGTCAGGCACAGCGGATGTCCTTAAAAGGCTGAGTCTTCCTCCCGTTCCCCACCCTCCCCTGGCTCTCTTCATAATCTCTCAGTCTAGAAAAAACCCCTCACAGCCCCCCCAGAGCTGCGCTTGTTGTACTTGTTGTACCTGCGCAGGTCCAGCAACTTTGACAGAGGCATGGAGGAGCCGTGCATAGCTGCAAAGCAGAGGAGCTGCCATATGGAGCATTTAGTGTCAAAAAGGCCCTGGCGTTGCAGACAAATTATTTTTTCCCCATTTTGCTCCAAGAACCAGGAGGGGGGAGCAGCCTTTGGCCAGCTCTAGTTTTCTGACAGAGTCGGAGCACTGTTTAATTTGTCCAGCAAGCCTGAATGAAGAAATGGGAAGCCTGAAGAACAGCCTTCCTCCACACGGCTGGATTATTCTTTGGCCCGATTTAATGAGAACTCGGTAGGTCACGCTCCCCGAGATTTAGCTTTCACTACTTCTGGTCTGCCAAATATTCCGCAAAGCTGACTGCAGTTCGGATACTTCAATGATTTGGACGTTTTAAAATGGGCTTGTTTAATCTGAGGCTGCAGGAGCGATAGATACGCCATCCCCGGGACTTTATAGACAGAGTCCTTGGAGCGCTTCAATTAATGGGGCCAAATTGGAATTGGCAGTGAGGCGAAAAGATTGAACTGATTTCGTTGTGCGGCATCGCATGAGTTGTTGCGTCTCAGTGACCACGTAGGTAAAAGAGTTTCTGAATGAGGATGGAACCCAGCCTGTTTCTTTAGGTCTGTCAAAGTTCAACCCATCACAGTAGGGGTGTCAAACTCGATTTAATTGAGGGCCGCATAAGGGTTGTGTCCAGAGGTGGCTTTCCGCCAGTTCGGACCAGTTCTGGACTACCGGTTGGAGAAATGTCGAGTAGTTCAGAGAACCAGCCAATGCCGCCTCTGACTGACCCTGCCAACCCCATCCATTCTCTGCCTCCCATTGAGTCTCATCTGATCGGCTGGGTCTCCTTGGGTTGCCCTGCACAGGAGAACGGAGCTGGAAAGCAGGTTAGTGGGGTGGGGTGAGAATGGAGATTTTGCAGTATCCTTCCCCTGGAATGGGCAGTAGTAAAAATTTTGAAAATTTTTGAATCCCACCACCAGCTGTGTTTGACCTCAGGGGACATGGTTGTGTGTGGTCATGGTGTGTGGTGATGGTGGGTATGGCCAGAGGCATGGCTAGCTCTATGTCATTCATGTCAGGGGCAGCTGTGAGGGCCAAGTGCCAAGTGCTTTGCTGGCTGAGGAATTCTGGGAGTTGAAGTCCACAAGTCTTAAAGTTGCCAAGGTTGGACACCTCTGCTCTAATGCAAAAGGGGAAACTTGCAGGTGGCCTGTGTGCTCCTTTTGTGGCCAGAGTGTGTGGCTTGATCGCATACCAACCCCCTCCCATCACTCCTGCATGCTTGATTGGGATCCTCCCAGAGTTGGGAAGCTATATAAATGTTTCAAATCAATCAGTCAATCGATGTCAACCCCGAACTGCAGGGAATATCGCCCGCTCTTAATCGGCCAGCCAGCTGGACCTTTTCAGATCATTGGTCTGGCTTTGGTTGAGGTGTCAGGTGGGAACTGGAGTTCCCAGGCTGAGTCTTGGAGCTTGCTGGGCCCAGTCTCTCTTTCCCAGCCCAACCTGTCCGTCCACAAGAGTCTTGCTAGGGTGACCCAAAGGTGGTTTATTTTTTCAGGAGGCAACTGGACTTTCTTGGTTTTTTTCTGGAAGATGTTTCGCTTCTCATCCAAGAAGCTTCTTCAGCTCTGACTTGATGGTGGGAATGGAGAGATTTATACTCCTTGCAGACAGACCTGGTCATTTGCATCCTTTAGGAGGGTCATTGAGGCTACTTGGAGGTTTATCTGTGTCCTCAGGGTCACCTGAGTGGTGCTCCTGGTTCCCATAGTCTGCAATTTTTCCTCTGGAAATCCATTCCTCCTCCCACACCATTCCAAGGGTGCTCATCCCAAATTGTATTGCTAAAAGTCTGTAGAGATTCTCCATCGTCCAGGTCATAGTTGTCCCAAAGGTGCTTTTTTCAAGAAGCAACTGGACTTGCTGTTTTTTTCTTTTGAAGACGTTTTGCTTCTCATCCAAGAAGCTTCTTCAGCTCTAACTGGATGGTGGGGAATGGGATGATTTATACCCCTTGCAGACAGCTGGTCATTTGCATCCTTTTAGAAGGTCCTTGAGGCCACTTGAGGGTTTATTTGTGTCCTCAGGGTTTGGAGCCTTCTTGGCTGCATGACGTTTTCTGTCCTGTGTTGATATGAACCGTTCTTCCGGGGACAAAATGATGTGGAGTCCAGTGGTGCTACAGAACTGGTGACCCCCCGAGGAAACACTGATGTGGTCGGTGCCCCAAAAAAGTAAAACTACAAAAGTAAAACTGAGGCAGCCAAGAGAAGGGAGAAGATTTTGCTCATTCGGACCTAGGGCAGTTCTACCCACCTTCCTGGCCCACCGTGCCCTGCTGTCTATTAATCCAAACCCAGAGAGCTTTTCCCCAGGCCTGGCCTATTTCTATCTAACTATATGAGTCATATGTCCAGCCCACCCCCCACTTTCCCCCAAATGCAGTTTGTGTCTGCGTGTTGGGGGGGGGGGGGTGTTCGCTCTGCTTCATCCTTTTCCTTTGAATTTGATGTCTTCAACCGTTGCCAGAATCTCCTGGCAAGGGGGCAGCTATGTAAATTCAACCCAAAGATAAATAAATATACATTTCAGGGTTCTATTCTTACCCCATTGAATTCCTTGGCAAGGCAGCTATTTCCTCTGCATTTATCCTCTCTTTCCCGAGTGAAAGATTTACTTCTCTGACGGATCCAGAGCGTCCTGAATGGGGCTTTGGAAGGAGGTTCTGCATGCTGGCAGACGAGGAAGGGTTTCTCTCTACACACTACTACCGCTTCCCCCACCGAATATGAAAGGGGGCGCTTTGGGGCCTTTCAAACTTTGGCCGAATTCCCACAACATACGAACTAGACCAGCGCTCTCTAACTTTGGAGTGCCGACTGGGGAATTCTGGGAGTTGAAGTCCACAAGTCTTAAAGTGGCCAAGGTTGGAGACCCCTGAGCTGGATTACACTTTCTAGTTCAGCAGGCTGTGGGATCCAGCCATTATCCTAGAATTGTACAGGGATCTTAGAGGTCATCTAATTCAACCCCTTTTTATCGGTTACCTTAGCGCACTTATAGATCATCACATTATGCCATCATAATCCCATTTGGGATGAAAGGAATCGTTGTGGGGGTTTGTTTTTTGTTTTTTTGTTTTAATTGATTTTCTATTAAATACATTTCTTGGGGCTTAATAAATATCGTGTTGTCTGGGTTTTCAATTTGCTTAACAATACAAATTTACATTCTTAATCTCCTACCCCTTTTCCCCCAACCATTGGTAAAATAGATTCCATGTTTGATAATATTCTACATCTTCTTTCTGTTTTATTTTCAGTGTCAATCTATCCATTTCTGCACAATCTAGTACTGTGATGGCGAACCTATGGTGGCACGCAGAGCCTTTTTGCAGGCACACAAGCCCCAGTCAAACTTATTTGCACTTCACATGCGTGCACCTCCCAGCTAAATTTCAGCCTCCCAGAAGCTTGAGGGAAGCCTCTGCAGCCTCGTGAGGCCGAAAAACGGGCCTTCCGGAAATACCAGAAGTGCTGAAACGGATCTGTTTTCAGCCTCTTGGGGCTGCAGAGGCTTCCCTCGAGTCTCTGGGAGGGCAAAAATGGCCTCAAACGGGCCAAGAATTAGCTGGGAAGAGCACACAGGTGCAGTGCAGGTAAGGGCCGGGGTGGGATTCAAAGTTTTAACAACCGGTTCTGTGGGTGTGGCTTAGGTTGTGGGTGTGGCTTGGTGGTCATGTTATTGGCTGGGCATGGCCAACTCTATCACTCACATCGAGGCACGCATCTCCTCGCCTGGACTCTCATGACTGTGGGGGTGCTACAACAGTCGTAAATGTGAAAAATGGTCATGTCACTTTTTTCAGTGCCATTGTAACTTTGAAGGGTCACTCCACACAAGCAAAGTACCAGCAAAGGAGGGGAAAAAACTCCAGAGAGGTTCCTGAGACAGGAAGTCTAGTCCTGCCAAGAATGTAATAAGGGTTAATGGAGAGGCAATTTCTGTAAGCAACCCCAGAATGTTTCCTTCCTGCCTTCCTTACAGGATTAGCCCAGTAATTTCTTCTAACAACCAGTTCTCCAAACTGCTTAGAATGTTAACAACCGGTTCTAGCGAATGGGTGCGAACTGGTTTCTACTGGTTACCCACCCCTGGGTAAGGGGGCGGGGTGTTGCATGCGCAGTGGGGCAGGCCGCATTGTATTGTGGGTGCCGGCGTGCACACGTTTTAGGCACACCACAACAAAAAGGTTCGCCATCACTGATCTACTGTAGTATCTTCCTGTTTGTCTCTTCATCTTGTGAGATCGTTGCGGAATTTTTAATGGAGTTTGTTTATTTGTGTCAGATGCATCACAATTAAAAAGCATACTTTATGACATACATTTTTAAAATATAAAATACAAGATTCAAATATGTACAAATGAAACGAATCTTGTCCAAAAACTAGCAACATTAATTAAATTCTGTTGCACTGCCAGGACGTCCTTAAGTATACAATGATTGGGACACAAAGGGCAGGTATTGCATAGCATACGTGTGGTTGTCCGGATGTCACCACAATTGCAATGAGCAGAAGTCATCAGGTAGCCCCATTTGTGCAAAATGTCTCTGATCTTGTTGTACCCTTATGCTGTCTATTCAACAATTTTCATACTTCTCAGCAGTGGTGGTATTCTACCGGTTCAACCCGGTTCACCTGATCTGGTAGCAAAAATTCTTACCAGTTCAGCTGATCCAGTAGTAAAAAAAAAGCCTCCAACCTGCACAACTATTACTATTAATCTTCTCATCAGTCCTTATCACCCATCCCCTCCCACTTGTGACTGTAAGACTGTAACCTTGTCGCTTGTATCCTTACGATTTATATTGATTGTTTCCTAGTATGATTTGATTGCTTATTTGTACCCTATGACTATCATCAAGTGTTGTATCTTATGATTCTTGACTCTTGACGAATGTGCCTTTTCTTTTATGTACGCTGAGAGTATTTACACCAAGACAAATTCCTTGTGTGTCCAACCACACTTGGCCAATAAAAAAGAATTCTAATTCTAATTCTGTGCGGAGACAGAAGAGGAAAGCACAGGATTGGGCCTCCCACTTGCCCCTGCGCTTTTCTCTTCTTTCTCCTCTCAGCTGATTGGCAAGGCAGAGGCTCAGCTGGTGTGACCACCGAACAGGTAGTGGAACAGGTAGGATCACACTGCTGCTGCTGCTGCTTCCCAGCTTTTTTGCCAGATCCGGGGACCGGCTTCTCCGTTGGTTCCATCCCGTGTCATTTAATGTGGTAGCAGGAACGTTCAATTTATTGCATCCGCCTTAGGATGCTGCAGTCCTTTGTAAAGCTTTCTGTGCATGGATCAAAGGAGTGTGTGTGAAAAGGAAATGGAGCTGAAGGACCACCACCCCCAAGCCCCCAAGATAGCTTGTCAGAGGGGAGGCTGCCCACCAGCGACCTCATTCCTTGTGCAGGGTAGCCTATCACGCCTTCTGACCTGCTTTTTTTCTGGGATAAAGGCCGCTGTGGCTGGGTTTCCAGGGGCAGCCCTTGCACAAGGGGAAAATGCTGCATTCAGGGCCACCTTTGAGACTTTCAAGAAGAGATTGGACTGCCATGACTGTCAGAAATGGTGTAGGGTCTCCCGCTTGGGCGGGGGGGGGGGGTTGGACTAGATGACCTACAAGGTCCTTTCCAACTCTGATTATCTGTTATCTGTTTCTTTAGCTGCCTTGGTTTCCCTCCCTCTTTCAATTCCTTACATCAAAACATCCTTTTACGTACACGTACAACATAAAACCCATGCTGAACACCGGTCTACAAAACAAGAGAGGACCGAATCATGCAAATAACATTATCATATTGTGCACCCACTGTAAGTTCCCTGAGGCAGTGGTCCCAACCTTCTTTGTACCAGGGACCGGTTTCATGATTATTCATTCTTCCGCGGACCGGTACCTGAGTAACGTGAGACTCCACCACCATCGGGATGGCTCTTCGTTTGAAGCCGCCCCCCCCCCTTCGACGAAACTAAGGCGCGAGCACCCAAACGCCACTTTCCAACCGAAAACCCGGAAGCACCGTCGAAACAAGATGGCGGTGCCCAAGCTTTGCAGCCCGGTAAAAAATGATCCACGGACTGGTACCGGTCCAGGGACCGGTGGTTGGGAACCCCTGCCCTGAGGGATCCTCACAACAACCTTAGGGAGTAGGCCAGTCTGATGAGCACCATCTCTTAGATAGGAGGATGAAGTGCAGGAAGGATGCGGGGTGTGGGCCAAAGGTAACCAGCTGTCCAGAGGAAAATGCTGGCAATCCATCTGAAAGGTGATGGCGGTAGGGGAATCAACCCTGCAATGTAGGGAGTCTTTGAGTGCAAAGAACAGCAACCAAGATGATGAGGAGACTGGAGGCTAAAACATAGGAAGAACGGTTGCAGGAATTGGGTCTGTCTAGTCTGATGAAAAGAAGGACTAGGGGTGACGTGATAGCAGGGTTCCAATATCTCAGGGGCTGCCCCAAAGAAGAGGGAGTCAAGCTATTCCCCAAAGGCACCTGAAGGGCAGGACAAGAAGCAGTGAGTGGATACTAATCAAGGGGAGAAACAACCCAGAACTAAAGAGGAATTCCCTGACAGCGAGAACAGTTAACCAGTGGAACAACTTGCCTCAAGAAGTTGTAAATGCTGCAACCCTGGAAGTTTTTAAAAAGATGTTGGATAACCACTTGTCCGAAGTGGTGCCTAGGCAGGGGGTTGGACTAGAAGACCTCCAAGGTCCCTTCCAACTCTGTTATTCTATTATTATTATTATTATTCTAGTGTTAGAGGCTTGGAGTACTTGCTTAGGTAAGTTAGATTCTTTCAAAAATGCACGCTGTGCTTCCAAAGCACAATCGTATTAATCACTGTGTGCAACGTAACATATTCTTCAGTGCCCTTAGACGGGTGAGAATTCACCTTGTCGCAGATTGGGGGGAAGCATTTGGCACGAGGGCTTTGCCAGCCTGCCAAGTGGGTCACAGGAGCCACCCTGCCTTTTCCTCTCCCCCCAACCCTTGGGGAAACCCTCTTCCCAAGCGCTTGGCTCTTTCCTGGAAGGACGGTGTGACTTGCGGGGCAAAGCGGCAGGAAACCGTCTGTTTGCATGCTCGCTCGCTCGCTGGGGGTGTGAAAGAAGAAAGGCCCTTTCTGACAGCTATTTGGGCTCGGAGGCTGGCAAGTGTTTGCCCACAGCAGACAGCTTGTTTGCTGTCTCTCTGGGTGGCAGATGGCTGCCTTCCTCTCCACTTTTGTGTGTGTTTGTGTTGGTGAGTGTGCATTGCTCCAAAGAGTAGTGAGACTTCTACAGAGAACTTGCAGAAAGCAGCTGTTTGATGGAGCAGGGGAATTTTCTCCTTCCTTCCCTCCCTCCCTCCTTTCCTTCCCTTCCCTCCCTCCTTTCCTTCCCTTCCCTCCCTCCCTCCCTCTCACCCCATCCCTCCTTTTCCTCCTTCCTTCCTTCCTTCCTTCCTTCCTTCCTTCCTTCCTTCCTTCCTTCCTGTCTCCCTCCCTCCCTCTCCCTCCAGGAGCTCCCCAATCCCAGCCTATCATTGCCCTGTATGTGTGTAGAACATAGAATAATAAGAGTTGGAAGGGGCCTTCTGAGGTCTTCTAGTCCAACCCCCTGCTCAAGCAGGAGACCCTATATACCATTTCAGATAAATGATTGTGCAGCCTCTTTTTGAAGGCCTCCAGTGATGCACCCACAACTTCTGAATGCAAGTCATTTCATTGGTTGATTGCTCTCACCATTAGGAAATTTCTCATTAGTTCTTAGGTTGCTTAATTTCCATCCATTGTTTCCCATCTTATCTTTTGGTGCTTGGGAAAATAGTTTGACCCCCTAATGTTTGTAGGAGCCCCTCAAATATCAAGACTGCTACCGTGTCTCCCCCGGTCCTTCTTTTCACTAGACCAGACATACCCAGTTCCTGCAATCATCCATCGTATGTTTCAGCCTCCAGTCCCGTCATCATCCTGGTTGCTCTTCCCTGTACTTTTTCTAGAGTCTCAACATCTTTTTTATAATGTGGTGACCAAAACTGGATGCAGGACTCTAAGTGTGGCCTTACTAAGGCTTATAGAGTGGTATTAGTACCTCACTTGATCTTGATTGTATCCCTCTATTAATGCAACCTGGGATTGAATTGCATAAATAAGGAAACAAAAGAAGGAGAGATCCATCCTAGTTGGAAGTAGGAATTTCCTGAAAGAGAGAAAAATTAACCAGTGGAATGGCTTGTCCCCAGAAGCTGTGGTTGCTTCATCACTGGAGATTCTCAGTCCTCCAGCTCAGGGTTGTCCCAAAAGGTGCTTTTTTCAACAGGCCATTGGACTTTCTTGTTTTTCTTTGAAGGCGTTTTGCTTCTCATCCAAGAAGGTTCATCAGCTCTGACTGGATGGTGGGGAACAGAAGGATTTATGCTCCTTGCAGACAGCTGGTCATTTGCATCCTTTTAGACTGTGTATGAATGCAACCCACCATCCAGTCCGAACTGAAGAAGCTTCTTGGATGAGAAGCAAAACATCTTCAAAGAAAAAAAGTCCAGTTGCCTCTTGAAAAAAAGCACCTTTGGGTCGTTCATCACTGGAGGTTTTCGAAAAGAGGTTGGACATCCATTTGACCAAGATGATATAAGGCTGTTGCCTTGAGTCAGGTGGGGGTTGGACTAGAAGACCTCCAAGGTCCCTTCCAATTCTGTGATTCTGTTAAGATCGCAGGACCGAACTGGCATCTCTGCTTTCAGTCTTCGGATCGCAAGGCTGCCAGCTCCTTCCCTGTCTGGGATGACGTTCCCTTCCAGTCGCCACTTGCTGTCAGCTTGCCACCTTCTCTTTGGCACCGAGATTTGTTGTGATCATTGAGGAAGGCAACCTGTCTGGATAATAGGCAGTTTGCTTAAGTGCCTCCTGAAGGCAGGCAGGCCTTGGGCTGCAGAGACAAACCTCCAGCAACAGCAGTTTGTATGGCCAATTATCCCAGGATGTTAGTGGGAGGAGAGGCCTTTATAATCGGGTGGGGGGAGGAAAGCTAAGACCAGCAAAGGGGAAGGGGTCAAGAGGTCAGGGTCTGGACTTGCATTTTCATCTAGAGACCAATCTATCTCAAACAAGCTATGCTGGGAGTTGAAGTCCACAAGTCTTAAAATTGCCAAGACTAGACCAATATAAATGGTGTAGGGTCCCCTGCTCAGGTGGAGGGTTGGACTAGATGACCTACAAGGTCCCTTCCGGCTCTGATTATCTGTATCTGTATCTCAAACAAGCTATGTTGAGAATTCTGGGAGTTGAAGTCCACAAGTCTTAAAATTGCCAAGGGTAGGAAACACTGGTCTAGATGCTTCTTTGCCTGATGTCTTGTAAGAAATCCCAGGTATACTATCAGAAAAATTCGATAAGAAAAGTACGCATTTAATATTACATGTCTTAACAGCAGCGAGGATTATCTTCACACAATACTGGAAAAATGAAGATATACCGCGAGATGAAGAAATAGTTAAGAATTGTGCAAAAATGGATCGATTGACATGGAAAATTAAGCAGAAAGAGGACGTAGAATATTATCAAACATGGAATTTATTTTACCAATGGTTGGGAAAAAAGCGGTGGGAGATTAAGAATGTAAATTTGTATTGTTAAGCAAATTGAATACCCAGACAACACGATGTTTATTAAGTAGATCTTCAGGATAGGAAATTCTGCACCTCGTGCAGGTTCTGTGTCTCTCCTAAAATTTTCAGAACATGTAGGCTAACGGAGGAGTCAAAATATTTGTGGGAAAGTTAATGTCTAAGAAATGATACATCGTGTCTTAGGTTGGATTTGTTGCACTGAATCAAAGGAGGTGTTAAAAAGAAATCGCAGGACTTGTAGCAAAATGGACCAAATCCCACGACTGAAAAGGAGAACAAAGGTTAAAAGTCCATCATAGACGTGTGATTCATAACCAGCATAAATAAATATTGATGTACTCTTAGTTAAGTGGTGGGCGTGAATATGCTGAGCATTTATTGAACTGAGCTTAGCTATGAGCTAAGAGCCAGTTTGGTATAGTATTCAGGTGCTGGCCTAGAAACCAGGAGGCAGGGAATTCTAGTCCCACCTAGGCATGAAAGCTGCTGGGTGACTTTGAGCTAGCCCCCCCCTCTCTCTCTCTTTCAGCCCAGCCCAACTCAAAGGGTTGTTGTTGAGGGGCAAAAGAGAAGGGAGGAGTTTATTAAATTTCTATGCTGTTGCTCTCTCTACCAAGCGACTACGACTTTGAAAAGGTGTGAAAAAAGAATGAAAAAATCTCCATCAGCCAATTGCAAAAAAAATTGATTTAATTGATTCAATTTCTATAGCTGCCCATCTCAAACAATGACTCTGGGAGGCTTACATTTTAAAAATATAATACAATGAAAACAATGAAAACATTTAAAACAATAAAAAAGGAAATGAAATATTTACCCAAAATACAGTAAAAAAAAGACAACTTTACTTGGAACTGCTTATATCCTGTAATGATACCTTTAGCATCTGCCTCTCCAGTCTTTGGGAAAGAATAGATGTACAAAAATGCCAAATCCAGTTGAAACATCTGGCTGATTGTGTGACCAACCACAATAATAATAATAATAATAATAATAATAATAATAATAATAATAATAGTAGTAGTAGTAGTAGTAGTAGTAGTAGTAGTAGTTGTTGTTGTTGTTTTAGCCTCCTGCACAATCTTCTCTGCTTTCTTTGGGGAACGGAGACTCACATCTGGCCTCTTCCAGTCTGCTGTTTCTCAGATCAGGCTGATGCTTCTGGGATCCAGGGACAGGCAAAGGTAGAAAATGATACGGCTTAATGGTTCTTTTATGTATAAATGTTTGAAAAGCATTTTTTTTATAAAAAAAATCAGCAAGTGTATAGAAGAAGGAAGAGGGGCTTTTCTGCTACAGAGACGCCGAGAAATGATGGGATGCATATTCTTAGCATACAGCATTCCTTTCTGACCCAGCTGGACAAACCAAAGCAGGAAAGAGGTTGCCCTAAAGAATGACCATTTCAGAGCAGTTGAAGGGTTTGAAACAGATGGTTAGGAGTCTGTTCTGCAGGTGTTTGAGATGCAAAGGACGAGGTGTCTTAGAGGGGAGTCTGACCAATGAGCCAGAGCTCACGGCAACACCATTGCCCAAAAGGCATTAAGAGTTGTACATCTAATCTTACGAAGCTTCTCCTCCGGAAATATCGAATTGCTAACTAGAGCATACAAAACTTTTGCCAGACCAATACTCGAATACAGCTCATCAGTCTGGAATCCGCTCTGCATATTGGACATTAATACAATCGAGCGAGTCCAGAAGTATTTCACGAGAAGAGTACTACACTCCTCTGCTCACAACAGAATACATCCTACATCACCAGGCTTGAGATTTTGGGCTTGGACAACCTAGAACTATGCCGCCTACGGTTAGACTTAAGCGTAGCACACAAAATTATCTGCTACAATGTCCTACCAGTCAATGACTACTTCAGCTTCAACCACAACAATACAAGAGCACACAACAGATAGAAACTCAATGTAAACCGCTTCAAACTGGATTGCAGAAAGTACAACTTTAGCAACAGAGTGGTCAATGCCTGGAACTCACTACCTGACTCTGTCACTTGCTCAAACCCCCACTCCTTTACCCTCAAACTAACCTCTATTGACCTCACCCCATTCCTAAGAGGTATGTAAGGGGCATGCATAAGCGCACCATCGTACCAATCGTCCCTGTCCTATTGTCCCCATTTATTCATACCTATTTCCTGTATTCTTACTCATGTTTATACTTATATCTATTATCTTGTAAGTGGACAAATAAATTAAGTAAGTAAGTAAGTAAATACATACATATATATATACATACATACATACATACATACATACATACATACATACATAAATTGAACCCCTTTAAGATGTTTCCTGATATGGCTACTCTTTTCACTGACGCTTTGGGTGGGTTGTCTAGATCAGCCAACTGAAGACGGCTTGGAGGGATCTTCTCTTTCATCAAAACTCAAGACTGGAAGCCCCCAACCCTATTTAATCCAACTGATAAGCATGCAAAAACAGATTGTTCTGAGCGACCTCTCAAGCTTCTGGCATGGCTGCTCTCTGAAAGAAGGAATTTCCTTTTTTTTGTAAAACGTTCTTTATTTTTATCTTTACAAACATCTCTTTTGGTGAACCATGTGGTTTCAGGTTTTTACATTTCCATACAAACATGACCATAATTACATAATTTATTTTTCATATTCAGTTTCTTATCATATCATTACATTTTCCATTTTCTGTACATTTTCACAAATATTCTTATATTTTTCACAGTTATTTTATCCATTTTCAATTCATATCTTAACTTATTCAGTTTTTCTTTAATTATACTCATATCTTTTTATATAATATCTTTAAATTCTCATTTCTTAATCTACGTTCATTATCCTTTTAAACTTTTATCTGTCATACTTGCAATTTCATCACATACTCTTATATCATTATTCAGTAAATTCTATCTTAGTTTTAGTAACTCCAAACATTTCCCCCTTAACTGCCCATTTGAATGCACCACCCTTTTATACACCGTTCAGTTTCCTCCCCTTTAACTCATATTAAAAATTACCATAATATAATCATCTTAAACACTACATATCATAGCCATTTCAGGTTAGATTCCACATGGTATTCTTTCCTTTACCTTCTAAGCCATTTATTATTTCAAATACATTAATCTTTTCAGCTAATTGTAGAAACTGATATTAATCTTTTTAGTACAATTCTCATGAAAGAAGGAATTTCCTAAGCAAGCTTCTCAAACGTGGCCATTTGAAAATGTGTGGACTTCAACTCCCAGAATTCCCCAGCTAGCCATGCCACTCCCTGTTTACTAGGATAGTGGTGACAAGAAGTAGGAAAACCTTTACCCCCCTAAGGCAGGGCTTTTAGTCGAGGATGTGCAGACTTCAACTCCGAGAATTCCCCCTGGGGAATTCCAGGAGTGAAGTCCAGATATCTTTAGGTTGCCAGAGCTGAAAAACATTGTCCTAAGTCAAGAAATTGTTGCCTCGTTCTAGCTTTGGGAAGTGTTTTAATGACTTGTATACTTACTAACTGGATACCCATGTGCTTTGCTACGAAACTATGTGGTTGGGCTTAGTTTTGGGGGGGGAAAATAAGGGCAAAAAAATCTGCCTACCAGCATCCATCAGTATGTCAGTGTGTGAGAGGGTTGAGGGCTGTTTGGAAACTGAAATAGTATTTCTTGTGTGAGCAAGAAGGTGACAGCAAGGAGCCTGGATGTGGCTTAGCTCAACTATTCTGTACTAAAGCTGCTTGGTGCTGTGAAACTAAAATGGAAACTCTTCTCCTCTGGTTGTGTTTTGCATTTTGGAAGAGATTTCTTTTCAGGTGGGGAGGGAGAGTAGAACTCCTTAGCATCAGAGCGTGTTAATAATAATAATAATATAGGAAATACTCTAAATGCTCTGATGGTCATTTTGAAAAATCCTTTCTTAGTGAGTACCTAGAAGCCAAGAGGAACCTACGGGCCAAATTGCAAGTTTGTAGGCTTCACGGTTCTGGAGATTTTGTGATGATGCATGAATGGTATTTCGCTTTGATAGATAGGTAGGTAGGTAGGTAGGAAGGTAGGTAGGTAGGTAGATAGAATAGAATAGGCTAGGCTAGATAGATAGATAGATAGATAGATAGATAGATAGATAGATAGATAGATAGATAGATAGATAGATTTTTACTGATTTCATTTGATTCCTATAGCCACCCATCTCAATATATTCTCGAGAAAATGACAAAGCTTTAATTAAACCAGAAAAAAGGCCTTGTCTAACCCATGGCCATCAGATATCCATCTGGCAGCCAAGCGAATGCAAGGGTCGACCTGGAAATATTATGCCACTTCACAGAACCTCCCTTGCAGAGTGGTTGTGAAACTAACCCAGGATTCAGATTGGCTGCGTTCGTAAGACTGTGTTCCTAGATAGAATCAAACCATCTTCCAGCATGTGGGCCGACTGTTGGCATCACACGCTTCTCGCCCACCCTGTCTGGTCCCACTGCATGCGTGGATGCCGTGTGGCGTGCATGGAGTTGGCAGCGCCACTTGGAACAAAGGCAGGCGGGAAGGGGCACCTCGCCAGGGAATTGACGTCCCAGATTGGGTTTTTAAAAAGCCTCTTTGAGTTGTAAATGCCAGATAATTAGTAGCTGCTCCTAGGGAATTAAAGTTTCTGCATAATAATCTATTACTTGCACGCTTCTTATCTGCGCTTTCCTTCCTTTCCGTACTTAAAGCCCTGGTGATTGCCTGCCCACCCACCCCCCGCCTTTCCTTCACCAGCGTGAATGTTGATCAGACATTCCCAGGTCGGATTCGGAGTCAGCGGAGAAGAGGCGGCAGGAAGGGAGGCTTCGGGGGGCTTCCTTGTGGTAGTGCAACAGCCGGCCTGTCCACCTGTGGAGATTCTCAGTCTGCAGGATCATAGTTGTCTCAAAGGTGCTTTTCTTCTTCAAAAGGCAACGGACTTTTTTTGTTTTTCCTCAAAGATATTTCGCTTCTCATTCTAGAAGCTTGATTAACAGAGTCGGAAGGGACCTTGTAGGTCATGTGCTGGTTAAGCCTGAGACAAGACAAGTCATCTAGTCCAACCCCCACCCAAACAGGAGACCCTACACGAGTGGTGGCTAACCTTTTTGGGCTCCTGTGCCCAAAATTGTACATGCGCTTTGGCATGCGCACTCATGTACCAGCACCCAGAAGGCAATATGCACAGCCCCCCCCACGCCCCCTGCGCATGTGTGCACAATCCTTCCCCCGCCCCCTTACTTGCACTGCACCTCACGGCTGTTTTTTGGCCCATTTGAGGCCTTTTTTGGCCTTCCAGAGGCTTGAGGAAGGCCTCTGCAGGCTTTGCAGGCCGAAAAATGGGCCCAATTCATCACTTCTGGTATTTCCAGAAATACAGGAAGTGACAAAACAGGCCTATTTTTCGGCCTGCAAAGCTCTCAGAGGCCTTCCTCAAGCCTCTGGGAGGCTGTAAAAGGCCTCAAATGGGCCAAAATTAGCTGTGAGCAATGAGGTAAGTTTGCCTGTGGCTCGCATGCTGGCACAAATGGCTCTGCATGCCACCTCTAGCATGCGTGCCATAGGTTCGCCATCACGGCCCTACACCATTCCATTTCTGACCGATGGTAGTCCAGTCTCTTCTTGAAAGCTTCCAGGGATGAAGCTCCCACAACTTCCAAAGGCAACTTCTGTTCCATGGGTTGATGGATCTCACTGTCAGAAAATTCCTCCTTATTTCCAGGTTGAATCTCTCCTTGTTCAGTTTCCATCCATGATTCCGTGTCTGGCCTTCAAGTGCCTTGGAACATAGCTTGACTCCTTCCTCCCTGTGGCAGCCCCTCAAATATTGGAAGATGCTATCATGTCTCCCCTGGTCCTTCTCTTCACTAGAGGGGGCCCTCTTGCTGAGCGCTCTTCCCCACATATACACTGTAGATTGTTGAAACAAAACAACCACAATCGCATGGCACAACATAGGAGATCAAACCCACCAAGACAGGATTCAGCGGTCCATCTGCATTTGAAAGGCAAAGGCCACACTTTTGAAGGCAGCAAAGTCCACCTTTTGGACAGAGAGGACCGTTGGTTTGGAAGGGTTCAAAGAGTCCATCTATATCAGAATGCAACACCCCTCCCTCAACCGGGGGGGGGGGGGGGATTGACACCACCTCTTTCCTGTCTACAACGCAGCCCTTGCAGGAGTTCCAAGAAGCCCCCACAACCTATTGCGCCCTCATCCAGGTGACCTTGAGGGCCCAGATAAATCCCCCCCAAGTGTCCTCAAGGGCTCTCAGGGAGAATACTAACGACCAGGTGACTGCAAAGAAATATGGTTCTTCCATCCCCCTGCCATCAGAACTGATGAAGCTTCTTTGAAGAGAAGCGAAACGCCTTCTTCCTCCTCAAGGGGAAAAAAATGTCTGGTTGTTTTTTGAAGAAGGGAAGAAAAAAGCACCTTTGAGACAAGCTCGCCTGTCCGTTTGCTAAACGCCTCCTTCCCTGATTGTTACATGCACACAGGCACCCTCAGTTTCAGGTCTCCCCGACCCTGATTGCAGAACGGGATGCCTGCGGCGATGAGGCGGAGAACTTCCAGGCCTGGAAGATGGGGGGAGGTTTGAGTGGCAGGTGGGCTGGAATCAAAAGGGACAGAAAGGTTGGGGGCTCTGCAGGGAGGGTGGGCTACCAACTGGGAACTCTGAGTCAGCCCAGGCGGGGGACTTGGCTTGGTACCACCCAAAAGGAACCAGGTTGGGGGTGACAGTTAAATACTCCTCTCTCTCTCTCCCTTTCCCTCTCTCTCTCCCTCTCCCCCTCTCTCTCCCCCTTCTCTTTTCCCTCTCCCTCATTCTCCCTCTCATTCTCCCCCATTCCCCCTCCCTTCCCTCTCTCATTCTCTCTCCCTCCCTCCCTCCCCCTCTTATTCTCTCTCTCTCTCCCTCTCATTCTCCCCCCTCTCCACCCCCCTCCCCCTCTCCCTCTCCCTCCCCTCCCCCTCTCATTCTCTCCCTCTCTCTCTCTCCCCTCTCTCTTCTCCCCCTCATTCTCTCCCCCTCCCTTCCCTCTCTCTCTCATTCTCTCTCCCACCCTCCCCCTCTCCCTCCCCTCCCCCTCTCTCATTCTCTCCCTCTCTCCCTGCCACCCTGTGTGTGCATGAGAGGTGGGGGGTGGGGGAAAACAGGTAGCCTCATTCACCTTCTCTTCCATTAAAGACCTGAATTTTAGCAAACCCACCAGTTGATGGAACCAAACTGGATTTCATGGCTGCTTTCGTAACTGTTGTCAGACTGAATAGGTTTTAGGCAGATGATATCGTAGCATGCCTTGGCTTCCCCTCTTGGGTTGCTCAAAGGCCTGGCACATGCAGAGATGCACACATGCATGCAGAGATGCAAACATCTGTCTGCCTGTCACCACTGCACAACCTTAGCTACTTCAAGCAAAGCTGGCTGGGGAATTCTGGGAGTTGGAAGTCCGGGCGTCTTACAGTGACCAAGGTTGAGAACACTCCCCAGGGTCTTACCTCCCCAGCACAGTTTTCTGATCTTTTGAAATTATGACTTCGTCCCCAAAAGTGGTTAAATGTCCCTCACTGTTGATGACTGAAGTGCAAAGAACCTGGTTGGTTGTAACGCTCAGCTGCCGTGACTGTTTTCACCCAGTGCAAAAGCAGAAACGACGCAAGAGCGAACGAGGGCTTGGCGTTATGTAGGAATTGGGGCAAGCTCGAGTCAGTGGGAAGCGGTTTTGCAGGGAGAAAGACGTGGTTTGAGGAGGGGGCTTGTGCAAAGAAAACCAGCATGGCATCTGGTAGCACAGGGACCCTCAAACTTGGCAACTTTACGACTGTTTTTCACACGACCGTTGCAGCATCCCCATGGTTACGTGATTGAAATTCAAGCACTTGGCAACCGGCTCATATTTATGACGGTTGCACTGTCCCAGGGGGTCAAGTGATCCCCTTTTGTGACCTTCTGATGAGCGAAGTCAATGGGGAAGCCAGATTCGCTTTACAACCAGGTTACTAGCTTAACAAGTGCAGTGATTCACTTAGCAAGAAAGGTCGTAATAGAATTCTTTATTGGCCAAGTGTGATTGGACACACAAGGAATTTGTCTTGGTGCAAATGCTCTCAGTGTACATAAAAGAAAAGAGACATTTGTCAAGAATCATCAGGTGCAACACTTAATGATAGTCATGGGGTACAATAAGCCATCAAATCATACTAGGAAACAGTGAATAAAAGTCGTAAGGATACAAGCGACAAAGTTATACTCATATAGTCACAAGTGGGAGGGGATGAGTGGTAAGGAGTGATGAGAATATTAATAGTAATAGTAGTGCAGACTTTGTAAATAGTTAGGGGATTTTTTGTTTAACAGAGTGATGGCTTTCTGGGAAAATTGTTCTTATGTCTAGTTCAGGTCTCCAACCTTGGCAACTTCAACTTCAACTTCAGCTCCCAGAATTCTCCAGACAGCATAGCTCAAGTCCACAAGTCTTAAAGTTGCCACAGTTGGAGACCTCTGCACTAAGCCATAAGGACTAGCTGCATTTACAAAGAAACCAGGAATCTGCAATCCTTGGGGATGATTGCAGAGTTAGTTCTTCCCTGCATGCATTATTTTTCCCTGTACGAATATACTTTGTTATATATTAAAATATATATTATAATAAATTAGATTTGTTAATATTATATAGTAGAGGTCTCCAACCTTGGCCACTTTAAGACTTGTGGGCTGGAGAATTCTGGGAGCTGAAGTCCACAAGTCTCCTGGCCAAGGTTGGAGACCCCTGATCTAGCTGTTCTCTTGTGCAGTGCCCTATAGCGTTGTTTGGCAGTAGGAGTTGAAACAGTTTATGTCCCGGATGTGAGGGCTCTGTAAATATTTTCACAGCTCTCTAAATTCATTTAACAAATGTCTCACTTTGCAACAGAAGTTTTGAACTCAATTGTGGTTGCAGGTCGAGGATACCCTGAAGTCTGATCAAAACAATCACCTGTTCTTTAATATAAATCATTTCAACCAACCCCACTGTCACCGCCATCTTGGACTTTTTGACCTTAAAACAGGTCACTGTGCTGCGTTTTGCAGAAGGCAACCGTGTCTCTCCATGGTTGTGCTTCCTCCTATGGGTCCTCCAGGCCCCTTCAGCTCCGACTTCCCTTGCGACCCTCTCTTAATCCAGGCACCGAGCGCCTTGTTCAGCCTGATTTTTCACCAGGCAGTGCCTCATGTTTTCCATGCCACAAAAACTTTTCCATAGAGGAGAGAAGAAATCTGATCGTCTGAATTGGTCTCTCCACACGTCATCCTTAGTAAAGAGCGCAAACCGGCATCTGCATTTCCTGCGTCAGATGAGGGCAGCATATCTGGTTTGGCTTGGTGGCAGCAGTGCCTCAGATAGAAAGCCCCTACAGAGAGTGGAGAGGACAGTGGAGATGGATTATAGAAAGTTTGCTCCCTATGATTCAGGACATTGCTCGTAAGCGCTCGGTGTTTAGAGCTTGAAGCATTGTGAGAGACCCCCCACAACCACTCCACGGTCTGTTTCTGTTGCTTCTCCCTGGGAGGGGGTTTTGAAGTATTTTTAGCAGGACTTCCAGATTCTGGAACAGCTTTGTCCCTATACTATCCATCTGGCAAACTTGCGGGATTTGTTTTTCTCACCATGTACATTAATATATCCAAACTAGGCTGTGTTGTTTCTCTGTGTCAAATAATAATATTTGTGGGTTTATACGTAACTTTGCACTTATTTATTTATTTATTCATTTAGTGTGTCATGGTTATGTAGTGTATACTGGAGGTGGTGACACTTCGAGAGCTGTATGCAACAAAATTTCATTTATATTTTGTATATTCAAAGTGACAATAAAGCTCTTCTCTTCTCTTCTCTTCTCTTCTCTTCTCTTCTCTTCTCTTCTCTTCTCTTCCCTTCCCTTCCCTTCCCTTCCCTTCCCTTCCGTTCCGTTCCATTCCATTCCATTCCATTCCATTCCATTCTATTCTATTCTATTCTATTCTATTCTATTCCATCTCTTCCCTTCCCTTCCCTTCCCTTCCCTTCCCTTCCCTTCCCTTCCCTTCTCTTCTCTTCTCTTCCCTCCCCTTCCCTTGCCTCCTCTCCTCTTTTCCCTTCCCTTCCCTTCCCTTCCCTTCTCCTATTCTATTCTATTCTATTCTATTCTATTCTATTCTATTCTATTCT
>NW_020769332.1:2618864-2629813 GCF_900518735.1 Pseudonaja textilis | reverse complement strand
TATTCTATTCTATTCTATTCTATTCTATTCTATTCTATTCTATTCTACTCTACTCTACTCTACTCTACTCTACTCTATTCCCATTCGTTCTCTTCTCTTCTCTTCTCTTCTCTTCTCTTCTCTTCTCTTCTCTTCTTCTCTCCTCCCCTCCTCTCCTCTCCTCTCCTCTTCCCTTCCCCTATTCTATTCTATTCTATTCTATTCTATTCTATTCTATTCTATTCTCTACTCTCTACTCTCTATTCTCTATATTCTATTCTATTCTATTCTATTCTATTCTATTCTATTCTATTCTATTCTATTCTATTCTATTCCATTCCATTCCATTCCATTCCATTCCATTCCTATGTTTTGAGACCAAATAGTTCGAAGACAGACACATGTATGCACAATATGACTTTTTGTGCCCATGACTTTAAAAATGTCGAGGTTCACGCAGAAGTGGGACAAGAATGGATCTGGGGGAACCTGGGCAAAAGTGAGGAGGGGAGACTGGCAGGCTGGTTATTTCTCCTCCAGGTTCGAGTGGGGGGATACATTTAAGGGCCAAAACCTTTGGCCACGTTAGTCTGACATGTTTCTCCAGAGTGAGATCCTCAGCGGAGGGAGACCAGGGGGAATCTAAAGGCACAAATTGGTCAACACCGATTCAAGAAGCTCTAGAGCGAAATGGGGTGCCAGAAATGCGTGCTTTCCAATCCTTCCACAGCCTCCTCAGTTTGCAAAGCCCATCATCCTCTCCCGGGGGGTCTAGCCATTTAAAGCACTGTCTTTCTTCTACCCACCACTTCCATCTGAAAAGAGTGCCTGGATGAACAAACGCTTGGGTTGTGTTAGTAGCCAGCAGATGGGCTGTGAGAATGGGAAAGTAAACTGCAAATTCTTAACGTGGGTGTGTGTGTGTGAGTGTGGGTGAGAGGGTAGGTGCAGGTATTCTCTTTCATGCCTGTTTCTTATGCCTTTACTAAGGGGTCCCTTGTGCAAAAGGGCCAGAGGTACTGGGCCCTGTCCCCACCTGGCTCCAGTACCAATAGCAACAGCACTTAGACTTATATACCGCTTCATTGTGCTTTACTGTAAGTGGTTTACAGAGTCAACCTCTTGCCCCCAACAATCTGGGTCCTCATTGTACTGACCTCAGAAGGATGGAAGTCTGAGTCAACCCTGAACCTGGTGAGATTCAAACTGCCAAATTGCAGGCAGCCAGTGATCAGCAGAAGTAGCCTGCAAGTAGGGCATTCTACATGTAAGCCATGTGTAAGCAGCAGGGGAATTGTGGATGGACTGGTCAGTTTTACAACCAATCCAAACACCCATTTTGCTGGATCCTTCAGGCGCAACCGAGCGAAAACCCGACTCAGTATGCATCCATTTACTGACTTACCAAATCGGCTAGGTTGCTGAATATCCTCACAATGCACAGTGATGAATAGCATAGCATGAAAACACCCCGAGAATAATACACCCGGACAAAACCAGGACTGGATAATAAAAATAGACCTCCTGCTCCTGGCAGGCATTCTCCAAAGACTCTCTGAGAAAGCTTCTTCCTTAAAAGCTTCTCAAGGACCATCCGGGAGGCCGGCTGGCTTTATTCCGGAAGGAAGCCGGCTTCATAATGAGCCGCCGTGATGGAAACGCAGACTGATTATTCCCAAAGTGGGTATTTGGGGGCAGCTGAGGCACTTCCAGGAGTGCCTGGAGAGATTCCCAGGGAAAAAGGCTCCCCTTCCTCTAACCCTCCTCTCTTCTCTCTCCTCCCCCCACAGAGCTCCTCGGATCGACCAAACGGGTGAACGTGAACTTCCAGGACACAGATGGGTGAGTTGGCAAAGCCTTGGCTGTCCATGAGCCTCCCTGGGGTTGGTGGGGTGGCCTCTTATCCCAGAGGACTCCGGAGAACCGTGATGGCAAACCTACAGCAGGTGTGCCACAGGTGGCACGCAGAGCCATGTGTGCGAGAACCAGCCAAACTTACCTGCACTTTGCATGTGTGCACCTCCCAGCTGATTTTCAGCCCATTTAAAGCCATTTTCGCCTTCCCGGAGGCTCGAGGGAAGCCTCTGCAGCCTCAGGAGGCTGAAAAACGGGTCTGTTTAGGCACTTCTGGTATTTCCGGAAGGCCCGTTTTTCGGTCTCCTGAGGCTACAGAGGCTTCCCTCGAGCCTCTGGGAGGCTGAAAAAGGCCTCAAACAGGCTGAAAATCGGTTGGCAGGCACACACACATGCACAGTGCAGGTAAGGGGGCGTGGGGAGTGTTGCGTGCGCATGGGCAGGGGGGCGGGGCAGATTGCCTTCGGCACGGGAGGCCCAGAAGGTTAGCCACCACTGACGTAGAATATCCTGCTTTCTCCTGGGGGGGAGTCTTCCAAGCATCTTGTGTGGGGATTTTTCTCTTCCTTTACCTTCCGTCCCTTCCATCTCTTGGTGGATCCTGGCTTCTTTTGCCTTTTCAACTGCTGACAAAATTGATATTTCTAAAGAGTGGAGTCCAGGGCCCCATGGAAAGGCCGAAGGTGTGCATCCTCAGTAAAGATCTTGAGACGTTTTCTGGGTGGTGTACATGAGTCCCCTCTCCCAATCCTTGCTTCTCCTTCTTTCCCCTTCCTCTTTTTCTCCATGTGCCAGCTTCTGCCTCCCAGGTAATTGCAGGGAGGCCTCTTAGGCCCAAAATGGGGCACAGGGGTGTGTGGCACGCTCCCACCCCCAGCCCCACCCCCGGTGTCCTGTTTTGCCTCTCCTAAGGCTCCAGGGAGGCTTCTTAGGGTGCAAAGAAAAAAAGGAAAGAAAGAAAGAAAGAAAGAAAGAAAGAAAGAAAGAAAGAAAGAAAGAAAGAAAGAAAGAAAGAAAGAAAGAGCAATTGGAGAAAGAAAGGGAAGGAAGGGAGAAAAGAAAGGAAGGAAGGAAGGAACAAAGAAACAAAGAGGGAGGGAGCAATTGGAGAAAGAAAGGGAAGGAAGGGAGAAAAAGAAAAGAAAGAAAGAGAGAAAGATAGAAAGATAGAAAGAGGGAGTGATTGGAGAAAGAAAGAGTGAAGAAGGAAGGAAGGAAGGAAGGAAGGAAGGAAGGAAGGAAGGAAGGAAAGAAAGAAAGAAAGAAAGAAAGAAAGGAAGAGAAAGAAAAAGATAAAAAGAAAGAAAGAGGGAAGAAAGGAAGGAAGGAAGGAAAGAGAAAGAAAGAAAGAAAGAAAGAAAGAAAGAAAGAAAGAGAGGGAGGGAGGGAGGAAAGGGAGAAATAAAGAAAAAGAAAGAGAGAGAGAGAAAGAAAGAAAGAGGGAGCAATTGGAGAAAGAAAGGGAAGGAAGGGAGAAAGAAAGAAAGAAAAAAAGAAAGAAAGAAAGAGCAGTTGGAGAAAGAAAGGGAAGGAAGGGAGAAAGAAAGAAAGAAAAAGAAAGGAAGGAAGAAAGAAAGAGGGAGGGAGCAATTTGAGAAAGAAAGGGAAGGAAGGGAGAAAAAGAAAGAAAGAAAAAGAAAGAAAGAGAAAGAAAAAAAGAAAGAAAGAAAGAAAGAAAGAAAGAAAGAAAGAAAGAAAGAAAGAAAGAAAGAAAGAAAGAAAGAAAGAGGGAGCGATTGGAGAAAGAAAGGGAGGGAAGGAAGGAAGGAAAGAAAGAGAAAGAAAGAAAGAGGGAGGGAGGGAAGGAAGGGAGAAAGAAAGAAAGAAAAAGAAAGAAGGAAAGGGAAGGGAAAGGGAATGACATATGGATGGAGGGAGGGAGGGAGGGAGGGAGGGAGAGCAGGGGAGACGCCAGCACAGGGTCTTTCAGCAGCAAAACTGCCCCCCCACTGAATCGCTGCCTCCTAACGTCCGTGAGGATCCCTCGCAGTGCCTGAACCTGCAGCCTGCACCAGTCTGGAACGAAAGAGGCCCCAGGAGAGCAGGGAAGCGCCTGTCCTTCGAGAGACCACCCAGGAGAGGTGGGAAGTGAGGGGGCACAACTCGCCCTCCCTCCCTCCCTCCTCCTCCTAAATCCCCCGAGACGGCCAAACATCCACTTGTGGGGCTGACCCTGGCCGAACGGAAGACCTGCTGAACAGGGAGGGGCTAACTTGCCCTGGTTGTGTGTGTGGGGGGGGGGGGGAGATCGCCCGTTGGCAGGGATGGTTAAGGAGAGAGGGGGGAGTCCAGACCCTGATGAAGGAGATTCCTGCGGTTTCAGCCAGAGCCCCGTGTTGACCCACTGACCTGGTTGCTGAGACACCCTTGCAGGGCCTCCGCTTGTGGGGGGGGGGGGCAACGGTCAGTCCCTGAGGAAGCCAACAGACTCCTGTCTCCAGCCATGTGGGGTCAGGAGCAGGTGGGACTGGCCACTCCAGAAAAAGGTGCCGTTAGCTCACCTTGGCTGCTGGTCAGGGGATGGGAAGAGGGCTGGGTCAGAGGTGGGATTCAGCAGGTTCTGACCAGTTCTGGAGAACCAGTAGAGGAAATTTTGAGTAGTTCAGAGAATCGGCCAATCCCGCCTCTGACTGGCCCCACCAACCCCATCTCTTCTCCGCCTCCCATTGAGTCCCGGCTGATCGGCTGGCTCTTCTTTGGTTGCCCTGCACAGGAGAACGGAGCTGGAAAGCAGGTTAGTGGGAAGGGGAGAGAATGGGGATTTTTCAGTATCCTTCCACTGCCACGCCCACCAAGCCACGCCTACCAAGCCACGCCCAGAGAACAGGTAGTAAAAATGTTTGAATCCCACCACTGGACCACACCCTGTGGATACCCCCAAAGACCAGATAAACAATTAAAGCAAGACAATAAATAATAAATGGACCGAAGCAAGAATGTTCTCCACCAGAAGCAAACTAAATTTGATCTGACTTCCTTGTTTTGCCAATGGCTGAGGACCCAGGCTAGCAGAACAGAAGCTGATCTGGATTAGAGGGAGGTCATACAGGCAACTGTGGAACAAACAGATCTTCCTCCCAGGTTATAATTACATTGCAATTTCCTTTTCTGATTCCATTTTTGGCTGGCTGTTTGCTTCCTGATGTGTCTTTGTCTATTTATTAATCGGATACATGGCCCACTTTTGTCTCCATCAGACAATATATATATATTATATATACAGCACCCCAAACAACAATATATATATATAAACAACAATAGACACACACACACACACACATTGTATGTATGTATGTATGGCATTCAGCTTTGTTCGGGTATTTTCCCACATCATTATAGTTGTGCTTTTAAAGTTGTAGCGACATTTCAGCAACTTTAAAAGCACAACTATAATGACTTGGGAAAATACCCAAACAAAGCTGAATACCATACATATAAATACCCATGAAAACTTAAGAAAACAAATATCTCTCTCTATATAGGCAGAAGCCTCTCTTCCCCAGAGAACTGCTGTTTCTGGTGTCTTTGACTCCTTCACCCCCTCCGGCTGGGTTCCCACCGCAGGCTGAACGTGGCTCCTAAAATAGACTGTGCAGAATAAGGTTAAAGCTGATCTTAGTAGATTGTGTGTTTGCAGCTGTTTTGAAGGATTGGATCCAGTGGTGGGATTCAGTTTTTTTTTTACTACCGTTTCTGTGGGCGTGGCTTGGTGGGCATGGCTTGGTGAGCATGACAGGGGAAGGATACTACAAAATCTCCTTTCCTTCCCCACTCCACTAACCTGCTTTCCAGCTCCCTTCTCCTCTGCAGGGCAGCCAAAGAGGATCCAGCCGATCAGCTGGGACTCGATGGGAGGCACAGAACAGATGGGGTTGGTGGGGCCAGTCAGAGGTGGGATTGGCCGGTTCTCCAAACTACTCAAAAATTTCTGCTACCAGTTCTCCAGAACTGGTCAGAACCAGCTGAACACCCACCTCTGATTGGATCAATCATTTTGTAACCCCCTTCTGGCCATCCTTACCACAAAGAAGGCAGCAGAGACCTTAGAAGGCAGCAGGGTGTGTGTTTGTCCTATTAAAAATGGAGGCTATTCCGGATTGGCACCACTTGGGCACCCTCCCCCAGCATTCACATGCAACCGCTTACAGTGCAGAGTTGGTGTGTTGCAAGCGACCCCAAACTCTTCACAGTCTGCAAGGGTGGGTTTCCCCCCACCACTCACCCGTCCCCAGGGAGTTTCTGTATTTGGAGGGATGTGCCTTTCTGCTGGCCTTGCTTTGAGATCAGGAGGCTTGGCTCCCTGCCACGTTCCTGGCCACCCCCAAAGAACAGAACAGCAGTTTGCCCAGTGGATTTGGGGTGTCTCCTCTGCTTACAAAGGCTGAATCAACTCTGGTATTTCTGGGTCTGCTGTACCAGACCTGGTGGGCACCTTTTCTGTTCCTTTGCTAATGAACTCAGATGTAAAATTTGACTTGTTCCCAGCGGCAACCGAACTATATTTTCTTTCTTCTAAAATATAATTTTAATTAACAATTTTATAAAGAACATAAATGCTAATGAAGTAATAAGTATTAAAAGAGGGGGTGAGAGAAGGAGGAAGGAGGCTGGGAAGGAAGGAAGGAAGGGAGGGAGGGAGGGAAGGAAAAGAAGGGAAGAAGGAAGGAAAGAAGGCAGGAAAAAGTACGAAAAACAAAAGTAAAAAGAAATAGAAGCAGCTTCCTATTTCCTCTGCAGCAAATATGAGCACAATTACAAAATTCTCTCACCCTATACGATTAGAAAAAAAAGCTCACATTTTTCTATCACCCATTTGTTTAAACCATCAAAACCACAATTCATCACTGCATTTTTCCCTGTTTCATGCAAAAAGGTCTACAAGGGATTTCCAGTCAACCCCTAAGTGCAGATAATGTCTTTTCGCTGATCAAGGGAGTCAACAATTGAGCTGCTGCTGCTGCAAATTCCATCATCCTCGCCAATCCATCCCTCTTTTGTGGGTAGCTTCGATCCATATTTTCCTTACGCCTCTTCTACAGCGTCGGGTCACAACCCCTCAAATCCATCTGCAGAAGGAGAGAGAGGCCTAGGATTAGGGTTGGGCAACTTCCCGTGAAAGATCTCTAGGAGGTCTAGAACTTGAAATTACGGATACATTTCCTAACCGTCAGAACAATCGGTCAGTGGAACGTCTTGCCTTCAGGAGTTGTGGTTCTCCATCCCTGGAGATCTTTAAGAAGAGGTTGGACAGCCCCCTGTCTGCAATGGCCTGGGGTCTCCAGTTGTACAGGGGGTTGGATTAAAAGACTTCCAGGGCCCCTCCCAACTCTGTTACTCTGTTAAGAGGGGCTCCAGGTTGGCTGTGAAGGAGACCCCTCCTCTATTTGCCAGGTGGGAGACTGGCTGCTGCTAAGAGGAAGGGAGCAGGCAAGAGAAGGAAAGAGAGAGGAATTGGTGGGCAGGGGGAGCTGGGGGCAGGGGGAGCGGAGTTAGAAAGAGAAGCAGGAGCTCCAGAGGGAGTTTGGAGCAGGGAGGGAGGAGAGTCTTTGCAGGGGTCACTTCTAAGATGTATTTGAAAAAGGGGAGGAGCTTGGGTCACGTGATGATGGGCTGCCATCTTGACTTGGTGGACTAACCCTTGAGTCGATTGCTGGGCTGGCTGGAGGGTCCTTGCAGGGCCAGCCGGTCCATTCACCCTCTTCCCTGCACCGTTGCTGCCCAGGGTGCCCTGAAGTCCTCGTGGCAAATCAGCGGAGTCATTGTGCTCGCTGTTGTAGAGACTGGAACCCTTTTTTTAAAACAAAAAACAAAAAATATCTCTGCGTGTTTTCATTTCAGATCCCGCTTCTGTGCCCAGCTGCACATTAAGCAGCGGAGGATTAAAAACTAATAACGCTGGCAAGAAAGAGCAGCTCCAGAAATGAAAAACCCAGTTAGACTAAAACAGAAAAGCAGCCTTTAAGAAAAAGAAGACGCTGTCAGGTGTTTTAATTAGACAGAGGAAAGTCCTCCAAAAGAAAAAAGGAAAAAAAGCGGGAAAAGAAAATAAGTCTGCAGGTGGAATGAGATTAACAGCCAGGCACTCATGAGAAAGACCTTTTCTGAAGTCTGGCCAGGAGCCACTCTGGACACCCAGCTTTGCAATCCAAGCTTGGTTCTTAAAGAGGATCAGAATAAGAGTTGGAAGGGACCTTGGAGGCCATCTAGTCCAGCCTCCTGCTCAAGCAGGAGAACCTATACTGTTTCAGATAAGTGACTGTCCAGTCTCTTAATAAAAACCTCCAGCAACGGAGCCCCCACCATTTCTGAAGACAAGCCATTCTATTGTTTAATTATTATGTCAGGAAAATTCTCCTTAGTTCTGGGTTGCTTCTTTCCTTTTTTTGTTTCCATTCATTCATTCTCTTCTCTTTTGGGGGGGGCCTTCTGGTGCTTTGGAAAATAGGTTGACCCCCTCTTCTTTGGGGCAGTCCCCCCCCACCCCAGTCCTTCTTTTCTCTAGACCGGCCATATCCGATTCCATTCTTCATGTATTTTAGTCTCCAGGTCTTGAATCATTCTGTTTGCTCTTCTCGACACTTTTTCCAAAGTCTCAACATCTTATTTACATGATGGTGACCAGCATTCCAGGTCTTCCCAAGATGAGATCAGCTTGAGGGTGAAGGGAATCCAGGGAAGGGAAAGGTGGCCTTGGTGACTGTTATTTATTTTATTGATTTGATTTGATTCGTCAATCGCTTACAAGACAATAGGTATAAGTATAAACATGAGTAAGAATACAGGAAATGGGTACGAATAAATGGAGACAAAAGGACAGGGACGGTAGGCACGATGGTGCGCTTATGCACGCCCCTTCCAGACCTCTTAGGAATGGGGTGAGGTCAATAGTGGATAGTTTGATGTTAAAGGAGTGCGGGTTTGAGCAGGTGACAACAGACTTTTGCTTCTGTCATATACAGGTTCTCCGCTTTGCATCACGCCGCCCTTAACGGCAACACGGAACTCATCCTGTTGCTTCTGGAGGCCCAGGCTGCGGTGGATATCAAGGACAACAAAGGCAAGCATAGAAGCCGCGTGTGTGTGTATGTGTGTGGGGTGGCAAACCAGGAGAGCCCTTGGTAGAGACGGGGCAGGTGAAAGGAGGCAAAGGTTGGGTCCTGCGTCCAGAGCACCAACCAAGTTTGTAGTTCTCTCCCAGAAAGAAGGAGATGGCCTTCAGCCAAGACATCCAGACAGAGTCAGTTGAAAGTGTTTTCTTCTTTTGAGGGGAGAGATCTACAAAAGCAGTGGTCACCAACTGGTGGGCTGGGGACCACTGGTGGTCCACGAGAAAATTTTGGTGGTCCGCAGAGAAATGTTGCCCCTAAAGCAATTAATCCAGGCTGCGCGGGAACACAAGGCTGCGCCACCCACGTGGCCCGTGAGAACATAAGGCTTGCGTTGCTTGCATTGCGAACAACACAAGGTGGTGAAGGGAAGGGAGAAAGGGGGGAAGGGGGGGAACCTGCCCCACTTGCTCCACGCACCTGGCCTGGCCACTGGGCTGCTTCTTTCGGCTTCTTTCTTCTGCTTTTGGCTGCACGCAAGGAAAGCAGCCAAAGTCTTTCTTTCTCTCCCCCAAACTCCGCCACAAATGAGTCTTTGGGGCCCTGCAAGGCTTCCTGCTCCAAGAGGCTGTGCCGGTGTGACAAGTCTCACAAAGACTCATTTCTGGTGGAGTTTGGGGGAGAGAAAGAAAGACTTCTGCTGCTTTCCTTGCATGAAGCCAAAAGTCCCTCTCTCCTCCCCCCCGACCCCGAGAACGGAGCTGGAGACGGTATCCTGCAATCCCAAATAAAGAATAATCGATCAGTAGGAAAATGGGGTGGGGAATTTTCTTGCAGAGTTTTTTCCTGCAGCCACCGTCAGTCGAAATTTATATTAGTGGCCTGCGGGATTTAAAATTATGAGTTTGCTGGTCCCTGAGATCCAAAAGGTTGGCAACCCCTGTAACAAGAGTATTTGACAGAGCTCCACAGGCAGATGTCTACTGCTCATTGGAGCCAAAACCCAAATACAGAAAATATCAGGCAGGAGAAGCTTAATCGTCTGATTTTGTAACTGGCAACAGCTCGTAAAAACTGCCATTTTCCCCTTCTCAGATAGGTCTGTAGTCTGGGTTTGTGGGACGGCTGTTCTGTTTAAACGGCAGAAGGTCCTGCTGTCTCTCCCCATTGCTGAATGTTTGCCTCCCCTGCAGGGATGCGCCCATTGCATTACGCTGCCTGGCAAGGGAAGAAGGAACCCATGAAGCTGGTGCTGAAGGCCGGCTCCTCGGTCAACATCCCGTCAGACGAGGGACAGATCCCTTTGCACTTGGCGGCCCAGCATGGACACTACGACGTGGTAAGAGGCGGTGCTAAGCAATCTCCACCAGAGGAGCACCACGAAACGTATGGGGGGTGGGCTTCTAGGCATTGAAGTTCATGCATCTTCAAGGTTGCCAAGGTTGAGAAAAGTTGCATTGTCAGACTCTTGCAAGTTTGAAAGTGCAGTTCTCCCCTCCCCATTGTCCTGACCCAGGCTTCCTAAGACCGTAATGAAGCACACACTTAGTCCAAACAACTCTTGTTTTATTTCAACGCTGGGAATTATGTTCATTCCCAGCCAGTAATGAGTTCCAAACAGTCCCTCGAGATAAGCACCCACCTTTCTCTCCTTTGAATGGCTGCCAGTAATTAGAGTGCCAAATTAACTGCAAAAAAACAATTGAAGTACAGAGTCCACACAGAGCTTCAAGGTTAGAGCGAACAACTTTGCTTCCTGCAAAGGTTTCTCTACCTTTGTACTTCCTTCATACCTTATGGGAGGGGCAATCACTTCCCAGCCTTACTCCCGAGTCACCCCTTTTGTCTTAGCTGCTTTTGCCTTCTGGCAGCTCTGTGCAAAGCACTGGGACCAGGCTCCCCTTGTTCCTCTGCCTCACTGCTGCCAGACTCTGGAGGCTCCAGAGGCAGCACCCCACTGCCAGATGGTCCCGGCCCCATCTCTGCATTGGATGCAGGACCCTCATCCGAGGCCTCCCCAAACTCCCAGACGGGTCCCTGTTCTTCCCCACTGCACAATTCTGCTGCCAT
>NW_020769332.1:2600678-2613864 GCF_900518735.1 Pseudonaja textilis | reverse complement strand
CCCAGAATTCCCCAGCCAGCTTTGCTGGCTGGGGAATTCTGGGAGTTGAAGTCCACCAGGCTTAAAGTTGCCAAGGTTGGAGACCCCTGCCCTAAAGGATTCAACAAAGAGAACTTCTGTCTTGCCCTGGAGGTTTTAAGAAAAGATTCTTTCCAGACAGCTATTTGTCCAGAATGACGTAGGGTCTCCTGCTTGTGCAGGAGGTTGGACTAGTCTAGAAGACTCTAGAAAAAGGGCAGAGAAGAGCAACCAGGATGATGAGGGGACTGGAGGCTCAAACATACGATGAACAGTTGCAGGAACTGGGCTTGGCTAGTCTAGGGAAGAGAAGGACCAGGGGAGACAGGAGAGCATCTTCCAGTATTTGAGGGGCTGCCACAGAAAGGAGGAAGGGGTCAAGCTATTTTCCAAGGCACCTGAAGGCCAGACAAGGAACAATAGATGGAAACTGAACCAGGAGAGATTCAACCTAGAAATAAGGAGAATTTTTCTGACAGGGAGAACAAGCAACCCATGGAACAGAAGTTGCCTTCAGAAGGTGTAGGAGCTTCATCACTGGAGGCTTTCAGGAAGAGACTGGATTGTCATCTGTCAGAAATGGTGTAGAGTCTCCTGCTTGGGTGTGGGGTTGGACTAGATGGTCTCCAAGGACCCCTTCCAACTCTTACTCTGTTTTTCTATCTTGCAGGCTTTTGCTCCAGGCCGGCATAGACATTAACCGTCAAACGAAGGCTGGAACCGCCTTACACGAAGCGGCTCTGTGTGGCAAGACGGACGTGGTGCGCCTCCTCCTGGATGTAAGCCCCCCCCCATTTCCCAGGGAGGAAGGGTCCCACATATTTCTTCCCGAGGGGCCTGAAGACCCCCCCGGTGACTGTGGCCCTTGGGGACTGGCATCCAGGGGCAATTTCAGATGCTCTTCATGCAAAGACCCCCTCGCCTCTTCACACACACACACACACACACACACACACACACACCCTTTCTCTTCCGCAGAGCGGGATCAATGCCCACATCCGGAACACCTACAGCCAGACTGCCCTGGACATTGTCCACCAGTTCACGGCCACGCAAGCCAGCAAGGAGATCAAGCAGATGCTGCGAGGTGAGGACAGGTGGGAATCGGCAGGGGGCTGTTGATTTGAAGGGCGGATGTCAGCCTCCAAGAATCCTCCTCCTCCTTGTATTGTGGTTAGCCGGCAACAGGTGTGGATGGCTGAGGAGAGCGAGAACCCAGAGGAGGGGCCAGGAGCATTAGGGAGTGGACTGCTGCCTTCAGAGATTGTGGGGGCTGGCAGCAGCGATGAAGAGGTTCCCGAGGAGCCTGTGCCAAGTGCGCGTGCACGCAGGGCTGCTTGCAGGAAAGAGCAGCTGCAGCAGCACGGGAGACTCAGGAGTAAGGCTGCAAGGTAATGGCCCCTCCTTCAAGAAGATGAAAGCCAGCTGTGAATCGGACGTTCTTTGCAGGAAGCAAAGACGTTTTGAAACTCGGCCTCTTGGACATTACAGTATCTTAAGTTGGTATTTGAAGACTCTTGTATTGTGAAATATTTCTTATCTGTTATTCTTGGCAGCCTCACACAGTTTTGGTGAGGCTCGTGCTTATCAAAGTTAATTAGTTTGCAGCAGCCTTTTAACCAGGGATTCGTAAGAATCTTTAAAAGGTTTCTGTTCCCTTTGGTTCGTGTTTGTTTGATTGGAAAAGGGTTTGCTCCGGTGTGCGCAAATACCAGCTGGCCGGTGCACATGTGCTCGCCAGAAACTGGGAGAACAGCTGACAATGGTGCACATGCCCACGGAGTGGGCTCTGCGTGCCACCCCCTCTGGCACATGTGCAACGGTTTTGCCATCATGGGTCCATGTGATTTTTGTGCCTATTGCCTCAGATCTTGTATTTCTTCTGATGCTACCACTTCAATTTCCAGTAAAAGTCCTTTTCTCTCTAACCATGGCGTCAAAGGTTTTCTTCCTTGGATTTTGAATGGAGCCCCACCTGACATTATACAAGGTCTGAGGCAATAGGCGCGAAAATCCCATATAGAAAGCGGGGCAGCCAGAAAAAACCCTTCTGCTGAGGCTGAGCTGCACCTGGTGGTGCCCTTTCCTTCATAACTGGTGTGTGTGTATGCAAGAGTAGCTGACAACCGTTGTTCTCCGTTTTCCTGGCTGGCTGCACTTCTGCTCAAGGCAGTGAGTTTTGCGTCTTCCCCAGTTTTCCTCCCAGGAACCTTTGTGGTGGGGAAAAAAGGGAGTGGCTCAAAGCCATCTCCCTGGGACTCCCTAGTCCCAATCCAGCAGCCTACCTGGGACACCTGCCTTACGCGCATCATGGTGCCTCTTCTGATACCGGGGGAAATGAGGCCATTTTGACCATCCCCGTCTATAAATCTGACGGGATGAAACCCATGGCTCTGCCTCCACCTGCTGGCTCAGGTCAGGGAAGATATACCAAGAGTGACGGTGATGGAAGGCCGGAGCCAGAGCGCCAGGCCTGAGCCCACCCTGTAGCACCAAGGATGCTGACTCCTCCTGCCTAGCAGCCTGCATCAGAGTGACAAGGACAGGTGAGGAGGACAGAACCCCTGGGGAGGAGAGGAGGAGGAGGAGGAGGAGGAGGGCTTTACTTGCCTCCTGGGATTGGAGGAGTTCCATCCCTGGAGGTTTTCAAGAACAGACTGGAGGACTGGGATGATATAAGGCTCCAGCCTTGGGCAGTGGGGTTGGACTAGCAGACCTCCAAAGTCCCTTTCAGCCCTAGAATAACAAGCCAGGGATTTTTTTTGTCACAGTCTGAGGGTTTTGGAATATGTGGATGAGGAGGAAGTTGGGGAGCATCCTTTGAATTTTATTTTTATTTATATATTTATTAAAATTATTGGCTGCCCATCTTACCACAGGGTATCTCCGGAGGGATGGATGGATGGATGGATGGATGGATGGAAAGAGGGAGAGAGATAGATAGATGATTAGATGGATGGATAGATAGATGATAGATAGGTAGATAGATAGATAGATAGATAGATAGATAGATAGATAGATAGATAGATAGATAGATATAGACAGACAGAGAAAGATTAGATAGATAGATAGATAGATAGATAGATAGATAGATAGATAGATAGATAGATAGATAGATGATAGATAGATAGATAGATAGATAGATAGATAGATAGATAGATAGAGATAGGTAGGTAGGTAGGTAGGTAGATGATTGGATGGATGGATGGATGGATGGATGGAGAGAGGGAGAGATGGATGGATGGATAGAAAGAAAGAGAGAAAGCAAGATATACATGTAAAATAATCTAACCTAGAATAAGAATTCAGCCCCCTGCGGGGTTCATTCTGGCCAGGCAGAGTCTGGGAGACCCTTAGCAGTTTGCTGGGAGGGCATAAGAGCTGCTGACCTTCAAGGAAGGGACGGTAGGCCTGCTCTGGAAGAGGCAACAAAAAATTTTGGGTCTCAATTGTGGTCATAAACTGAGGACGTACCTGTGTATGGCCACCCTTCGCTGAGCCCAGAGCCTGTCGAAGTCCTGACCTGCTCAGATGGAATCCTGCTGAGATTGAGCTGTTTGGTCATCAGGGCAACCTTGCAACCTCTGCCCGGGAATTACTGTGGACCTGGTGCCCCCCCTCCAAGAGTGGGCCTGTGCCTAGAGGACCCCTCCACCTCCAAGAGTGGGCCTGTGCCTAGAGGGCGCTTGCTTAAGAAAAAGACAAAAATCACTACTAAAAAAACACTTTGACCGGTGCACCTCTTCCAATCCTACCTAGATCACTTCCCTCTGGTGATGGCAACTCAGGTCTTGATGGGCACTCAACTGCAGTGCCCTCTGCCAGGGGCTGCCTTTGAAGGTGACCCAGAAGCTGCAGTTGGTACAGAGCATGGCAGCCAGATTCCTGGTGGCTGAACCTATCCGGTGAAACTGCCGCTTGGCTGCCCAAGAGCTCCTAGGTTCAATTCCAAATGCCCATTTCCCCCCCTTTATGGTAGAGCACCAGGGTGTGTGGGGAGCGCTTTGCCAACATCTAACCTGCTCATCCTGCTTCCATCTTGGTTGGCATATATGGGAGGGTGTGAACCTGCTTTGATGTTCCTCCCAGGCACAATGGAAGTGAATATGGCATGAATGGGAGCAAGCCCAGAGGGCAAGGTTGGCAGTGGGAAGGGGTGCCCAGAGCACATCAGGGGCTGTCTGGCCTGGCCCGTGGTACAGGTAGCAATAGCATAGCCTTCTCCAAGCAGTGTGCAGTGTCAGCCTTTTGCCCCCAACAATCTGGGTCCTCATTTTACCCACCTTGGAAGGATGGAAGGCTGAGTCAACCCTGAGCCTGGTGAGATTTGAACTGTTAAATTGCAGGCAGCCGGCAGGCAGCAGAAGCAGCCTGCAGTACTCTGCTCTAACCACTGCGCCACCGTGGTAGTCCATCTTTTTGACCGTCCCTTCCTTCCTTCTTCCCTTCCTTCCCTTCCTTCCCTTCCTTCCTTTCCTTCCTTTCCTTCCTTCCCTTCTTCCTTTCTCTTCCTTCCTTCCTTCCTTCCTTCCTTCCTTCCTTCTTTATTTTCCTTTTTTCCTTTCCTTTCCTTTCTTTCCTTCCTTCCCTTCTTCCTTCCCTTCCTTCTTCCCTTCCTTCCTTCCCTTCCTTCCCTTCTTTCTTTTCCTTCCTTCCTTCCTTCCTTCCTTCCTTCCTTCCTTCCTTCCTTCCTTCCTTCCTTCCTTCCTTCCTTCCTTCCTTCCTTTCCTTCCTTCTTTATTTTCCTTTTTTCCTTTCCTTTCCTTCCTTCCTTTTTCTTCCCTTCCCTTCCTTTCCTTCCTTTATTCCCTTTCTTCCTTCCTTTCTTCCTTGTTTCCTTCTCAGACGCTTCGGCCGCCCTGCAGGTCAGGGCCATGAAAGATTACTGCAACAACTATGACCTGACCAGCCTCAATGTGAAAGCTGGGGACATCATCACGGTGAGTCCCGGTGGGCTTGGAATCCGAACGGTCCTGGGCCAAAGATGGCCTTTGACACGGTCCAGCCTTGCCCCCAACGGATGCCCTGCTCTCGCTTGAAGGCTTCTGCTGGGGGGAACCCCAAAACACAGGACCCTGCCTAGTGTGTCTTTCCCAACCTTTGCCGTGCCCTGGGGTGACATGATTGCCTTTGGTGATAACTTTGCCAAAATCAGACTTTTCCATTGGTTTTGGGCAACATTGTGGAATTCATTTAAAAACAGTGATATTCTGCTTAGCAAATAATCACAAAAAAGGCCATAAAATCATGTGTCCGGCCCACTTTTTGACAATGATGACTTACAACTGAGTTATAGTCATAACTCAAGGACTACCTGTAATAAGTATTAACCTTATTCCCTAAGGGCACATGGGGAATAAAGAATGGCAATTGGGGGGTGATGACCCAAAGGGGCCTGGCACAAAGGTAACCCAGTCAGGTAATCAGTAGGAGTCCCTTTATTAGCGCCAACTTTGCCTCCAATGTTGTCCTGGTTACCTTCTGGGCTGGAGAAAAACTCTCCCAGGAACAGCCTTTGGCTGCAGAAAATCAAGTCCAAAACGTGGTGAACAAAAACTGTAATGAAGGAATTGTAATAATTCGACCTGGTTGGGAGGATGCCAGGAATGCAAATAACCAAAGTCAACACAAGATAAACTCATGTTTGCTCCCAGCAGCTGCTACACTCAGCTTGCATCTCTTTTAACCTCTCATTCCCAGGTGTGGCTAATGAAGGGAATCAGGGCCCTTTCCTCCCCCATAAGCCACGCAACTCACATTGCTCCCTTCTCCGTTCCTCCTTGCGTGTCCTAGGGTGAAGAGGGGTGGGGGGTGGGCCTGGGTCTGAACTCCCACTCCTTGTTCTACCTCTTCCCTGCTCTGCCCAGCCAGACTTTGCCCTTCCCCAGCCTCCTCCACAGCCAACGGAGCCACACTGCCACTCCCTGTCAGCTGTTTGTCTTCCTCTTCCGACTCTGACAGGGGCATGACAAGGTGGCTCTGGGTTCAGGAGATGAGTTTTTGCTGGCAGAGACACATTTGTGGAGGCAAAAAAATCAAGATGGCAGCTGCAACCATTGAAGCTTGCTGTCGCCATCTTGACTTTTGGATTCTCCCCTGCAGGGGTCTGCGTCCTGGCCATTCCTTGCTCCCTTGACCCTAAAGGGATGCTTGCCGCTGACCAGTCTTTGCCTCCTCTCTCCCCCTCCCCTGCCCTGCCCACAGGTCCTGGAGCAGCATGCCGACGGCCGATGGAAAGGCTGCATACACGACAATCGGACAGGCAACGACCGCGTGGGATACTTCCCGTCCACCCTGGTCGAAGCCATCAGCAAACGCACAGGCAACTATCACTCCTGGGGAGGCTTCCCAGCCTTCTGGAGGGTGGAGGGGCAGGGGAGGGTGCTTTTCTACCCACTGTTCTCTTTGTGGCTGCTTGGGTTTGCTCTGCTTTGACTGGGGGCTTGTGTCCATCGTGGAAGTTTAGCGTTGGTGGGAGCAGCCAGTCTTTCCTTGCACCGCTAAGCATCTATCTTTTCCCCGCTTCCATTCCCCGTCTCTTTGGTTTTCACCACAAAGAGAGAGAGAGAGAGAGAGAGAGAGAGAGAGAGAATTGGGAGAAGAATTGCTGCAGCCCCAGACTCCGGGTTGGCCTAACATCTGGAAGTATTTCAGTGGGTGCTCAGATACTGCATGCATTTGATTTTAGTCCCGTAAGCAGATAAAAAACGTGATGAAGAAAGAAAGCCAAAGGGATCAAATTCCAGCCAGTGCAATCAAGCAACCACTGAACATCTCTTGAGGGCTGAGGAGCTTCAGGGCCTGATGGGGCAGCTGGGAGCCATCTTGGTGTGTGAAACAGCCGCCAGCTGAGGCAGTCGGGAATGGCGGCAGGGGCTTCTAGAGTCTCAGGAGGAAAGGCCTCTTTCCTGAATGAGCACAGACTGGAGATGTGCCAGACAGCTTGGCCAGAAGGAATAACAAGAGTGGGAAGGGACCTTGGAGGTCATATAGTTCAGGGGTCGCCAACCTTTTGGACCTCAGGGACCACCAAACTCATAATTTTAAATCCCCAAAAAAGTCTGCAGGAAAATCCCCCACCCCATTTTCCTACCGATAGATCATTTTTTATTTGGAGTCACAGGACACCATCTCCAGTTCCGTTCTCAGAGGGAAAGGAGAGAGAGAGAGACTTTTGGCTTCATGCAAGGAAAACAGCAGAAGTCTTTCTTTCTCTCCCCCAAACTCCACCAGAAATGAGTCTTTGTGAGAGTTGTCACACCAGCGCAGCTTCTTGGAGCAGGAGGCCTTGCTGGGTCTTAAAGACTCATTTCTGGCGGAGTTTGGGGGAGAGAAAGAAAGACTTCTGCTGCTTTCCTTGCATGCAGCCGAAAGCAGAAGAAGAAAGAAGCGGAAAGAAGCAGCCCAGTAGCCAGGCCAGGTGCTGGGGCGAGTGGGGCAGGTCCCCCACCTTCCCCCCTTTCTCCCTTCCCTCACTACCTCGTGTTGTTCGCAATGCAAACAACGCAAGCCTTGTGTTCCCGCACAGCCTGGATTAATTGCTTTGGGGGTGACTTTTCTCGTGGACCACCGTGGTCCCCGGCCAACTGGTTGGTGACCCCTGTTCTAGTCCGACCCCTGGTTAAGCAGGAAACCTTGTACCATTTCAGACAAATGGTTGTCCAATCTCTTCTTAAAAAGCTCCAGTGACAGAAAACCCACAACTTCTGGAGGCGAACCATTCCACTGATGGATTGTTCTGACGGTCAGGAAATTTCTCCTTAGTTCTAGATTGGAAGGATTCTCCCTTAGGATCCCTCCCCAACGCTACGCAGGCATAGAGCCAAAAGAGAGACTATCTGGAAGGGATGATCAAACTCATTCCACCTGTTCCAGCATACCCGGGGAGCACCGAGTTAGCAAGGACTCCAATCTGCTTCAAAAGCAGCCATACTTGTCAAGTCTTTGAACTGATTCCAGGATTTTCCATGTAGAAACCTGGCCTTGTGTCTTTGACAGTGGATCCTTTCCACTTTGCAAAAAAAGAGCTACAATCTTCTAGAGCATCATTTTTCTGCCTTGGTCATTTGAAGATGTATGGACTTCAATGCCCAGAAATCCCCGGACAATCTGGAGGATTCTGGGAGTTTGAAGTCCATACATCAAGTGGCCAAGGTTGGAAAAAAATTCCTCTCGATTTACCAGATCTGAGTTGCTAAAATTAAGACATGGATAAGAGGGCAGTGAAGGCTTAGCATTTTGGAAGCTCTCTGACACCTTCATCTGGCTATTTGTTGGAGTCTCAAAGGTGCTTCACCAAAAAAACAACTGGACTGTTTTTGCTTGAGGAAGAACGAGGAGGAGGAGGAGGAAGAGGAGGAGGAGTTGTTTTGTTTCTCTTCCAAGAAGCTTCATCAGTTGTGATGGTGGATAGGTACCATCTCCATAAATCCTTGCGGGAGGTTTGTGAGGCAGGAAGATATTTTGCAGCAGATCAGTTGCAAATGGGAAACTCAGTTTCTCAGCCAAGAATCCCTGGAGGCTTTTAAGAAGAGACTGGACACTTGTCTGGAGTGATCTTTAGGGTCTCCTGTTTAGCAGGGGGTTGGACTAGAAGATCTCCAAGATTCCCTTCCAACACTCTTATTCTGTATTCTGTAATCCGTAGCCAGTGGCTTCCACCAGAATCTTACTCTGTGAAGATGAAGGAAAAAGAGCCAGCCGCTTGTAGCCACAACCTTAAATTGGAGCTGGCTGATATTCATGTCCTACTTTCTCAAGGTTGGATGTCTTGTAATTAATTTTCTTACCTCTCCTCTCCTCCTGTTATTTTCCTCCACCGATCTAATACTTTGCTTTATTGCAACTGGAGATTTGGTGCTGGAAAAAAAAAAGTAGATTATCCTATTTAAATTCCTGTTACACATATAATTAATATTGTAAGCCCCAATCTTCTTTGAAGGCAGATTAAATCCTCAAGAGCGGGTAGGTGGGAGAAGCGGAACGGAGGCCTTAAAATCAGGTAGGGCCACTGGGGGGGGGTCCTTAAACCTCGCGAAGTGCATTTCACGGTGACTTCGAGCACGTCCTTTGCTGGCGGGGAAGGACCCTGCGGGTTGCAGGCATCGTTTTTTTTCTATCGTGATAATCATCCACAATAATCAATCGGGGAAGGCTCAGAAGGTTTTTGCATGCCGGATCTTACCATTTTTGCAGCCAGGCGTGTAGATTACAATCCACGTTAGTATCCCTTTCAGCAGGGGAGAAATTGAAAGAGAAAGAGGTTTCTTGTGAGGCTGTGGCAAAAAAAAGCACCCTGAGATTTCAGTGGGTGTGTGCGTGTGTCAGTCACTTGGCTGTGTGTGGCTCCTTCCTTCCTTCCACCTTGTGGGACCTCCCGATAAACTCCCATCCTGGCTCTCAGCTTGGAGCACCCACTTCAATGTTGCCTCTTGTGTTTCTGTTGTCAGGTCCGTGGGATGCAGACCCTTCCCCAGGGCAGTATCAAGCCATCTCCCTCCCAGCTGGGGTGGCTGCCCTGCCCAACGGCCTCCCTGCTTCCTCCTCCTCCTCCTTCTCCTCCTCCTCTCCCCCCCTCCATCAACTCCATTGCCTGCCTCCGTCTCCAATGCTTCCCCATCCTCAGCCTCTTTTCAGTTCCTTCGGCTACCGCTGGCTTGCCCATGGTGGCACGGAAAGGCCTTGCGCCAATCCAGGTAGACCCTCCATTGCTTGGTTTGTTTTACGTTACGTTCTGTTTATGCTTCGGCCATATTGGGGTGTGTGTGTCCGTGTGTGTGTCTGTCTGTGATGGCCCAGGGCATGGCACAAAAGCAACAAAGTCACAAAAGTCGGTAAAGTCCCTTTAATACCTCCAACTTGGCCCCCAATGTCCAGTTATCATCGGCTGGAGAAAAAAACTCTCCCAAGAACAGTTTTTAAAGGGAAGAAATTCCATCCAAACTCAAAGTACATATAGATTATAAATAAAAACCAACACAAACCACGCTGCAGCAATTAACAAGAGAGGGCAGGATAAGGGATTGCAGACTTCCAAAAGATAACGAAACATACACAGCTGGGAGGATGCCAGAACCCAGACCCCCTCGACAAGCCTCCACAAGCAAATATAATGCACACTTTGCTTCCAGGAAGGTGCTGTGCACAAACGCCCTTTTTAAATCCTGTTTTTCCAGCTGCAGCTAATGAAGGAAATCAGGGCCCTTTCCTCCCCCATAACTCACATATCTCACGTTGCTCCCTTCTCCGTTCCTCACTCCCTATGATGAAGAGGGGGTGGCCCTGGGTCTTCCTCTGAATGCCCAGCTGAACTGTGTCCCTCCCCCATTTCCTCCACAGCCACCGGAGCCACACTTCCACTCCCTGTCAGCTGCTCAATCTCCCCCTCAGAATCAGACTCCAATAGGGGCATGACAGTGTCCTTCCACCGATCATGACAAATATTTGTGTGGGTTTTCATTTTGCCAGGTTTCTTTGGGGTGCTTCTCACGTGCTGGTGTTTTGTGGGTCAGCATGTGTGGTTGGGCTGATGAGGATGAGGTTGATTCAGAGGTTGGGGCAGAGTAGGGGGAGTGAGAGGACACCAGGGACAATGAGGGCATATCAGGGGTGCTCTCACAAAATGGCTGCCATGGAAGGCAGGCCCAGGCCCAACACCTGTGGATTAGAAGACCAACAATCTTTTGATAGATATTTTATATGCTGTTTGTGACTTTTTATGCATTGATGTTGTATTCTGTTATGTGCCAGCACACATACAATCCCCCTCTCTCATTTATTGATCAATTGGTCTGTCTATCTGTCATCTGTCTGTGTCATCCATCTATCCATCCAGCTATCATCTATATCTGCCACCTATCTATCTGTCATCTATCCATCCATCCCTATCTCTCTCTCTCATTTCTCTCTCTATCTTCCTATCTTACCTACCTATCTATCTATCATCTATCTATCTATCTATCTATCTATCTATCTATCTATCTATCTATCTATCTATCTATCTGCCATCTGTCTCAATCTATCCTCCCTCCCTCCCTCCAATCATCATCTATATCTGTCATCTATCCATCTCTCTCTCTTTCCCTCTCTCTCTCATATAGTGTATATATTGTATGGCATAACAAAATATAGCATTGATGCTTAAAGAAATCCCAAAACAGCATATAAAATGTCTATCAAAATATAAAACATTAGAGCATTGAATTACTTTAAAAATACATAGCATGAGTGATGAATAAAATTATATACAAAATTAAATTATGCACAAGCAGTTACTGGCTGGCTAAACCAATGGCCAGCTATCTAAATCATTTTACACAGTTGAGAGTAGTAGAGACCGATGGGGGTGGAGGCTGGAGGGCCAGGTATTACTCCAGAAATAACTGTCAGGAGAAAGGTGGATTTTGGAGGCACTTGCGGGAAACGGCTTGGGAAGGAATTCGGAGTGTGTGGTTTGGGAAATGGCAGAAGGCAGAGAATGGTCCAAAAAGTCAAGATGGCGCCACCATGGTGCAATCAAATCTCTGTCTGCTTGTTATGGCGTCGTGGTTCTCTTGAGTTTCTTGGCCATGCCCTGCGGACATCCCAGGAGAAGAGAAGGGGTGTGAGAGCAAGTGTGTAAGCCTTGGTTTCTGTTTTGTTTCCTTGATCCTTTTTATCATTTTATCATCTCCCTTTCCTGACCTTCCGCTACCTCAGCCAACCCTCACAGGCCCTGGGTGCTTCTTCAAGGATTTGGGTCTTGTTTTCACAAGTGTTTAATCCAGTGCTTCTCAAACTTGACAACTTGAAGATGTGTAATGTCAGCCTTCCCACTCAGTCATCTAACTCAGCTCAACTCCTGGCCCGTTGTTCCTCAAGAGCATACTTTACTAAAGCTTAAGTGGTTGCAGAAGTAGCGACACTGGATCTGGCGTTTTCCGTGTGCAAACAATACAATTGACTCTCCCTTTTCCCTGCCCATCCCTCTGTTATCAGTCACTGCCCAATTAGTGGTCCAGATTGTTTTGGGTAATGGACCCTCAATTCAGGGCTTTCCAGCTCTACATGGTTGACCTTTGGCTTGCTGGTCCGTCTCCTGCCTCAGCCTGGCTTGGCTTGGTTCCCGTCCCCCCACAATTCCACCCTATATTCCAGCCTGTCTTCCCTCCCCCCAGCCCCCCTCGCCCTTGTTAATGTCAGGCTGTCAGCTTGCAATGATGCCTGGCTAGCAATGATGCCTGGCTAGCAGAGTAGCAGCTTTACTGGCTGGGGAATTCTGGGAGTTGAAGTCCACCCATTTTCAAGTGGCCAAGTTTGAGAACCACTCTTTTAATTAATGCAGGGTGCATCAGGGTCGCACAGTTGTGCCCTTTCGGTGAGAATGGACAGAAAACCCCCCTTTTCCTCCTGAATATCTGTGGAGATTCTCTGTCCTCTAGGTCAGGGGTCTCCAACCTTGGCAAATTTAAGACTTGTGGAACTCTGGGAGTTGAAGTCCACAAGTCTTAAAGTTGCCAAGGTTGGAGACCCCTGCTCTAGGGTCATGGTTGTCCCAAAAATGTTGTGTTTTTTTTCAAGAGGCAACGGGACTTTATTGGTTTTTCTTTGAAGACGTTTTGCTCCTCATCCAAGAAGCTTCCTCAGCTCTGACTGGAAGATGGGGAAATGGAAGGATTTACACTCCTTGCAGGCAGCTCTTTTCCTCCTCTTTACCAGGCAGCTCAATGAACCCAGAGGCTGGGTCTCCGATGTTCTGGAGCTCCCATCCTGCTGCATCCATTTACATTGCGTGACTGCCACACCTACAATGCCAGCACCACCTGGATGGTGCCATGCTGGGGAAAGGCAGGCTGGAGCATGAGAAGGAGCGAACCAAACTCCTTTGTGGTGCAGCAGCACTCACCGTCAGGGCTCCGGTAGTTACCCCTATTTAAATCATGAGTCTTTGGCTTGATTTTCAAAGCTCAAAGAAGATTTATTAGGAGTTAACATGTCCAGCACTGCCTGGGTGTAGCTGACTCTGAGACACATCATTCACTATCACCCTTGACCTGGGTTTCCCCCCACCCCCTGGGTGTATCATAATTCATATTCTCCAATGGGACACATCCATAGCCAAGAGTCATCAATCCATCAGGCTCTCCAGTTAGAATTATATTCTCCAATGGGACACATCCATAGCCAAGAG
>NW_020769332.1:2451351-2600668 GCF_900518735.1 Pseudonaja textilis | reverse complement strand
TCCAGTTAGAATTATATTCTCCAATGGGACACATCCATAGCCAAGAGTCATCCATCAGGCTCTCCAGTTAAGAATTTTGCACGGCAGAAACCTCGGTTGCTTAGAAACTATCTTTGAAAACGTTTATGGAATGCAAGCTGCCTACTGCTCCCCCCTCCCTTTCTGTTGGCAACTCTAAAAGACCACAGAAATATTTTATCAGTTGACACTCACTTCTGGGTTTTTCCATCAGAACTGATTTGGACCACAGCACTTACCACAGTGTGGCTTACAGGTGCTCTTTTCTTGGTGGGGCGGGGGGTGGGGGAGTGGAACTTGATGGGAGTCCCATTTTCTTGCCAGGCTCCAGAGTAGAGAGACGAGATTCTCCCGTGGCTTCGCATCCTCTCCCAGGGATGCGCAGTGCCCCAAAGAACACAATCAGGACGGCCGCTGCATTCAGCACACACAAACATTCTTGGCCCCAGAGATTGTCTTTTCTTCTCCAGGAGCTTTTGGCTGACTACAGAGGAATCAAAAAAGGGCTTCCTTCACACTATTGTTGGTTTGCCAGCTTTAAAAATAATGAGCTTGGTGATGTGGCCTTTTATTCAGTGGCTGTCGGCCAGGACAGCCGAGCCTCAGCTGTGCAGAGCAAACCACAAGGAGCAGATTAGGGAAAGCAGAGGTCTCCAACCTTGGCCAATTTAAGCCTGCCAGTCTTCAACTCTGGGAGTTGAAGTCCTCCAGGCTTAAAGTGGCCAAGGTTGGAGACCCCTGATCTAAAGTATGGTGACTGGAGCCTTTGCAGGCTCTTCCCCCCAGCCCCATCAAGATCTCTTAATTTACTGTTCTCAAAATATGGGCTGTGGACCCTGGAGTGGGGGGGGTTGATGTCATCATGGGGTTCATGAAGGCTTGAAGAAATGTCGTGATTTAGATCTTAATTCTTGGAGGTCTGTGGCCAGGGTCCCTGCCAGAAAAGGTATTTAAACGGGTTCCATGGTGAAGAAGAGGTTGTGTATTACTGCCCTGGTCCCAACAGCCACAAGTATGATGTGCGCAGCCTGGATGCCAGTGGAACAGCCCTAGCCAACCTGGGCTTCACACTTTGGAAACAGCAACAATGTTTAAACTTATATACTGCTTCACCGTGCTTTTGCAGCCCTCTCTAAGCAATTTACAGAGTCAGCCTTTTGCCCCCAACAATCTGGGTCCTCATTTGACCCACCTCGGAAGGACGGAAGGCTGAGTCAATCTTGAGCTGGTGAGGATCGAACTGCTGGCAGTTGGCAGAATTAGCGTGCAATACTGAATTCTAGCCACTGCACCAACATGGAAGGGAGGGAGGGAGGAAAAGGAGGGAGGAAAGGGAGGGAGGGAGGAAGGATTAGTTATAGCCTAGACTTATATACCACTTCACAGTGCTCTACAGCCCTCTCTAAGCGGTTTACAGTCTCCCTCTTGCCCCCAACAATCTGGGTCCTCATTTGACCCACCTCAGAAGGACAGCTCAGTCAACCTTGAGCCTGGTGAGATTCGAACTGCCAAATTGCAGTCAGCCCGTAGTCAGCAGAAATAGCCTGCAGTACTGCATTCTAACCATTGCGCCACCCAGCAGTAGCCCTTAGACTTATATACCACTTCACAGTGCTTTTACAGCCCTCTCTAAGCAATTTACAGAGTCAGCCTCTTGCCCCCAACCATCTGGGTCCTCATTTGACCCACCTCCGGAAGGATGGAAGGCTGAGTCAACCCGGAGCCGCTCAGGATCGAACTGCTAGCAGTGGGCAGAATTAGCTGCAATACTGCATTCTAACCACTGGGCCACCACGGCTCTTATGTTCGTTCTCGTAAACTTTGCGAGGTCAAAAATTGCGGCAAAAGCCAGGACCCCCCTCTGGCAAGTTACTCCCTCCTGTGTGGGGCTTGGTTTGGGGTCCAAAGGATGCTGCTGAACCTTCCCCTCTTCGTTGTGCAAGATTGTCTCCTTCCCTCACTTCTTTCTTTCTCTTTTTCTCTCCCTCCCTTTGCTGGATCCTGGTGCTATCTTTGACCTCAAAGGTTCCCGGGGGTCAGATGCCAGCCCGTCCCACTTGTCCCCTGGAAGCTCTGCGAGCACGCCGGCCCCCGCAGAAGAAATCTGGGTGCTCCGGAAGCCCTTTGCAGGTAGGATGAGAAAGGGGGGGGGTCATGGCGGTAGGTGGGGGTGCATTCTCCTGCGGTGAGGCAGTGTGGGGGTTTGGGGCAGTGGCTGGTTGATGGGGAGAGGCGTGATGCCAGGTGGGATGTGTCCTGGAGAATTGTACCAGCCATTCCCCCAAGGAGGCGAAACTGAAGATGGGAGGGGTCTTTCCTCTCTTTTTTTGGTGGGGGGGCAAGCACAACCCCTCCTTCAATATCCCTCTCTCCAACCTGGAGCAAGTCAAGACCCCCAAAACCAAAGTCAGGGGAACCTGCAGCTCGGAAAAATTTCTGCCTCTGAATGAAGTTTGTGAATGGGATAAAATGCTGCCAAGGCGCCTCCTGATCCCCTGCTCGTATAGAGCAAGGCCCCTGGGTTTCCTCCCATAACGTCCACTTAGCAGATAACAGATAATCAGAGTTGGAAGGGAGCTTGTAGGTCATCTAGTCCAACCCCCCCCCCCGCCCAGGCAGGAGACCCTACACACCATTTCTGACAGATGGCAGTCCAGTCTCTTCTTGAAAGCCTCCAATGATGAAGCTCCCACAACTTCCGAAGGCAACTTCTGTTCCATGGGTTGATTGTTCTCACTGTCAGAAAATCCCTCCTTATTTCCAGGTTGGATCTCTCCTTGGTCAGTTTCCATCTATTATTCCTTGTCTGGCCTTCGGGTGCTTTGGAAAATAGCTTGACACCGCCCCCCTCCTCCTCTCTGGGGCAGCCCCTCAAATATTGGAAGGCTGCTCTCTTGTCTTCCCTGGTCCTTCTCTTCACTAGACTAGCCAGGCCCAGTTCCAGCAACCATTTAGCCTCCAGTCCCCTAATCATCCTGGTTGCTCTTCTCTGCACTTTTTCTAGAGTCTCAACATCTTCTTTATAGTGTGGTGACCAAAACTGGATGCAGTACTCTCGGTGTGGTCTTACTAAGGCTTTGTAGAGTGGTATTAGGACCTCCCTTGATCTTGATTGTATCCCTCTGTTAATGCAACTTAGGATTGTTCACTTCAAGAAAGGAGCTTTACAGAAACGTTTCAAGATATCCTTCAGTCAATCAGGATAGAGTTGCCTTAGCAGTTGATGGGGGTGATTTTTTTCCCTTGATGTATTTTAAGGCTTCAAGACCCTCGGAGAGTGTTTGGCTTAACGTGGTTTTCTGAAGAGGGATTTGTGTGTGTGTGTTTTGTCCATTTGCCTGTTTTGGGTGGACAGCAATTTTACACGCACCCCTGCAATCTGGTGTTGCCCTCGATTTCAGCAGCACAATAGGGGTGGCCAGGAAACGGGCATGCGGGACCCCCCCCCCCCGGTCCGGGATTGTGGCTACCAGTCCTGAGCAAAACGCCCATCGTAGGATGGAGCTGCCCTTGCTTTGGTCCTGCCAACTGTCTTGCCCTCCCTTCCCCCTCTAGGAGGCGATCGCAGCAGCGTGGGCAGCTCTGGAAGCATCACCAGTGGACGGAGCTCGGGCAGCGGCCAGAGCACTGGAAGTGGAGGGCATGGGGCCCTTCACCCTGGTTCCGAAGGCGTGAAGGTAAGCCCGAGTCCCATTCCCCGGAGGGCTGGATGTGCCGCGGAGCTAAACCTGGAGCTCTCCAGCCCACCCGTTGGCCCAAGTCTCACCCGGTAGCCCTTGTCTAGTTGTATATCTTTTTAAGACCGTAAGCTGCCCCGGGGGAGGGTAAGATGGGCAGCCGATACATTTTTACAAATCAAAAACAAACCAGTTGCTGTCCATCCTTGACATTCCTTGGTCTTCTCCTGCCCCCTTGTGGCTGCGGGTTGGATTGCTTGCCCCTGCTGATGCCATGCGCTTGGCCAGTGACCCCGGGGGCTCCTTCCTTCCCTGGGGAAACTGGGCCAGGAGGAGGGGGAGGAGGGGCAGGCCGGTAGCTCCCCAATCGCCTGCCTGCACCAGAATTCTCTTTTCGAGCTGGCTCGGCTGCAGCCACGAATGCCAAGCAGGCAGCGCCATTGTGCCACCCGTTCGCTCCCCGTGCTGCCGCTTTTGCCACTTTGCCAAACTGAGTCACAGCTCTGGGAGAAAAACACCTGATTCTCCCTGGGCTCCAGGCGTCTCGTGTCCCTGTTTTTCTGCTCTGCCGTTTCCCCCCCCTCCCCCCCCCTCTTGCCTGCCTCCCTTTTCTGATTTAACGCTTTCTTGCTGTTCCTCCCCCCATTTCTCAGCTGCTGGCAACTGTCCTTTCCCAGAAGGCGTCTGTGCAAGAATCTGCTGTGAGCGACGGGCCTGCCAAGGCGGTGGAGACACCCGCAGGTGCGTGGATGCTCCGGAGGACAGCTGGTCCCTCTGTCCCCACAGGAGCGTTTCTTATTTCCCGGACCAGCGGCTTCTCCGGGAGAACATGACCCTCTCTTTCTCCTGCTGCTGCCAGCCCTTCGCTTGCTTCGGTTAGTGGGGAGCACCGGGGGGGGGGGGCGGGGGGGGCACCATGGCCAAGGGAAAACAAGACACCCCCCTCCCCTCCGCCTCTGTTGAACATGCACGCTGGGGGAGCGCTGTTGGTCGCAGGACAGTCTGTTTCCTACCCCTCACCCTCACCCCTTGGTGTTGCCACCCCCTTTGGTTGGGGTTCGGAGCGCCATTCTCACCCCACCCCCCCAGGCATTGCTGCTCTGCTCCTGCTCTTCCCCTCGACAGAGCACTGCAAGAGCTACTCGGTGGCAGGAGGGGGCGAGGAGGGAGGGTGGGGGGTCAGCAAAGGCTGCTTTCTGCAGTGCCCTCCGTCCTTGAGATCCTAGATAGGTGGTGTGTCAAGACCCTCGCTTTGGGAGAAAGGGGCTTCCTTGGTTTGGAATGGGGGGGAAGAAGGCAGCCACCGGGCTACTCGGATCTGTGCCGTTCAGGGTTGTTCTTCTGAGATGCTGGCCGCATTATGGCTCTGCCAGGGGGGGGGGGGGGGGGGGGGGGCGTCCTGTGCCTTCTGTGAAGCAGCTTTTTAATTTTGGAACTGACCTTTTCTGGAGTCACCAAGCTGGACATTTCTGATGGTCTCCTTCCCTCCCTCCCGAGGTTCAAGGGGTGGTTTGCCAGCCTGATGCCGGAGGTCTTGATAGCCCTTGGATGAAGCCGGAGACCTTGCATGTTAGCTGGACTGGAAGTGGGTTGGAATCCTTGTTGAGGGTTTGACGGCAGAACATGGCTTGGGGGACATCAAAGTCACCTTGGCTGCCATCTTGATCTTCTACCACCTGCTTGGTGGGAAGAAGGTGCTGCCTGAGTGAGGCTGGGCCTCCCGCCTTCCCTTTGCCCTTCTCTGGCTGGAAAGGAAACGGAGCCCCTGCGCAGCTCCAAGTGCGAGAGGATGACAGCCTCCCACACTCAGACGAGCCATCTGTGCTGTGGCACCAGCACGCTAGTCCGTTTCTCCCAATGTCCTGCGGACGGCCATCTTGTCCTGCCAGGGAAAGCGCCCACAGCGTACCCGGGGCCTTCTTTGCACCCGAAGCTCCTAATTTTCTGCTGTGCTGAGAATTCCTGCCTGCTCTGTGACAGGTTCTTCCCGGACGCCAGGATTGGGCAGCACGCCCTACCCCAGCCAGCCCTATGGGGACCAGCAGGTCAAGAAGGTGGAGCCACAGTCCGAGGGGAAGGCAAGTTTTGGGCTCCCCCGAGCAGCTCCCGACGGACCTGGGCAAGAGTGGCCTGAGGGTCCCTGCAGCCTTCCTCAGGGTGGGGGGGTGGGGGGGGGGGGGGGGGGGCCCCGTTTTCTTTGGGGGGGGGGGGGGGGGGGGGGGGGGGCTAGCTGTAACCTTTTCTGTTGGGTTGGACTTACAGGGATGGGTGGGAGTATTTTTAGGGACAGGTGAGGCTTGCAGGTATTTCAAAGCACCCATTTTTGTCCCTTGTTCACCACCGCCACTTCCCGCCCGATGCCTCATTCATTTCGGAATTCCGAATAAAACCTGGAGAAACGAGCTGGCGAAAAGGTGGCTTGGTAGAGTCCAGAGACAGGCCATGGCTCAGATCAAGCCTTGGTGCTGCTGTGGAATTGAGCTGGCAGCCCTTTTAGGCACTGACTGACTTTTTCCAATCTGTTGTCAAGGAGAGGAAAGAGGGGAAGGGAGAGCTTGCTTAAGGGTGCCGTATGTGGGCTGCAAAAATTTGGACTGGCACCCCAAAACAAGGCAGAGTTGGGTGTTTTCGGTGCCGCTTTCTGGCTGGCAACGTCCAGGAGGGCAGTTCTCCTTTTAGCTCTATCTCCCCCCCCACCCCCAAAAAGGGAACCCTTAGGCTTGGTTGGAGGGTGGGAGTTAAATCTGGGGAAAGCTGCTTGGCAGTTTCGGTTCTCTTGGCTTCGCCTCCTTTTCATGAGACAGTCAAGATGCTGCAGAGAAAGGACAGAGCTGGCCAGAGCTGTACCATACGAAATTATAAGATCCTTTTTCTTTTCTTTTTTTTTTTACTGGTTGCCTTTTCAGGTTTATTAAACCCCTTCCTGGAACTGAATGAGATAAATGTGGAAAGGAAGGAAAGGGAGGAAACTGCAGCTGGGGTTAGAAACAGGTTGCTTTCTTGCCTGGAGACAGATTCTGCCGGTGGGAAGAGATCCCCAAAATAGTGACGGGGATCTTAGAGGCTGGAAAGAAGACAACAAGCCTCCTTAAGGATAGGAAAAATAAAAGAAAATAAGACCTGCTCTGATCAAAACCTCCCTCCGCCCAGCATTCAGGCAGGCGATTCTGGGTTTGCTAAAGAGACGTAATATCTACTGGTAATTGACCTGCGCCTCTCTCTTCCCACCCAGAGCTCCGAGGCCGTCTACCAGTGGCTGTACAAGTTTCAGCTACAGCTCTACGCCTCCAACTTCATCAATGCTGGTTATGACATTCCCACCATCAGCCGGATGACCCCCGAGGTGAGGAGGGCTCTTGCTGGGGAAAACGGAGAACTAAGGGTTGCCCTTCAGGAAGAGCCTGGTGGACTGGAGGGAGCACCCTGATGATTTCTAAAAGGACTGTTCTATTTTTAAACGTTAGAAGTGATAATTTTTTAAAAAGCGAAGCTAACGCCACTCTCACACCGATGTGTTGACCGTATCCATCAACCACTCGGGTGGGAGCATCTCCACTCACAAGGATTAATAAGGAGTGAAACTGCAGCCGATCAACCCGGTCCTTGGGAGCACTTTGTCCTTTGGAGACTTTCGAAACTCATTTGTTTGGCAGAAAAAGGGAGGGCGGCCTCCTAAGGCACAGGTGTGCACAAAAGACGGTTTTTAAAAAGTGGTGGCTGCATGGGCAGAGTCAAAATTCTGCCTGTTTTGAATGTTTGATGCCGCCATCTTGGTTTTTGTTGACTCACCTAGCAGTGATAACCTGTCACTGGAACTGTAGGAAGGAAGAGGACAGCCCCCCCCATTTTAGAGCACAGGTATTATTATGATTGTTGGGGTGCAATAGATCAGGGGTTAAGAAGGTGAGCATGACAACCGGGTTCGAGACCTGAGAGCCATGCAATGGGGTAACCAGCTCCTGCCTACCTAGCAGTTTGAAAGTATGAAAATGCGAGTAGATAAATAGATACCACTTTAGTGGGAAGGCAGCAGAGTTCCATGTTTCACTATATGCTCTGCAGTGCGCTATGTTGCCATGCTGGCCACATGACTGCAGAAGAGTATTCAAACAATGCTCCCTTTGGCTAAGAAATGGAGATAAGCACCATCCCTAAAGTTGGATACAACTGGACAGGAGAAACCTCTACCTTTATTTATTACCTATGTTTCCCCCAAAATAAGACCCCGTCTTATTTTCTTTGGGGCCCCAAAGTAACCACCAGGACTTATGTTCAGGGGATGTCTTACACACTTACCTTAGAATCACCACAGCCAGATCTCCGATGCTCTGACGCCTGTTGCGCTGCTGCCTGACTTCTTCTGCAGCCAGACACTATGTGGCGCATCGCACCAGTGCCACTGCTGGGGCAGGAGACCACACGGCAGCACCAGTGCGATGTGCCAAGGGGTCTTCTGCTGTGAGCAGCGGCACTGGCACAATGCACCATGCGATGTCTGGCCGCCAGTGACTGCAGAAGTTGGACAGCAGCGTGACAGGCGTCGGCATGTGGGAGGCCTGGCTGCGGGGGTCCTAAGGTAAGCAGATGCTGGGGTGCGTTAGGGCAGCTCCACCACCCCCTCCACCCTAGCTTGATATTTATGCACGCGCCTCATCCCACTTCGTACAACCAGGGCTTATTTTTTGGGTAGGGATTATATTAGGCGCACCTGTAAAATACAGCTAGGGCTTATTTTCAGGATAGGTTGTATTTTCGGGCAAACACGGTATGAATGTAAGAGGGTTAATTTCCTTCCTTAGGTACCTTCTGTTCCTCTCCAAAGTGAGCTTAAAAAGTCTGTTTTTAAAAAACTTAAATAGAACATGAGTCATTCCTGGAGGGGAAAAAAAAACCTTCTTTGAGCCCTGCTTCGTTCCTGGCGATTTGCAAAATCCACCCAAGCAGATTTTTTGGCAAGAAGTGTTTTGCCCTCTGCCAACACTTTTTGCGATGTGTTTTAGCTTCCCAGCCTAGTTGGTAGTTCTAGAACTGACTAGTTGTCATCCATCTGGATTTAATTCTTAACTTTTGCAAGATTAACCATGGTCAGCTAGAAGATGTCACCTCAAGGGGTGCTCCTGCAAATAATCTTGATCCAACATGCCTGGACAGGTGAGTGGAAGAGTGGGGAGGGGGCCCAGACCCTGAAAAGAAGTGACAGAGGACACTGCAGAGTGACACTTCTCTGAGTTTGTTGGGTATCAGAATCTAAGGAGGACCAGGTTGGCTTAGAATTGGGATGGAAGACCACATGGTGTTCCACGCTAGAAGCTAAACCACTGAAAATGTATTTTTAAGAATAACAGACTGAAAGGGTCATGAAGATAAAGCTTGAGAGATGAAAATTTGAACGATGTTGCTAGGCTGAAAGCAAGGAAGACTGGCAAAAGCTCCTTTTAAAGGCAAAAATGGAAAGGGGGAAACCTGACCTAATGCAGGGATGTTCAAACTTGACAGCTTTAAGACTTGCGGACTTCAACTCCCAGAATTCCTCCTCCAGTCATGTTAGCTCAGGAAATCTAGGAGTTGAAGCCCACAAAGCTTAAACTTGCCAAGTTTGAAGACCCTTGGCCTAATGTATTCAGTCACTTGTTGATCAAGAAAAGAGAGACACGAGACTGGAAAAAGTAAATGGGCATTTTATTTTATTTACTCATCCCGTCTCTACACTGCCCACCTCACCAAGGGACTCTAGGCGTTAATCCTAAATAGGGAAGCAGTGACAAATTTGGACAAAAGTGTGAAAAATAAGGACCTTTTTCCTCTGGTGACTAAGACCAGATGTTGGAAACGTGGCCTTTCTAGGCTAATCAAGGCTGTGAAAGTGGTTGCTAAGCTGGGAAGTGAATAAGCATCCTGAAAAGATCATGGAACAATGTGACATCCCAGGAGCCGAGCTTGACTTTGTCTGACTGCATGCATCTGGTGCAAGTTTATCTTCTCTGTGGTTGGGCCGTCATAGCCATTCACAGACCAAACCTAGTCCCAAAATGCTAGAGCAAGGGTCCCCAACTCCCAGGCTGTGGTCCACTTCAGAACCAGGCCACACAAGCAGAGAGCGAGCGTGCACGGGCCTGTAATTCCACTTGCGCAAGCAATAGGTGCGCTCAGGTCTGAAGCTCTATTTGCACGAGCGGCAGACACTTGCACGCTTGTACATACGCCCACCACTCACACAAAACTATTCCCTCTTTGCCCCCGCCAGTCCAGAAAGGTTGGGGATTGCTGCACTACACAATTCCTGCAAGCCTGGCACTCAGACAAATCAGCCATCAACAGACACATAGAGATAAACAACATCTACATACCATTCAAAAAGCCAAAAATGAACACAAAAACCAAAACATCTCCTTGCTAACCATCAACAGCCAGACGAGCATCAGGATTATCTCTAGACTGACGATAAAAAAAGCAATATCCCAAACAAGGAATTACCAACTCAATCAGTAAACAACACTCTAACCAAGGACCCATCAACAGCACCCCCACCAACAATGACAGGGCAAGCCACAAGGATTAAAAAAAAGAAGATGAGAAGTGAACCCTCCTGTCTTGCAGCACTGATGATGTTACCTAGTTGGGTCATGAAAGGTCTGCAAGAAAACAACCAAAGTCAGGGAGCACCAATGACCCCACAGTTCAATCCTGAGCTACAAATATTCTATCGTTTCTTAGCTCCAAACGCTTTTGGGGTTTTTAATGTGTGCTTGCTGCTCTCTGGGGCTCGAATGATGGGGGAATTCTTTTTGATTTAGGACTTGACAGCCATTGGGGTCACCAAGCCGGGACACAGAAAGAAGATCGCCTCTGAGATCAACATCCTGAACATTCCTGAGTGGCTTCCAGAATACAAGCCAGTGAGCGGCCTCAGATCTTGCTGCACTTGGGGTGGGGAAGGTGTAAGCTCAAATTGTAAATCACCGAACCAGTAGTTACACCGGTCGTAAGTCGAGGACTACCTGCATGAGGAGAAACCAAAACTTTCTTCTCCCCTTCCCGGAGCAGAACCTGGCAGCAAAAGAGCGAAACGCTGGGATTCCTTCTGCCACCGTTGGCGGAAAGCGAGAAACCGGGCTCAAAGAGTCCAGCGGAAGCTCTTAATTAAACAGACATAATTTGAAAACTCTCCAAGGAGCTCTGCTAATCGACAATGGGTAGAGTAGCATTGCAAGGCTGTTTTAATTATGGGGAAGAGGTCAGAAATTCCTCAGGGACTTTTCAAATTACAACTGCAGTGTTTAATGCGGAAAAAAAATATGGAGGAACTATGCAGATAACACGGAAGGCGCCGATTGGACACCGATGGTTAGGATGGTGGATGGGCTCCACGGGGGGATTCTGGGGCTGCAGCCTCTTGCTCTGTGAAATGGCTTGTTAATAGCTTGTTTCTCAACCTTGGTGGCTTGAAGTGGCGTGGACTTCAACTCCCAGAATTCATTCCCCAGCCAGAATTCCGGGAGTTGGAAGTCCACACCTCTTCAAGCCGCCAAGGCGGAGAAACACTGGCTTATTATAATCCTCTGTCCCTCCCAGGCAAACCTGGCCCTCTGGCTCTCCATGATTGGTCTGGCACAGTATTACAAAGTCCTGGTGGAAAATGGCTACGAGAACATCGATTTTATCACCGATATCACCTGGGAGGATCTGCAGGAGATCGGCATCATCAAACTGGGTGAGGGGAACAGGGAGGCGCCTCCATTCTCAGCCAGAAACTTAAATCAGGGTCTTGGTGTCCCTCTGTGCGTGTATTCTGACCTTCCTCAACCACACAAAGCCAAGTCCTTGTCCCAATAAACCCCGTTTTATTTAATTTACAGTGAATTCCTCTCCAGCAAAGCCCCGGCCAACAGTCTTTCGAGGTAATTCCCAATGACAGACCTTTATCAGGCTTGAAGAATGGTCGGGCCGATATCTTTCAGACACCACAATACTTGGCAAGAATGCAGGAATGAACTAATTGTCTCCTGCAAAGCCCCACTCCCCTTTCTCTCCTTTTATTCCCTATGGAAGGGGCCATTCACTGTCCGCCTGTGGCTTTACTCCCGAGTTGACCCTTGTTCCTTAGCTGTTCCCTTCGTCTGACAGTTCTGGGCATGCGCACACTGGGAACATGCTCCAGCTATTCTTCTGCCCACTGATCTCCGACTCCGAAGGCAGCTGATAACTATCAGACAGCCCTGGCCCCATCTCTGCCTCCGATGCAGAGCCCTCGTCCGAGCCTTCCCCAGACTCCAGGACTGGCCCAGGTTCCTCCCCAACCCCCTCACTGTCTGAATCTGCTGCCAGCTCTGCTGGCCATTGATGGGCCACAACAGCAGGTTTTGGTCCCGAGTTAAGATAGAGGGCAGAGTAAGGCGTTTAAGTCTGCCTCAGTTTCTCCAATCTCGTGCCTTCAAGATGTCTTGAAGTTACAACTTCCATTATTCTGAAGGATGCCAGGCTGGGAAAGTCCAGCCTATATTGTGACAATGAAGCTGGTGTTGGGATAGGAGAAGGTGCATATAGAGGGAAGAACAGATTACCTGGGAAGAGGCACTTACAAGAAGCCATTCTACGGCAGGGATATAACACAACGTAATGTATTGGTTCAAAAGAGGCCATGTTTCTGCCAGTTAAGTATTTCCCAAGTGCTGAACACCAATATCTTAACTAGACAAGAGAAAAAAAATGTTTTTTGCTGAGGTTCCTTCAAGTGGCACAGCAGAGACTATCTGCCATTTTAATGACTGAACTGTTTTTAAAAAAATGGGAGGGGAGGAAGGAAGGCTGATGAAGATTTCTGCATCTTTAAAAGTCTGATCTTTAGGAATGACAAATTCCTTGGGGTTCTTCCAGGCATTGGAAGGGGTACAAATTCTGAGCTCTGAAGAGGAGGAAGAAGCAAGGAAGGGGTGTGTGTATGTGTGTGTGTGTGTGTGTGTGTGTGTGTGTTCCATTCCTCATATCTAATCTCGATGCCAGAGGAGAGGGACAATTATAGACACTGAAACCACTGAACCTGGGCAAGGTTGGGCATCAGCTGGCCATCCAACCAAACAGCCCACCTAGTGGCTATTGAACAGCAAGGAGCAGGAAAAACGGGGTTCAAGAAAAGTGGGGGGCCCTACCAGGACAAAATAAGGTGTCAGATCGGTGTATGTCATTTCTTCAATGGAAGAAGAAAATGGGGGTAGACCTGATATAAGGTCAATTCCAGCTCAGGGATGCTATACTAAGCTAAAGTGTTGACTTTGGGTGGGACCAAGGGGACACCTGGCAGGTGAAATGGTTGAACTAAGATCTGTGATAGATCTTTTTTTTTCCCCTTTCTCTTCAATCCTGCCTCATTCTTAGAGACTTCCTCAACAAGTCCCTGCATTTTTGGGGGGCAATGTTTTATTTACAGAAGTGGTTTGCCATTGCCTCCTTCCTAGGGCTGTGATAAAGTAACGGGCCCAAGGTCATCCTGCTGGTTTCGTGCCTGAGGCAGGACTAGACAAATGTCTTAGCCACTACATCAAACTAGCTCTCGCTCAGTAGACCGAGTGAGACACAATCGTGCTGGTTTGGAGGTTTCTTTATGAAGGCTGTGCTAGAATTTTAACCAGTTTTGATCTCTCGTATCTGCTTAGGCCACCAGAAGAAGCTGATGCTAGCTGTGAAAAAGTTGGCAGAGATCCAGAAAGCGGAATACATCAAGTATGAATCTGGGACACTGAAGAAAAAGGGTGCACCACAGTCCCAGGACACGGTGGCCATAGAGTCTCCTCCGCAGGAAACGGCCGAATGCCAGTCCCCCAAGATGTCCACTTTCCAGGATAGCGAGCTGAGCAATGAACTGCAGGTGGCCATGACGGGCACCAGTGAAGAGGGGCCCGAGAAACAGGCCAACCATGTGACGCACTTCCGGGACGGGGCTGTTTACCGGCAAGCCTCCCGCCTTATCCATGAGAACAGCCTGAGTGGGAGAGCTAAGCTGATTAGTAGCTCCCAGGAACTGCTGGGAGATGGACCCAAATCTCCTGGCCCTTCAGCGTCCAAAAGCCAGGAGCACCTAGCAGAAGAGGGGAAGGAGCCTCCGGCCACCCTGCCCAAGGAAGTGCGTAGCCTCCGACATGGCCACAGCATCAAGAGGGCAAGCGTCCCACCGGTGCCTGGAAAACCCCGGCAATCCTTCCCTCCAGCTGCAGGCCACTACACCCCTCCGCAAACTCCCACCAAGCCCCGCCCATCCTCTCCTCAGGCTTTCGGGGTGCCCCACGCCACGGCCAAAGTCAAACCCACGCCACAGTTGCTGCCGCAAACCGACCGACCCATGTCTCCTCGTTCACTGCCTCAGTCTCCGACACACCGGGGTTTTGCCTATGTCCTGCCGCAACCTGTAGAGGGAGAGGCTCAGGCTGCAGGCCCCTTGGCTCAAGCTGTGCCGGTCCTGCCCATCTCCATCCCGGTGCTGTGCCTGCCACCCCAGGCTGCAGAGAGTGAGGAGGAGGCAGGTCGGCCCAAGAAGAGAGCCCACAGTCTGAATCGCTATGCAATGTCGGACAGCGAGCAGGAGCGGGACGAGCTGATGGTGCCAGATGCTGGGCCCTACGCCACTGTTCAACGGAGGGTCGGGCGCAGCCATTCTGTCCGGGCACAGTCGGGCGCTGACAAGAACGTGAACCGCAGCCAGTCCTTTGCTGTGCGGCCCAAGAAGAAGGGTCCTCCACCTCCACCGCCCAAGCGTTCTAGCTCTGCCATCTCCAGCAACAACATGACAGATGATTTTAGCAAAGAGGGAGAGGAGGGAGAAGAGCTGGACCAGAAGCAGCTGAGTGACGGGGGCACCATAGAGACAGGCAGTGCTGGGAGTGTAAAGAGCATTGCTGCCATGTTAGAAATGTCATCGATCGGTGGAGGGGGGCGGGCTCTTGCCCTGCAAAAGGGGGGTGATGGGTACTATTTGCAGCCTGGTGTGGTTGTAAGCTCAGCCAGTCCGGAACATGCCCGTGTTGCAACTGTTCTGGCCACCGTCAAGCACAAAGAGGCCATCGGACTAGACGGAGAAGTGGTGAACCGCCGACGCACCATCAGTGGCCCTGTGACTGGGCTTGTGGCAGCTGCTCGTCGTGAACGCTCAGACAGCATCAAGTCTGGCACGGCCAAAGACGGTGGCCCCGTGGAACGGCTGCGGGCAGAGCACAGTGGGAGCGCCCCGCAGAACGGTGAAAATATCCCCTTTGCTGAGGAGGGCAGCCTGACTATCAAGCAGCGTCCCCGACAGATGAGCCTCACCAAGGCTGAAGGCGGGGAAGGCTTGGGCCATCGGCACAGCGACCTTTCCAGAGTGGAGGCCAGCGCCACTCTCAAGCGGAGGATCCGGGCAAAGCAGTGTCAACAGGACAATGTGAAGTTCATCCTCACGGAATCAGACACTGTGAAGAGGCGGCCAAAGTCGAAAGACAAGGAGCAGGAGCTGGCCCAGCTCTCAGTGTATCACAATGGCATGGGCACAGTCAAGCGCCGGCCGACCTCTGAGATGAGCAGCCAGGAGGCTGTGGCCCCCACAGAGCAGCAAGAGAGAGTGGGAGGGGCCTCAGTTCAGATCCCCCGTGAAGAAACCAAGAAGCCCATCAAGCCTCCTGTCTCTCCCAAGCCCATCTTGCCACCCAAAACCACGGGGCCTTCCACGCCAACCACTAAAAGGGCTCCGATTCCTGGTCCTGGAAGCCCAGGTAAAGCCTCTTCCTGGGGAATCCACACAGCATGGTTTTTTGTGGGGGGCTTCACAGTTGCTTCTCTGTGTTCCGAGGCTGCCAAGGGGCTTCCTTATCCATGTACATATCTAGGCACCAATAAACTGCCCACAAAGAAATGTTGGGCAACACATGGGAGAGTGTGTATGTATGGGTGGAGTACTCTGGGAATCAGACTGGAGAGTGGAGTTGTGTGCCTGAAACTGCAAGCTTGTGTGCTAATATTTCCTAGTTGCTGAATGGAAGGGGGGCATCCTTTTTATCATCTTTAATATCCATTGAATCCAGTTCTAGTAACAGCTGAACTGTCTTCCTAATGATAGACGATGTTAGATGCAGCCTTGCCAAGTAGAAACTCCATGTTACGGCCACTTCCTGTAACAGAGGCATGGCGTGTCCTGTTTGTCTCTTGCAGAGGTGAAACGTGTCCATGGGACTGCGCCACCCACATCTCCAAAGCCTATGCCACCCCCAACTGCTCCGAAGCCGAAGGTCCACCCCGTCCTCCAGTCAGTGAGTGCCAGCTGCACACCAGCACCTTCACCGGCCAAGCAGCTGACCCCCACCATCAAGCCTTCAAGCACACCTCCTTCCCTCTGCTCCAGCCCAGCTAAGCCTTTGTCCCCTGGAGGGCAGCCTCCTCAGACAGTGCCAGTCAAGCCACCTCGCTCCTCCATGGCTGGGCCCTCAGTGGAGAGCACCGAGAGCGTGCATCAGAAACTGGAGGAGACCAGCGCTTCTCTGGCTGCTGCTCTGCAAGCTGTGGAGGAGAAGATCAAGCAAGAGGATGGACAAGCAGCAGAGTAAGGCACTCCTGAGGATGGGAAGGGGTGGGGAAGGACCCTAGAGATGATTGAGGAGCCAGAAGGCCTGCAAAATGTCCAGCAGACCAGAGAGGCTGGGTGAAACAGCCACTGTTGGTTTTTCACCACAAGGAAGTGCAGCCATCTGCTGTCTTCTATGGCTTGTGCCCACTCGGGAACAAAAGTGTTTAGTAAAAAGGTGAAGGAGAGCAGAACAGGAGAAAGGCAGGGCGAGAGTACTGCTGTTATACATGCTCAGGTTTAACTAACCAAAGGACGGAGGTATTAGGAAGCTGTATTAAAGGCAAGGGTTTTGTAGACGGAGTATCAAACTCGATTTCATTGAGAGTTGCATCAAGGTTGTGTTTGACCTCGGGGGGGGGGGGGGGGGGGGGGGGTGTGGCCAGGCCATGGACAGCATGATGTCACTTGTGTTGGCGGTGCCTGTGTTCTGAGTGCTCTGCCAGCGAAAATGGGCTCCTCGGCTGTGTTTTTGGCCGCAATGGCCTCCTGCAGCCCTCTGCCAGTGAAAACGGAGCTTGGGGGGTGGGCTGTGTTTCTGTTTTCACTGGCAGAGGGCTGCAAGAGGCCACCGTGACCAAAAATGGAGCCTGGAACGGCTGTGCACGTCCCTCCCGAGCTCCGTTTTTGCTGGCAGAGGCACCACTGGCCGAACTTTCGCTGTTTCCAGTGAGGACCTACAGGCCAGATCTAAGCACCCCGCAGGCCAAATTTGGCTCACAGGCCTTGAGTTTGACACCCCTGTTGTAGAGGAATTGGGATCGGCTTAACCTCTCTGATGTCTCTCGCCTTCAGTTCCACTGCAGAATCCAAGAGTACCGTCAGCATCCTGGACGACATCGGCAGCATGTTTGATGATCTTGCTGACCAGCTAGATGCCATGTTGGAATGAGAGCTGGAGAACAGTCCAGGCCAACCTCAGGATCTGCCATGGGCACAAGGGCACAATCACCTCCATGAAGATCTTCCCTCCTCCATTTTTTGAGGTTTGCACAAAGAAGACAAGGTTACCTCAGGATTGTGTTGAAACAAACTGAGATGCTTGAGAAAGGGTTTCCTCGGAACCTGTTTTGCAAAGTGAAGAGAGGAACCACATTTGGGTTTCTTCTCCCATCCCTTCCAAACACCCGTTTGACCTTAGAGATCATCACAGCATGACTGCAGTTCTCCTCCTGCAGCGGAGTCGGAGGTCAGGGCGGCCTGGGATGGGCAGAGCTTCCATGGCAATGGGAGAAAGTGAGCTTCACACTTTCTTCAGCACAGCTTTCCAGGCGAAGCTACTCCGTCCACTCCAGAGTGGCTTTCCCCCTCATATATAATACGTACGAATTCCTTCCCCCTCTCTTCTCCGGATCAGTCCTGAGTTGTTACTGTCCCAATACACTATCAAAGTATGTGGCACAAAATAAGTATTAAGTCTTCTCTGGTTCTTCATGTTTTCCGTTTGGGGTGAAATCTCGTCTTAGCAATGACTATTGCCTTCTGTGTTGGGTGTTTCTGGACTGCACACCGCATTTCCTTCTATGCCCAGCTCATGCGCCCATCTGCCACCGCTGGAGATGCTGGTAGAGGCAGCCATGGAAGGGAACCTGAGGGAACCTGTGAGTCGGGGTAGGGGTGGGGTGGGGGAACCTTCAGCAAGCTGCATGCTTCGTTTCTTTGTCCTGAAGGTGTTTGTCTTCTCCTGGTGATGATGAAGCTGTGACTGTAAGAAGTTTCGTTTTGTTAACACGTTCCCCTTTGAGATACAAGCTCTTTTTTCTGTTGGTTTGCCTTGGAAAGCATCATTCCGGGCAAAAGCTGTGCAAAAAGCTTTGGTATGTTTGCATGATCGATAAAAGTGTTGAAATACGAAAAGAAAAAAAAAACTTGGGTGGGGGTGGGTGGGGCAAAAGCATCCTGGCCAAAATCTCCTTGTACATAAGCTCACTGATGGCTTCTGCAGCTGCCAAAGAGAGATGGCAAATCTCTCTCTCTCTCTCTCTCTCTCTCTCTCTCTTTATTTTTTTTTTAAAACCCCTCTCTTGAGGCAGTTCTGAGCACAGGGACTTGTCCTGCACTTTCTATTGCTCTAAGGCACTTCTGTCCCAAAGAGTCCGTCACCGGTTGAACCGTTTAGCCTTCTTAACCTGCCACAACCGTTGGGAGCAAGGCTGGGAGAAGACATCATTGACCAGGCAGTTGACAGACAAGGAACAATAAACCATCTCCATGTTCTGGAAACCAAGGGCGATGGTGGTTCTGTATTCCTGTGGAGGTTTAATGGAAGAGAGGCCTCCTCTCTTGGGTATTACACCCGCGGTTTCGGAAGAGGCAATCAAAGGAGGCTCAGCCAAGACTGAGTGGATTGCAGCCCTTGGCTAGAACATGCCTTGTGCTCCTGACTCACGGCTGACCCTTGAGCCGTAGGTCTTGTCCTGATCGGTCCTGGTACCCGCGAGGGATCTTCTGGCAATCAGTTAGGAAAGGGCTTCCTTGAGAGGAGGGATCCTGCCGAGTGCAGCACTGCTCTTTCTTTCCAGAAAGGGGCATCTTCCAAGAGGATCACAATTTTTGCATACCCGAGGGTTGCTAGTCTGAAATTCTACAATGTATGCCAAAGTTTATTCTTAAGAGCCTTCTCCATCTTCCAGGTATGTTGGGCAGAATTGCTGTTTTCGTTACTCCCCAGGCAGTGTAAGCACCACCACTTGGTATTGTGGCCAATTCATTTTCTATTTTCATTCCACCAGCTTGAGGCTTCTTAGAGTGAGTAAACACCCTGGGGGTGGGAGGAACAAAATGTCCTGCCAATTCAGAACTGTCTGCTGTCCTCAGGTTTCCTTTGGTTTATTCCACTTGCAAATTGGAAGGATCTTGATAGGGAAATAGGGAAGACCCTCGGATGCAAGAGGAATGCTTGAATGTTGCAGTTGGGGAAGGACACTGTCTGGCTCCTACTTCGGATGGATGAGCTTCTCGGGATCTCCTGGCATCTTCAAGTTGCATAGGAAGGCTTGGATCGCCCTCTGGCCATGTTCTCAGTGAGATGCTCCACATCAGCTTCACTTGGTCTTCCTTCTTGTGGAATTTATAAAACACCCTGGAGGTTTTTTGTTGTTGCATTGCAATGGCAAGAAACAGCATTTTACAAGGAAAGGTAGATCATTTTACTTGAACCATTTACCGGGTTCCCTAACCTTGTGCCCACAGGAGCACTCTGTTTTTTTTAAGGCTTTGGGGCAAGTGTCCAAGACACACTGTCCTTTGTCCAAGGCCAGTGGGAGCGTTCTTAAACCTCTGACTGCTGTTTCCAAATGACTCCTTTGCCTACAAATCTCCATCAAAGGAAATTCCCCTAAGTACTCAGAAGGAATTTTGCCAGTGCCTACTTATTTTCGACTCTTAGAATGCGTTTCCTAATCTCTAGCCTAAACTGGCTTTTAAATGTTTTCAGCTGGTTATATTTCTCTCCCTCATGCCTGTTTTTGTACTTCAGAATAACTGTGGCCATATTTCATAAGTCATGCTTCTGAGACCAGAATCACCTGAATCATCTTCCTTTCCCACAGAGGAGAGTACCGAGGTGCTAGCTCGCTTAAGGCTCTTTTCCCCGAACTTTCTATCTTCCGGGAATGGAGAACTTACAGAGCGACCATCTCCAGCTGGGAATCAACGGAGGTTCTTTGGGAGATCAGAGGGAAGAGAAGGCTGGGAAAGTACCTCTTCGCACTGCTGCCGTTTGATTTGTAGGGCATCTGTTTTGATCGTGGGATGGAGCCCTCACCCTTCATCTCTCCTTCCTCTTATCCGGTGTAGCTCTTAGCTCTGCCTTGCTGCTGGGTTCTTGGTTTCCTGTCCATTTCACTCCGCCGTGTTTTGGTTTTTGCTTTATCAAATCCCCTGGCAATAAAGGAAAACAAACAAGAGCTACCATTTTCAGGGAGATCTTGGGAGCTTTGTCTTGCAGGCTCTTCTCAGACAACATGGCGAGGGCCTGGGGTTCTTGAGCAGGCGGCATCTCACGTTCTTATGGCTGTTTTCAGCCAAACTGAAAAATATCAGCGATAGGAACAAAACTTAGGTGTGGGGCTACCGCAACGCTCTCGTCTCTTAGAATATCCGTTCCATCTTCTTGACTGGCAGCCCAACCTCCAACATGGGACCCGTTCTTCACTGATGTGATCACGACATGCTGGGTTCCTTCCTCTTTGTCTCTCCACTCAGCAAAGGCACCCAGAACAAAGCAGCCAAAAGAAACGGGGGAAATCTCCCTTCGGCTTGCTAGACTTCCCACCCATGGATTTCAATCCGTCTTGGCTTGGAGTAAGATCTCAGGAGAACTCTTCGTCATCTTCTGGTAGAGCTACCTTTTTGAGAGACGTCACGGAGCTCTTTTCACTTTAAAAGAGTAGTGTTGAGTTGTGGTGCTGTTTCTTTTATTAGTTCACTGGTAGCGCTCTCCTCTCGAGACAGCCGTGTTAGGAAAAGTTCTTACGTGTGCGGAGACTCACACAGCTTTTCCTTTGGAAGGGGATGAAAGGGATGAAGAAAAAAAAAATATAAGCTATATAAAAAAAAGTATTTATTGGAAGAAAAAACTATTTAAGTGGAGCTTCCCCCAGAGATAAATAACAAAAGAAGGAAAGGAATTTAATATATATATATAAAAAAGATTTTAAAATATTATCAATTGTATATTGAACAGTTTTAAAATATAAGATTGAAAGAACTGGAGTTTAGCTTGACTATTAGACTTATAATAAGCTGTTTGTCTTGTGAGGTCATTTTAAAAAAAGTAGCACAATGTTTAAAAAGGTAGTTTATCTTTTTCTTTTTTTTTCCAAAGCGTGCAAAACATTATGTTATATGGAATTTTTTTGCCATTTTCTTTTTACAGTTTTATTGAAAATCAAAGGATGTGCCTTGTTTTAAGAAGTTTTGTTTAATCTTACCTGAAAAATGTGCATTCTTTTGTGTCTTTTTTTAAGTTGGATGTACGTTTATATGCGCCTGTGTATGTATGTATGCGAGTGTGTTGAAGTGCACGCGTGCGGAAATCACTTAACATATGCCCTGCTGTATAATAACATACAAATGGGGGGTCAAGTCCAGTTTAAACATGGCTATTAAGTCTGAAACACCCTATCTGGTTTCCTTGAGCTGTGGTTTTTGAGAGCTAGAATTGCTGTGTGAATGTTGTTCCTGTTTTTTTTTCTTGAATATGGATAGTCTTTGCTGATATCCAAAATGTGTCTGGCACAACTTTGAAATTTCTTAATTAAAAATAAAAAGGCAACATAACAATAGCTGTTGTAAAGAGAAACAAAATGTATAAGAAACTATTCCAAGATTCTAATGCTGGATATATACATACTATATATATAATATATATATATATACATTATATTTTTATTATTAAGTTACGGATACTGTATTGTATTCCCCTTTTGTCAAAGCTATGCATTTTCTGCTTCTAACCTTTTCTTGCTGCACACATTCCACCAGTATTACTTCTATTAATAGCTTTGTGATGGTGTAATTTTTTTTGCTGCTTCTTTTTTAAAAAGAAGCTATCTGGCTATCAATATTTAAAGACAAAAACAGGGAAGAAGGCCCTGCTCGTCTCTAATACAGATACATGACATTTGCTGTTAAAGAATACTTTTATTGTTGAGGTCAGAAAGAAAAAAATCCCACCTCGGAGGCACTAACTTTGGGGGGGGGAGGGGGGGCGTGGGGTCTGGCTGCTTTGGTGCAGAGGGAGTGACGGGCTCGGGCTGCAGCTCAGTCCAGGCCAGCAGCCGTGTGGATGCATTTATGACCATCGGTGCTTAATAAAACGTCCAGATTATCTTGGCCCGCTCAACTCGTGTTTTGGCTCCAGCTGGAGGGGAGGAAAAGCTTCCGCTGTGTGATGGGAAAGGGCTGCTGGGGCCCAGCTGGAGCCACGGTGGAAGCTGCACATCTTCAGGGAACCAAAACGTGCGACAAAATCCGTGAAGTCGACTCTTCTACATCTCCCACTTGTTACATCGTACTGAACAAGGGTATTTGCACAGAGAAAAACATAAAACAAAAACAAACCGCTTCCAATTATTTGTGTCACTACAAATCCCCTACCGTAATTCAGAGTTTTTGGGGTTTTTTGGCAATGCAGTGGCGACCCAATGCAGCTAAGGGAGGCCTTTCCTCCCTGCCAAAGAAAGTGGTCAGTGCCCAGCTTGCGGGCAGTTGTTGCCCTGTCGTTGTCCCCTCGATTCCTACCTCTAAACATTGTCTCAGCATTTCTGAAGTTGGATGCAAAGACAATTTGAGCTTCGTGATTAAAAGGGCAACTTAAGAAGCAGCATTCTGGGAAATAAGAATGCCACACATGATCCATTAGACCTAAGAAACTGAACAGGTAGGTCACAGGTGGCAGTTTAGCTGGCCACAGGTGATGCCACGTAAGCCCCCAGCAGTGCATTCAGCCTTTTGGGTGCTGCAAGAAGCCCCATGCACTAGGTGCAAATAGCTTTGCAGGTCATGGGATTGTTCTATTTACCGACTAATGGCAACCCAGGACGTGCTCATCACAGATCAGCCAGGGAGTTTTGAATGGGTACCCCTCAAGATCCATGGAAGTCAGCCTTGAATTTTTGGGGGGGTGGGGGAAGGCAGGGTTCATTGGCTGAAATGCTTCAGGTTTGTCAATGAGTCGTGCTGGCCTAAAACAATGGTCCAATTTTATTGGTAAGGAAGAAATAATCCAAATCTATATCACAATTTTAAAAACAGTAGAAAATGTCCGTAAAAACACAACCGTCGGCTCTCCCGCCTTGCCCAGGGAGGCCATGATGATGGGATGCTCTGAAGAAGGGGAGGGAGGGGGGAGGGAGGTTTAGGATACCTGATAAGAAGGGCTGGACTGGGGACACAGAAATCGTACCGGGTTTACATGACAGGACAATGGGTTTTATCCCCGGCTGTGGCCACAAATGAAGGAGCATAGCAAATAATTTAAATATACCAGGACAGAGATTGAGGCGACTGTGGCTGCTCATGCAGACCGATCCAAGCCAGCTTTGTAGAAAATCTGCTCTTGGAGATGATCTACTGACGAGGAGGAGTAAAGACTTCGTTGCAGGAGTAAAGAACCGCTTGCAGCTGGGCCGGTGTCAGGGAGAGCCAGGCCAGGAACTGCAGCTGGAGTGGTGCATTGGGTAAGGAGTGTGTGTGTGTGTGTGTGTGTGTGTGTGTGTGTGTCTTCCTCCCTGGGAAGGCGCTGCTGCAGAAGGGAGAGTGCGCTGAGGTATGTGGCCCAAAGCTCTTGCACAGCTGGCTGGGGAGGGGAAGGCCCACCGAGAAGGAACACAGCACATCTGGAGGGCGTTTGGAGTGTAGGGAAGTGAGCCAGCATGTATTTGGCAGCATGGTGTCCGAAATGGGTCCTAGCAGGTCCAAACCTGTTGGGGAGAGAAATGTCAGCAGGACCCAAACTCCCATCATTGAGCAGAGCAGTGTTTCGAAACCTGAGCTACTTTTAAGACCTGAGCCACTTTAAGATGCCTGGACTTCAACTCCCAGAAGTCCAAGCGTCTTAAAATTGCCAAGGTTGAAAAAACACAAGTAGAACATAGAGGCGACCAGTGGTGGGTTTCAATTTTTTTTTCCTCCTGGTCCAGAGAGCTCGCTTCGCACGTATGCGCAGGGCTCAAATAAGAAAGCGTGCAGGTGGGCGGGCGGGGCCAGCCAGAGGTGGTATTAGCCGCCTCTCTGAACCAGTCAAAATGTTCGCTACCGGTCCCCCAGAACTGGACCGAACCGGCTGATTACCACCTCTGCAGGCAACTCTCATTTGACATGACCTGATCCAGCCCAGGTCCTGAGCACCAGGTCTGCCTACCAGCTGCCAATCCTTATCCAAGGATCTTTGGGGTTCTGCTAATGGCTTCTTTCTGTCAATAGCAATAGCCCTTAGACTTATCCACCGCTTCACAGGGCTTTTACAGCCCCCTCTAAGTGGTTTACAGAATCAGCCTCTTGCCCCCTCAACAACCTGGGTCCTTATTTGACCCTCCTCGGAAGGACGGAAGGCTGAGTCAACCGGGAGCCTGGTGGGATTCAAACTGCCAAATTGCAGGCAGCCGGCAGGCAGCAGAAGTAGCTTGCAGTACTCTGTGCCATTGTGCCACAGAGGCCTCCCTGCTCAACATTAAAACATCTGTGTGTGTATGTAACTCGTGGCAGGGGGGAAGCAAATCTCATGTAAACTCCTGTTTGTGAGCGGGTCCCCTTCCCAAAAGGAGGAGAGCGCCAGAAAAGCCACGTGTGGTACGGAAGTCAGCTACGCTCCTTACCGTGTCTTAGATCGTGATGGGTGACTGGGTCCCTGCCTAAGCACATCTTGGCGTGCAGAAGTCCCCCGGAAGGCACGAGACTTGGGACTCAGTCACATTTTGCCCCAAACTAAAAGGAGTGCTTCTTAAAGAGGTGATGAGCCCACTCTATGGCTTCCTCCTCCTCCTCCTCCTCGTGTAGCATAAACACATCTAACCAGGGCTGCTGAGGTGGAGCTCCCAGGTGTCACCTGCAGGGTGGGCTTCAAAATTTTTAGCCCAGTTGCTAGGTGGGCGTGGCCATGGTGGGTGTGGCCTTGTCGGTCTCTGGGGGCGGGGTGGCGTATTTGCCCTCCCCGAGCTCCTGAGGCTTTCCTCGAGCCTTCGGGAGGGCAAAACGGCCTCCCCTGGCTCCAAAGGTTCTCTGGAAGCCCCCCGAAAAGGACCCATTTCCAACCTTCTCAAACTTCCGGGAGGCCCGTTTTTCACCCTTCTTGAGCCTCTGCACGTGCCCTGCACTTACCTGCATCCGAAACAGGCCACGTGGCGACTCCTGGGAGGGGAGGGGCAGGGTACACGGGGCCAGTCAGGGGTGGGATTTGGGAGGTTCTCCAAACTGCACAGAATCGTAGCTAGGGGCTCTCCCACCCACCACCCACCCCAAACCCCCAGCAACCCTTCCCTGGTCACCTGGAAAGGAAGCTAGCTCTCCCTGGTGCTTCCAGGAAAACAAGTGACTGCGCTGGGTGCTGGGACAACCCAGCCGGAGGAAACTAGGAAGCCACCTGCGAAAACGGCTCTGAGACAACTGGAAATTTGATTAACAGAGTTGGAAGGGGGCTTGTAGGTCATCTAGTCCAACCCCCACCCCCCACCCCCAAGCAGGAGACCCTACACCATTTCTGACAGAGGGCAATCCAGTCTCTTCTTGAAAGCCTCCAGGGATGAAGCTCCCACAACCTCCGAGGGCAACTTCTGCTCCATGGGTTGATTGCTCTCAATGTCAGAAAGTTTCTCCTTATTTCCAGGTTGAATCTCTCCTCCTTGTTCAGTTTCCATCCATTATTCCTTGTCTGGCCTTCAGGTGCCTTGGAGAATAGCTTGACCCCCTCCTCACTCTGGGGCAGCCCCTCAAATATTGGAAGACTGCTACCCTGTCTCCCCTGGTCCTCCTCTTCACTAGAGGGGGCCCTCTTCCTCTTGCTGAGAGCTCCCCCCCACCCCAGGACATACCTTGACGGTGCTGTCAACCGCCCCGGAGAACAAGCGGCCCCTTGAGACGGCCAGGGCTGTGACGCTGCCCTGGTGGCGCAGGAGTGTCTGGGTGCAGATCATGTTGTCCATACTCCATACCTGGAGGCAGAGAACAAGCCAAGACAGTGACGGTGGATCACCATAGCGGACTGTTTGTGGCCTGGATTTAGGCAGACAATGGTGTTGAGCCGTGGATCCCATTCTCTGCCTAAATCCAGGCCATACACAAACTCTGCACCTCCACATTTCGTGTGGGGTTAGGATGTGCATCAAATACAGCTGAAGGACCTCCAAAACTCACCCCTCCCTCAACTGGGGCATTTGGACAAAGGCCGTTAACATTCTGCAACTGCATAAGGCATTACAGGTAAGGAGAGGTGCCATGGGAGTGGCACAGAGGTGAAGACACTCGCCTCCCACTCAGAAAGTTAAGAGTTCAATCCTAGGTAGCAGCAGGTGTTTATCAGGGCAGAAAGAGAAAATATTGGCTGTGAACTCTGTGTGGAGTCAGGAAGGGCTTCTGGCCAGTAAATATGCTCAGTTCTATTCTGTTGCCTCGACCGCAGCCCAAAATGAGGGATTACAGGGTTGTAAAAAGGAAAAAAGGAGGAGGAGGAGGCGCCATGGCCTCCACTGCCCTTTCCCTCTCTTAGGTTTGGGAACAAAGAGATACTCAGGTTGGACTTCTGTCCCTCAGAACAATCCTCTTGCTGTGGGAGGGCCCTCCACGATCCCGAAAATTTCTTACAAAATTGTACTTAGAAATAAGTTATAAGGGGAAACCACTAGGATACAAGGGGGGTGGAGAATAATCATACTGTACACACAACGTAACATACAAATAATTGAAATCAAATCAAATCCATTTTAGTTCTTTTTCTGCTTGCCTCTACATTGTTATTTTCTTTTAAATTGTTTGGGCCTGGCCTAACTTTGGAGAAATTGATTCCAACAGGACAGTACCCGGAAAGAGCTCCCCCTGTTCTCCTGCGGTGCAATTCATTCCGAAGGTTTTGGAGAAATGAGATTAATAACACACACACACACACACACACACACACGAACTCCCTCAAGCAGCAGAGGGTGCTGTTGGTAGAGCCAGGCTGCTGAAGAGACCTGGGGCTGGGATTCAGGGATCTGGAGCCCAGCTGCCTGCTTGCTAAGAGAGTTCAACTTCATCAAATTACAATAGACACTGAAAGATTTAGAATAGAATAACAGAGTTGGAAGGGACCTTGGAGGTCTTCTAGTCCAGCCCCCCTGCCTAGGAGGAAATCCTACACCACTTCAGACAAATGGTTACCCAACATCTTTTTAAAAACTTCCAGTGCTGGAGCATTCACAACTGCTGGAAGCAATTCATTTCACTGATCAATGGTTCTCACTATCAGGAAACTCCTCCTGAGTTCCAGGTTGCTTCTCTCCTTGATCAGTTTCCACCCATTGTTTCTTGTTCTGCCCTCTGGTGCTTTGGAGAATAGCTTGACTCCCTTTCCTTTGGGGCAGCCCCTGAGATATCTGAACACCGCTATCATGTCTCCCCTAGTCCTTCTCTTCCCTAGACTAGCCATGCCCAGTTCCAGCCACCAGTCTTTTTATGCTTTAGCCTCCGGTCCCCGAATCATCTTTGTTGCTCTTCTCTGCATTCTTTCCAGGGCCTCAACTTATTTTTTACATCGTGGCGACCAAAGCTGAATACAGTATTCCAAAATGTGGCCTTACCAAGGCCTTATAAAGTCATATTAACACTTCGCGTGATTTTGATGCTATCCCTGTTCATGCAGCCTAGAACCGTGTTGGCTTTTTTGGCAGCTGCTGCACATGGCTGGCTCGTATTTCAATGGAGGTCCACTAGGACTCCGAGGCCCCACCCTGTTAATCTATAATCTAATCTAATCCCTCTCACAGTCACTACGATTGAGCAAGGTACCACATATGTTGTACCTGTGCATTTGATTTTTCTTGCCTCAGTGTAGAACCTTCCTTTCTTCCCCCTTGAATTTCATTTTTTATTTTCATCGGTTAGGATGTCTCCCACTGCCAGTTCTCCTTTTTTCCCATGGTCTTCCTCTGGGCCCCTCGCCCTGAACCAGGGGTGGGATTCAATTTTTTTAACAACCAGTTCTGTGGGCGTGGCTTGGGGGGTCATGTGACTGGGTGGGCGTGGCTTGGTCATGTTATTGGCTGAGCGTGGCCAACTCAATACCACTCACATCGAGGCACGAATCTCCTCGCCTGGCCTCTCATGACTGTGAGGATGCTGCAATAGTCGTAAGTGTGAAAAATGGTCCTAAGTCACTTTCTTCAGTGCCATTATAACTTTGAAGGGTCACTCCACACAAGCAAAGTACCAGCAAAGGAGGAAAAAAAAACCTCCAGAGAAGTTCCAGAGACAGGAAGTCTAGTCCTGCCAAGAATGTAATTAACAGAGAGGCAGTTTCTGTAAGCAACCCCAGAATGTTTCCTTCCTGCCTTCCTTACAGGATTAGGCCAGTAATTTCCTCTAACAACCGCTTCTCCAAACTGCTTGAAATGTTAACAACCGGTTCTAGCAAATAGGTGCAAACTGGTAGAATCCCACCCCTCGCCCTGAACCAACCACTTGCTGAGCCCCCCACGTACCCGCAATGACCGATCATACGAGGCGCTGAAGACTTTGGTTTGGTCCGGCGTAGAGATGACTGCCAGAGCGTACACGGTGCCCACGTGTCCTGTGAGCGTGCGAACCTGCTCTTTCGACTCGATATCCCACACCTGGTTCAAAAGGGACCAACAGCCGAGTATTACCTTCCCATTGCTTCCCCCTTTTGATTCCGGTGGCTCTAGCCATCCGGTCTGCTTGCCAGATCCCAGAAAGAGAGGACTGGAGGGTCTGGGGAAGGGCTGAAGGTGGCCCCACTGACCCCTTCTTCCTGGGCTTTGGCCATCCTTACGTGAATGAGATTTTCGTAAGTGCCACAGACGATGTGATGGTTGGTGACCGCGATGGAGTAGACGCTGCCTCCAGATGTCTGCAGGACGTGTACACATTCCAGGTTCCGGATGTCCCAGATCTGGAGCAGAGGAGAGAAAAGGGATGGAATCTTCTTCCTGTTGTGGTTAGCCGGCAGCAGGTACGGACGGCTGAGGAGAGCGAGGACTCAGATGAGGGGCCAGGACCACTAGGGAGTGGATTGTTGCCTTCAGAGATTGTGGGGACTGGCAACAGCGATGAGGAGGTTCCCGAAGAGCCTGTGCCAAGTGCACATGCACGAAGGATTGCTCGCAGGAAAGAGCAGCTGCAGCAGCACGAGCGACTCGGGAGTAAGGCTGCAAGGTAATGGCCCCTCCTTCAAGAAGATAAAAGCCAGCTGTGAAACAAATCTTCTTTGCAGAAGGCAAAGACGTTTTGAAACTCCAGCCTCGTGGACATTACAGTATCTTAAATTGGTATTTGAAGACTCTTCTGTTGTGATATATTTCTTATCTGTGGTTCTTGGCAGCCTCGCACAGTTTTGGTGAGGCTTGTGCTTATCAAAGTTAATTAGTTTGCAGCAGCCTTTTAACCGGGGATTTGTAAGAATCATTAAAAGGTTTCTGTTCCCTTTGGTTCGTGTTTGTTTTATTGGAAAAGGGTTTGGGTCAGAACACTTCCCAGGCTGCAAAGAGCAAGTGGAGCATCTGAGAGCCACACCTACCTTAATGGTTTGGTAGGAGCCACTGTACAGGTGATTCTGGGATGCCACAAGTGCCCGGACCCAGTGGTTAAGGCCGGTCAGCTCCTTCTTCAGTTTCAGCTCAGTGCCAACAATGTCCCAGACCTGATGGGTGGAAGGAGAGCCAGAATCAGGCCTTCAACAGCGATGTACAAAAACACTAGTATACTAGACTAGTATAAAATAGTAAAAATGCGGTAAGAATTAAAAATGTTAAGATGGGGAATGTTAGAATTTGGTATATGATATCGATTAGTAGGATGTAAGAATAGAATATTAAAAGGAAAACAATGAATAAGTATAAACTGCAATGGTTATTGCATGAGAGAGATGACACACTCTGTTCAAATGAAAGATGGAATGTTTGTATAAATAAAATTTTAAAAATACAAATAAAACATCTTTTTTGAAAGTAGCGTAATCCCGGGTTACATTTCTTCGTACAGACACAAATTCAATTTCATGCTCATTTTTATGTTCTATTCCATATCTTATTACTGTTTTACATTTTCTACATAGCTTCTCCCCTCTTTTAATTTTCTCAATTTTATTTTAATTATCTCATCTCAATTCAAATCATTATATTTGTATCTTTTGTCTGTCCTGTTTTAATTTCATTATTATCTTTTCTCATTAAACAAAGTTTCTCCTGTAGTTGCTGATTGGAGTATGACACCTTTATATCTTTTAAGTTTATCCATTTAACTCTTATTTAGGCTTCAATATATACCTTAAAGTTTTAACATTCAATATAATACATAACTTCCATTCGGATTCTGCTTGGTACATTCTTAAAATACATACTATATTCTTTTTAAAAAAAGATTATAAATATATGTAATTAAAACAACACATTCAATTCCAATTCAATTCTATCATTAATGTTAACATTCATTAACATCTTAACTTCTTTAATATTATTTTTCAATTGAATATCATACTTCAATGGGAACAGCTATAAGCTTACCATGATTAATTCCCCCACCTCTTCACTTATATTTTATAAAGCATTAATTAATTAAAATGTTCCTGTCCCTTCCTAATTCAATTTTCTCATTTATTTTATTTCATTTATTTTATTAACAAACATTTCACTAAATTACACTAACTATTTTATCCCTCATTTTAATCATACATTGTTTCCAATTTTCTAAAGTTATTTCTATTACTAATATAACAATACAATCTTATGTACCTTTACAGAATCCCTTTTTCAGTTAGATTTTCACCCATTATCTCTAAATAGGTCCTGTTTCTCTATATCTTGTTCCGGTCCTTTGTAACTTCTTTTCCTTTCCTTCTTCCCTCTCTTCTTCTCTCTCCCCTTTTTACCCCCATGTCTCTCTACTTCTATTTCTCTCTTCTATATTCCCCTCTTCTGTTGCTTTCCAGTATTATACTTATTTTTTGAATTATTTTTCTTTGTTATTGTTTTTTTAAGTCTTAAATTCTCCATTCTCTTTCCGCCCTTTCCTTTTTCTTCCTCACATAGAATTACTTGTTCATTAAAGATGGCTTCTTCTTTGTCCCAGTCTTCTTGTTTTGCAGACGTTTCTTGTTGTTTCTCATAGTTCCAAATCTCCATTTCTAAGAGTTGAAAAATGAAGCCAAAAGAACCCTTCCCTTCTTGTGCATCTTCTTTGTACTTTTTAAGTTCCATTTTCAGTTCATCCAGAAGTAGTGCCATTGTATAAATTTTTAAACAACCACCCAATTAATTTTAGTCATTCAAATGCAATAACCAAGAATCCAAAAATCACCAAGTAATCCAAATATATACAGGCTGTTTCTTTTTGCTCTTTTTTTTCACTTTCTCTTCCTGGGGTTCTACTGCTTAGTTGCAAAGTTTCAGTTAAAATGTATCTTTTAGAAGTCTTGTTGAAGTTTTGCTGTAGATTCCTTTCAATTCCAGGCAGTCTCCTCCCTCTTTCCAGATCCTGTCCATTTATTCTTTTTCTCTCCTTTCCTGCTTATGGAAAAATTTTTGGTGTCCAGAAATCTTTGTTATCCCTTTGACATTTTGTTTTAATTTCAGCTTAATTACCTGTTGATGTCAAAATGGATTTTTCCAATTTCTTATTAAGTCTCTTAGTTGTCAATATAGGGAAAGGGAGAGAAGAAAAAAACCCAAACCTTTCCCTTTTCCCTTTCCTTTGCTGCTTCAGACTCTTCTTTGGGAACAATGTTATTTTTTTGTAAATTTAAATTCCAGGGTACCTTAGTTGCTGCTTTGCAACTTGACCCGGTCAGCCAAAAACTTTCTCTTATCTTCCTCCTGCACATTCTTTTCCGATCGAGTTCTTCTTTGAGGTGGCCATTTCTGACCACCGCTCCAACCGCCTTCGGGAAAGGGAGTAATGGCCAGCTGGGGAGGAGAGATGCGGCTCTCCTCAACCCTGCTGGCAGTCTCCCCCCTCTTCACCACCTCTACGGGGTGGCTTAACCCCGAAACCGGGTGGCTCGGGGCACTCCAGCGGCGAGCCCAGACCGAAACCGCGCACGATCGCGGATTTCTGTCTGTCGCCGAAGAAGATCAAAACCGGAAGAACTACACAGGTATACCTTTCTATCCCACTTTTTCATTAAGCCCTGTGAGTGAGGCTGAGCTAATCATGCCTCAAAACACTGAAGGTCTTTTCTCACAGCTCCTGGAAGAGGAGAATATTTTTTTTTCTTTTAATGACCCTGTAATCTGTTGCATTGGGGTGGAGTCAGGGCAACTGAATGGAGCTGAGCGTTTACTGGCCAGATGCCCTTCCTGACACCTATGCGGAGTTCACAGCAGATATTTTCTCTCTGAACCCAGAGAGAAATATCTATTGCTACCTAGGATCAAACTCATAGCCTCCTGATTGTGAAATGAAAGTTCCACCTCTAGGTCACTATGCCACCCTGGAAGAAAAGGAACATATTAACCTAATAATCATTTTCCTCATCTGGTGCTCTCCAGATGTGCAAGAAGGCAACTTTTGGTGGCCATGATGCCTGGGAATTCCGGACAGCCGGTGAGGAAAAGCTGGACTATTAAGCGGAGATGTTCCTTGCCTCCCAGCTCAATGGGGGAGATCTTTAACCTTGCAACAATCCTGCAATGGGTAATTCTGGACAAGTAGGAGAAGAAATCAATTAATAGGGAACGGGGAAGGGTTCAAAAAGTGAAGAGAATGAAAAATGCAGCAGGTCTGAACAGCAGACAAAGTAGCAGGAAATGCAAGGAAAAGAGAAGAGGAAAAAGCAAGGCCAGCTCTCTAGGATCAGGGAAGATCCTAAATGAGCCCAGAATAATCAGCAGAGAGAAGGGAGCAAATCTAAGTGAACAAACCTCTTAGGCCAAGAAAAGAAAAGATGGAATGGATGGAAAGGACCAAAAAGGGTTTTGTTTTCCCCACTCCTCTGCATCAGAAAACTGTACCTTAATAGCCTTCAGAGAGCCACTGAAAAGCATGTTGTGCGAGGAGACAAGAGTGCACACGGGATTGTCGTGTGCGCGGATGGTGTTGACCTTCTGCAGGGTCTGAATATCCCAAACCTGTCAAAAGTCAAAAAGGATATAGATAAGTGGTATATAGATGGCTTTGTTGCACCTAATGCAAGAAGAGCAGGGGTCTCTGAATTAGGCAACTCTAAGACTTGTGAACTTTCAGTTCTCAGAATTCCACAGCATAGCTGGCTGAGAAATTCTGGGAGTTGAGGTCCTCAAGTCTTAAAATAGTCATCTCCAATAGCTTTGGAGACCCCCCTGCACAAGAGAATTATCAGTGACTTCCTTCTCTTCCCCTTCCTGGAGAAAGCCAAAGCAAGTCCCCCGCCCCCCCTATAATCCCGCCTCCCTAAATCAACCACTTACAATAATGGTGCAATCAGCTGAGCCGCTATACAGTTTGTTCCTGGGCAAAAGAAACAAAAGGAAATCAGAGAGCCAGAAGACGTTCGTTGGCACATTTTTTTCTCTCTCAAGATCATGAAAAAAAGATAGGGATTGTGTAAACTTCCCCCAGAAAAATGCAAACTGCCACTTCCGTTGTAAAACTGAGCTACTGGAAGAGTTTCCATTATTCGATTAATGACACACATTCCAAACCCCTTGAAAAACCAGAACAACAGAGTTGGAAGGTTAAGCAGGAAGCCCTATGCTATTCTAGATACGTGGCTGTCCCGTCTCTTTCTTAAAACCTCCAGTGATGGAGCAGCCACAACTTCTGAAGGCAAGCCGTTCCATTGGCTGATTGTTCTAACTGTCCGGAAATTTCTCCTTGGTTCCAGGTTGCTTCTCTCCTTGATTAGTTTCCACCCATTGCTTCTTGTCCTGCTCTCTGGTGCTTTGGAGCAGGGGTCTCCAACCAGTGGGCCAGGGACCACTGGTGATCCACGAGAAAATTTGGGTGGTCCGCAGAGAAATGTCACTCGCAAAGCAATTAATTCAGGCTGTGCGGGAACACAAGGCTTGCGTCGCTTGCATTGCAAACAACACGAGGTAGTGAGGAGAGGGGAGAAAGGGCGGAGGGGAGGAACTTGCCCCACACACCTGGCCTGGCCACCAAGGTGCTTCTTTCAGCTTCTTTCTTCTTCTGCTTTTGGCTGCATGCAAGGAAAGCAGCAAAAGTCTTTCTTTCTTTCTCTTCCAAACTCTATCAGAAATGAGTCTTTGGGACCCTGCAAGGCCTCCTGCTCCAAGAGGCTGTGCCGGCAAAGATTCATTTCTGGTGGAATTTGGGGGAGAGAAAGAAAGACTTCTGAGGCTTCTGCTGCTTTCCTTGCATGAAGCCAAAAGTCTCTCTCTCTCTCTCCCACCCCCCGAGAACGGAGCTGGAGACGGTATCCTGCGATCCCAAATAAAGAACAATTGATCAGTAGAAAAACAGGGTGGGGAATTTTCCTGCAGACTTTTTTGGGGGGGATTTTCCCAGGGTCTCTGGTCCGTGGGATTTAAAATTTGGAGTTTGGTGGTCCCTGAGGTCCAAAAGGTTGGCGACACCTGCTTTGGAGAATAGCTTGACCTCCTCTTCTTTATGGCAGCCCCTCAAATATTGGAACACTGTTATAATGTTTGGCCCTAGTCCTTCTTTTCATTAAACTAGACATACCTAGTTCCCGCAACTGTTCTTCATATGTTTTAACCTCCAGCCCCGATCCTCTTTGTTGCTCTTCTCTGCACACTTTTCAGAGTCTCAACATGTTTTTTTTATATCGTGACAATGAAAACTGGTTGCAATATTCCAAGCGTGGTCTTACCATCATGAAATGGTACAAACAATTCAAGTGATCTTGATTCTATCCGTTAATGCAACCTAGGGTTGCACTGGATAAAAATGCAAAGCCACACCATCTACACACATGAGTTCAGTTTGAATATAACTTTAAAAAAAAACCAGGTTTTCCTGGCACTCAAATTTAATTCACATTGTCATTTGAAAAATCAGGCATTTCCCCCATTACTGAAAACAAGGCCAGGATTCACACAACGTTTTTTTTTAAAAAAATGAGAAGTGGCTTGTTGAGTTTAAGAAAACAATGAGCAGAACTAAAATCCATCTATCAGTCCTTGAGTTTATATCAAGTGTTTTTTCTCCTTGGCTGCTTGCTGATGCTGATGGGTAGACTTCAACCAGCTGGCTGGAGAATTCTGGGAGTTGAAGTCCACCCATCAGCAAGCGGCCAAGGAAGGGAGACTCTGCTTTATACAGCAGAGCAGCGGAAGGCAATGAGGCTGGTGGCTGACTCACCCCTGGATGCAGAGTGCCAGGACAATCCCATCGTGACCTTCCAGGGTCTTTTGGCACTTGTAAGTGGTACAGGTATCCCACACCTAGTGGGAAAACAAAAGATCACGTAACTGGACTCCAGGGCAACCAGACCCAGGGCAGGAAGTCAGAGCGTGTGCCAGAGCTGGGGAGGCAGGAAGCACCTGGCCTGTCACGTGTCCACCTGCTTTCCTCTCTTTCCGACAAAGAAAGGAAGCAGGTAGGCAGATTTGAGATCTGGGTGCAAAGAAGTGCAGCTCCCAGCAGTTTTCCTGATGGCACAGAGGCCAGGAAGGGAGGCGGCAGTTGTGTCTGGGAGAGCAGCCTCCTACGTTTACCCCTTTCCCTCAAATCTGGAGTGGGCTACGTTCAAATGCCCCCTTCTATGGCCTGTTCTGACCCAGCTCCCCAAACACGGCAGACCCTCTGGAGTTAAATCAACCATTTCTTTATTAGGAGCGCCAGCAAAAAGTTTATCTCTCAATGCAGCCCAACAAGTCTGTCCAGCAGGGAGATGAATAATTGTCTGCCACACCTATTCATCTCCACCCCCTGCCTTTTATCCCCAGAACTAGGGTGGGGGTTCGCTAGCAGTGGTGGCTCTTCCATCCCAAGGACCGGCCCATAGATTTCCACTGCTCTCCTCTCGTCTGCCTTCTACGCATCCACATTTCAGGCACTGGGCGCAGCTGTTCCTCCCCTTCCTCATCAGCCACCTCCAGACCTGGGGGCTGTTGACGGCGAAAAAGAGGCTGAAGGAGTGCCGGGCCTTCTCTTCCAAAGAGAGAGTGAAAAGGTCGAAAGGGACTTGGTGCCTTGTCTAGCATTGTGCCTTCACAACAGACAGCCCTTTTGGGGAATTTCCAAGTCCTCTCTCACTGTCGTGAATACCATCTGCCCCAAAATGAGCTGAGGTGGGTCTTTCAGCCCTAAATTACATCAAGCTCCAAGGTGAGAGGGCAGCAGAGAGTCCATCCATGGAGAATCCCCAAATTGATAAACAAGGGCTCCCTCGTCGTTCGGGTCCCCAATTATGACATACGTCACTAATTCTGAATGAATTATGGATTTTAAAAGCAGGCATTACCTAAAAGCAGTATAGCAATAGCACTTAGACTTATATACCTCTTCACAGTGCTTTACAGCCCCCTCTAAGTGGGTTACAGAGTCAGCCTCTTGCCCCCAACAATCTGGGTCCTCGTTTTACCCACCTCAGAAGGATAGAAGGCCGAGTCAATCTTGAGCCTGGTGAGATGTGAACTGCCAAATTGCAGCAGATGGCAGTCAACACAAGCCTGTAATACAGTACTGCAACCACTGTGCTACCGAGGCTCTGCCGATTTACCTTTCTCAACCAGTGGAGGAAAGGATCGTTTTTACTTAGAAACCCAAGCTGAGACAGGTCTGACTGACACCTGGTTGAGAGCAAGAGGAGGTGCTTTTCCCCAACGCCCCTCGAGCCTGCAGTGCACCCCATGCAAAAATTAAACTAAAAATAAACATCTTGCCTTGATGGTTTTGTCAGAAGAGCCACTGAAGAGCAAGTCACCAATGGAATAGACACAGAGGCACCAGACGGGGCCCTGGTGGCCAACGAAAGTGCCCTTGCACTTGAAAATCTGTTGAGGGTCATAGGCTGCAAAGGAGGACAAAAAGAAGTGTGTTAATGCACAACAGCCCCAATCCCCGAGTCTTGGAAAAGGCATGTCATTTTACAAGCAGCCAAGGCTCAAAGTGGGGGCCTAACTAGACCAGCATCCTTTTCCCAAGAAAGGATGTGGCAAACTTGCAACCCTAACACCAAGGTGCGCAGCCATTAAACAAAGAAATTCTACATATCTCTCAGCACTTATAGTGATGGAGGTAGTCCTTGACTTATGACCATTAATTGAGCCCCCAATTTTTTTTTGCTGTTCAGCAAAACATTTGTTAGGTGGACTTTAGTCCATTTTACAACCTTTCGTGTCACCGTTAAGTGAAACTTGGTTCCCCCGTTGATTATGCTTGTCAAAGATCCCAAAAGGGAATCACGTGGCCATGGGACACTGCAACCATCATAAATATGAACCAGTTGCCAAACACCCAGGGATGGGATTCTACCAGTTTGGACCAGTTCTATAGAACTGGTTGTTACGATTCTGTGCAGTTTGGAGAACCAGCAAATCGCGCCACTGGCTGGCCCCGCCCCTCCTGTCGGATTTCTGCTTTCTAGCTAATCTAGATCGCTGTTGGACTGCTTTGCCTTCGCCCAAGAGGCTTCCCTGAGGTCCAGCCAGGGGTGTTATTCAGGGGGTTGGGGGAGAAGTGGCCTGAGAGTAGAGCCGAACCTTCCTTAGGACTGAAGCTTCTATTTTTCAGTGCAGACTCAGACAGCAGATTGCAGAAAGGTAGATCTGTGAATGAATCTGTGATTCTGCAAGCAACTCAGTCTGCTTTGCCTGATTTTGGGTAAAAGTCGCTCTTTATATATATACATACATACATACATACATACAATATTATATATATGTTTTCTTAAGTTTTCGCGGGTACTTACATGTATGGTATTCAGCTTTGTTCGGGTATTTTCCTACATGACGTATAGTTGTGCTTTTAAAGTTGTAGCAAAGTTTCGGCAGAATCTCATGTGCCATCATCAGGCTTCTGTATTGAGTTCGTCTGTAAGTCAGACTTTTACAGTTGTTTCAATTTTAAATTTGGGGCTAGCCTACTGCTGTGCCAGAATGGTTTTTTCTTCATCCTGATTGGTTGGAAGTCTTGGTCTGTGTTTATTGGTCTTGGAGTTTGCTGTGTTCTGCTTGATTGGTGTTTCTAATATCTTCTGTCTGTTTTGTGGCTTTTTTTGTGTCTTGATTGGCCGGCAACATTGTGTTCCTGTATTGGAGGCTTTTAGTGCAGCCGAGTAAATGTGCCGAGTAAATGGACAGCTATCATTTATTAGGAAGCTAGGTTTCATCTGGGTGCCTGGTTGGGGTGTGTTTGAGCTGGAGGTATCAGGGGGGATTCTGTTTGTGCCCAGGTGTTTGCCTGGCTTGTGGTGTGGAGATTTTTTTGTTTGTGAGTGCAGGCTTCCAAATAATTGACAGTCTGGTGGAATCATCTCTTCTATTCAAGCTTTCAGGTCTTTTTTCAATCTCTGTAGCTTCTCTGATAAATCTGTGGCTGGGGTTTTCTGTAGTGGCTAGGGTTTTGGTGCCATTGAAGTTGATGCTATGACCTGTGGCTTTCATATGTTGGACTAGTGAGGAAGTGTGTTCCAGCTTTTTCACTGCATTTTTGTGTTCATCCAGGCGGGTACTTATTCTTTTATTGGTCTGTCCAATGTATGTGGCAGGGCATGATGCACAGGGGACTTCATATATGCCTTGGTTTTCCAGGTCAATTTTATCTTTGGGGTTTCTAAGGATGGCTGTTATTTTTCTGTCTGTTTTGAAGGCAGTCTTGATGTGATGCCTATGTAGTATCTTACTGATTTTGTCTGTAGTACCTCTTATGTAGGGCAGGACAGCTGTTCCATGGGTCTGTTCATCTTCTAGGTCTCCATTATGTCTCAGTGTGTTTTTGTGGATCAAGCTGGCGATTTTGCTTTTGTGAAAGTACTGACAGCCAACGGCTTTTTTTCTTCATCCTGATTGGTTAGGAGTCTTGGTCTGTCAACCAATCAGGATGAAGAAAAAACCATTCTGGCACAGCAGTAGACTAGTCCCAAATTTAAAACTGAAACGGCTGTGAAAGTCTGACTCACATATGAACACAATACAGAAGCCTGATGATGGCAGATGAGATTCTGCCGAAACGTTGCTACAACATTAAAAGCACAACTATAATGACGTGGGAAAATACCCAAACAAAGCTGAATACCATACATGTAAGTACCCGCAAAAACTTAAGAAAACACGCACACACACACACACATATATATTCAATATTTACATAAATATTTACAATATTTACCTACAAGACATGCCCAGCCAGTCACGTGACTACCAAGCCACGCCAGTCAACAAGCCACACCCACCCAATCGCATGACCATCAAGTCACACCCACAAATTAGGCCAGGCCCACAGAACCAGTTGTTAAGAAATTTGAACCCCACCCCTGCAAGCACCTGAATTTTGATCATGTAACCACAGCGATGCAATGGTTGTTAAGTTGAGGTTCCCAGAGGCAGTGAAAATAGTACTTTAACACAAAATACTTGTGTGAAAAGTGCTTTTTAAGCTGCTTTGAATTTACTGCCAAGCAGTTTCGGCAAGTGATTCATACACACCTCCAGTGAAAGAAAAGGCGATCAGAAACGAAAGTACAATCAACATACCATTAAATAAGAAAAAAAAGTAAATAGTGCACTCGTTAACATTCTTTGAATTAAATCTATTTTGGATGAAGGAAAAAAATTGTAGAACTGGAAAAAAATTGCATAATCAAGTTCCAGCCTCAGATGATCCAATGCAATTATTTGTTTCACTTGCTACATTTCCCAACACAAAGTTGTTCTTACTAAAGAGGGAAAAAAAGCCAAACGTCTAACTAATTCTCATTCTGAAAGCAGAATGTCTCAGTCAGTAATTATAAATTTTACATGATAAAGAAGAAAAGTTTCTCTACCCCCAGAAACCCAGAATGTCCCCTTCTGATCAGGGAGAAAGAAAAGGTAGATACTCACAGCCCAAAATTCCCATGTTTAGCCGGGCATTGATATGAGACAGTTCATCCTGCAGAGAGAAAGAAGGCATGTGATAAAGGCCAAAAGGGGAAAAAATGTGAATTGTGGCACCGAGGCATCACACACACACACACACAAATCAGTGTCCATTTTGAATTCATAGCAAAAAGAGGAAACTTGAGAGTTCACAAGGTTGATGCTATATGGAACAAAATGGTGACTGAACCTGGATGTTCTGCTTTGGAGACCCCAGAGCCCCCTCCCACAAGGTAACAAGGAAAAGAAGTTGTGAAGAGGATGTGTATGTCCTAGGCAATCCTGCAGACTCTGCCGCACTTACATGCCGTGTCCTGGATAGAAGGAAGTGAACTTCCCATAATCTTTTCTGCTGTCCTCACCACTCTCTACACCGCCTTCCTGTCCCGAAGCAGTAATGCTTCCAAACTGGCCATGGGATGGGATGCTCTGATTGTCCCTCTGTAGAAAGTCCCTCTACAGAAAGTGGTTAGGATAGGAGAAGGAAGATGTACAAAATGCAGGCGCTGCTGTGCCCACTATTAAGTGACCAAACTAGCCTACTCATTGGCTCACTAGCCTACCGAGAAACACGAGGCTGCTAACAACCTCCACAGGTGAATCATTAACACATGGAAGTGTGTGGCTGTGCCTGCCTTCTCTGAAATTGACAATGATCTCTTTAGTTTCCCCTATGTTTAAAATAAGGCTGTTTTTGTTACACTAGTTCGCCAAACCCTCTACTTCCTTGCGGTCACCACCCTCATTGTCACCTTGAATAACGCCCACTAGTGTTGTATCATCCACGTACTTCACAATATGGTTGAGGGCAAACCTAGCACAACAGTCACGGGTCAGCAGGGTGAACAACAGTGGACCTGAAGAGAACCTGTGCTTAAGAAAATGGTGTTAGGAGTCCCAACTCGCACATGCTGGGGCCTATCAATGAGAAAATCAAGAATCCAGTTGCACAAAGGAATGGTAAAGCCTAAATGGCCCCGCTTGATTTTCTACGAGATGCTGAGGAATGATTGCTTTAAATGCCAAAGTGAAGTCGACAAACAGGAGGCGGGTTTTGTGAACCCCAAGCCACCCTAACAATGACTGGCAGGGGCTAAGGAGCACTTGGATCTGTTTTGTAAGCCTTGGCTTCTGGAACCATGCTGTGTACCACTGTTTGAACTGTAATTTAGTGAGAAAATGAAGAGCTGCATTCACAGAACAAATGAACTTCCAAAGCGCCAGAAGGGCAGGACAAGAAACAAATGTTGGAAACTGATCAAAGAGAGAAGCAACCTGGAATTAAGAAGAAACTTCCTGACAGTGAGGACAATTAACCAGTGGAACAGCTGGACACCAGAAGTTGGGAATGCACCAACACTGGAGGTTTTTAAGAAGAGACTAGAGAGCCACTTGTCTGAAATGGTATAGGGCTGTGATGACTTGAACCTATGGCATTTGTGCGAGCCCCAACCAAACTTACCTGCATTGCGCATGCGTGCGCCTCCCAGCTGATTTTTGGCCCATTTGAGGCCCTTTTCGGCCTCCTAGAGGCTCGAGGGAAGTCTCTGCAGCTTCAGGAGGCCGAAAAACAGGCCTTCTGGAAATACCAGAATTGCCGAAACGGGTCTGTTTTTTGGCCTCCAAAGGCTGTAGAGACTTCTCTCGAGCCCCCAGGAGGGTGAAAATGGCCTCCCCCAGACTCCAGAGACCCTCTGGAAGCTGAAAAATCAGCTGGGAGGCACGCACATGCACAGTGCAAGTAAGGGGGCGGTGGGGCGGTTTCGGCACATCACAAGAAAAAAGTTCACCATCACTGGTATACGGTCTCCTGCTTGAGCAGGGGGCTGGACTAGAAGACCTCCAAGGTCCCTTCCAGTGCCATTCTGATTGGATTGACTGAACTGAAGGTTTTTTTAACTGGTTTGTAAAGATTCCAGAGGAAAGAAATCAGATCTTGTTCAGACAATTCCACATTTGTTTTAGTTGTCGTTTTTACTCTGTTCTTTAGTCGCCATTTATTTATTCATTCGTCTGCCCACCCACCTATCCCTGCATCCAACCATCTGCATGTCACCTCAACTTCTCCGAGCAACCAAGATGCAGAGAAACACAGGAGCCAATTGGCAAGTTTGTGTTTGTAAAATGGCCTTTCTCTTTCTGGAGAGAAGTGAGGTGTGTGTGTGTGTGTGTGTGTGTGTGTGTGTGTTATTCCAAAATAGAGGAGATTAACACATGCACACGTCCTATATGATTATTGGGGGGTTTTAAAGACTTGAACTTTGACTCGATGTATTTTTCGTGAGGTGAGAATTTGACAGGTTTGTGAGTTTTCTGGTTGATACTTGTAGGTTTGGTGTCAGCCAAAAAAGCAGGAAACTGTGTTTTACCTTTTTTATTGAACTATTTTTGATCAGTTATTAGTCTTACCTGGAGCCTTTGTATAGGTAGTCCTCGACTTACAACAGTTTGTTTAATGACTATTCTAAGTTACAGCGGCACTGAAAAAAGTGACTTGACCATTTTTCACAGTTACGATCTTTGCAGCATCCCCATGGTCATATAATCAAAATTCAGACGCTCAACAACTGATTCGTATTTATGACAGTTGCTGTGTCCCAGAGTCATGTGATCACTTTTCTGACCGTCTGACAATGGGGAAGCCAGATTCACTTAACAGCCATGTTATTAATTTAACAATTGCAGTGCTTTGCTTAACAACTGTGGCAATAACAGTCGTAAAATGGAGCAAAATTCACTTAACTATCTCACTTAAAAACATAAAGTTGGGGCTCAGTTGCGGATGTAAGTCGAGGACTCCTGTATTATTTTATCAGGCTGCATTCATTTCCGTTGCATGAAACTGGCATTTTGTGGTGTGTCTTCCGGCCAGTGCACGGGAGGGAGTGTGGAGGCAAGATTCCCTGCTTCTGCCACATGCGCACATGATTTCCAAGCTGCCCCACTGCACTTTCAAACCCCTTTGCCCCAGCCCCCACCCCCCCTTTCTGTTGGCAACTCTAAAAAGACATAGAAATATTTTATGAGTTGACACCCAGGAGGAGAACAAGTGAGAAGCCAGCTCCTAACATGCTGGGGAAAGTTGTTCCCAAAAGTTCCAGGCCCACCGACTCCAAGGGGGAGGAAACGGCACTCACTGTCGTGGCTGCAAATGTCCTATCCAAGCTTCATGAGATGATAGCCTCACATTAGTAATGGGGGGGCGGGGGGGGGAAGGGAATTGGACTGTAAAAAAGGGGAGTGGTGGAAGCCCAGCTGAGCCTTGTGAGAAGCTTCAGCCAGCCAAGTCAACTACTGATATGACATCCCAAAGGTGTCAACTGAACTTTCTATTTTGCTTCGAAGACCAATCTACAACACAGTCCTTGCAGCAGTTAATCCAAGAAGGCTCCACACCCTTTTGCACCACTCAGGTGACCCTGAGGACACAGAGAAACCCCCAAGTGCTTCAACAACCCTCTAAAAGGATGCAAACGACCAGCTGCCTGCAAGGAATATCAGTCCTTCCATTCCCCACCGTCCCATCAGAGCTGAAGAAGCTTCTTGGATGAGAAGTGAAACGTCTTCAAAGAAAAACCAGAAAGTCCAGTTGCCTCCTGAAAAAGCACCTTTGGGACAACCATGACCTGGTGGACTAAGAATCTCCATAGGCATTGACTGATATGAAGAGCTGGGAACCGAGACCCTCCTTCCTAAACAATATACAAGCACCCGGGTGGACATTTACAGATACCTGGGAGATGGCCGGGGGGGGGGGGGGGGGAGGAGGAAATTTTACTTTGCATTGCTTGCACGGGAAAACCTCAGATTCAGCTGATGTTAACTCTGTATCCACCTAAGCTTCAGTAAAGTATAGTCTTGGCAAAACCAAATGGCCAGGAATCTTTCTTTGCTAGACCAGAGGTTTCCAACCTTGGCAACTGTAAGACTGGTGGACTTCAGCTCCCAGAATGCTAGGAGTTGCACTCCTCCAGGCTTAACAGTTGCCAAGGTTGGAGCCCCCTGTGCTAGATGACTGAGCGGGACAGTTGACACTCACGTTGAGCATGGAGGCATCTCGCCGGAACTCCATCAGGTCTTCGCTCAGCTTGCTCTGGTTCTCATCCAGCACATCTGAACGACGAGAGTTAGGAAAATGGGACATATGATTTCTGGATGCAAATGCAAATAAATCATTAAAAACCCCTGAGGCTTCATACCTAAACTAATCCCAATCCGTGTTAGTCTCTTGCGCCAAAAACATTCTGCTGAAAGTTCTTGCAGCGAACACTGTTATAAATTTAGTAGATAAATAACGTATTTCTTTATACGGAGGAATCTTTTTCTGTCTCAATTTGGTCATTTATGATCATTTGGTTATGGCACTTGGACTAACCATCCAACCATGCAGTTTTACTTCCTAGAGCCATGATGCCGAACCTATGGCACGCGTAACCAGCGGTGGCACACAGAGCCCTGCAGGCACGCCCGCTGTCGCCAGCTGCTCTTCCATGTTCTGTTGCATGCATGTGTGGCACTAGACAGCTGGTCCGGCACGCATGTGTACATGGCCAGCTGTCCTCTTTCGGGTTCCGTTGCACAGCTGGTTTTCGTGCAAAGACCAAAAGGTCCAGCTAGGATGATCAGCAATGGGATACATATTTGATTTCCTTTGCTATCCTGGTAAGTAAGTAAGTAAGTAAGTAAGTAAGTAAGTAAGTAAGTAAGTAATCAATCCCCTCTTTCAATTTTGAATTAGAATTGTGTACGAACAATTTTTGGTCCCTGGGAGCTGTGTCAGATTTTCTTTTTTTTTATGGCGGGTAGGGCTAGCTGGATGTTTTTAAAAAGTGGAACCCTGATTCTCCAAAGAAACCACAGAGCAGAACGAATGCTCCAGAATTTTATTTATTTATTTAGGATCCTTTAAGTCAGTTTTTGACTCCTGGTACCTGCCTGGATGAGTCCCTGCAGTTTTCCTAGAAACATTCTTGGAAATGGTTTAGGCCTTGCCTCCTCCTCCTCCTCCTCCTCCTCCTTGGGACTGAGAGGGACTGGCCTGGGTCATCCAAGGGCCTTCATGTCTAAGGTGGGACTAGAGCTCTCAGCCTCCTGGTTTCTAGCCTGATGCCTTAAGCCCTGCACCAAACTGGCTCCCCAGATATTATAAGAATGGGTCAATCAGGAGAACGAGAAGGCAACTCTGGAAGGTGGAGGGGTTTCTAGGTGGGCCACCAAGGCAGAGTGACCCGCTTTCTGCGGAGACTCACCAAACTTCAGTTCCAAGTTCTTCTCCAGCTGGTCTATCTTCTCAGAGAGCTTGCCCAGCATGGAGCGCAGGAAGGCAATCTCCTGGTCCTTCTGAGCCATGGCCACTTGCATCTCATGGAAGCGGTCATCCGTTTGCTGGAGGAACTCCTTCAAACCCTCAAACTTGCACATTTCCAGGTGAGTCTCATATGTGTCCTGGTTTCCTATGAATGTACACCTAGCGGAGAGGAAGCAACTTATTCAGGATGAGAAGTTCCTCTTCAAAACTGTGGTTTTACCTAAGACGAGCTGTGCTCCAGGATCACATCAGAGTGAGCTTTCGTTTGTTTTACTGCACTAGAACCATTTTTCAGGCCAAGGTTTGCACTTGGCCTCAGAACAACTCAGATCCACCCACAGCAACTAGTCGATAGCAGAAATGCCACAGACACAACATGGTCAAATAATCCCCATATTTAAAGACTGATGCTTGGACAGAAAAACAGTCGTCCTGCAAATATTGCAATTGTACCAATGTACCAGAATATGTGAAAACATTTCGGACATTAGATTTCCAAGCCTGTCTGAAGACTTCCGATAAATGAAAGCAAGATTTCACAAGACATTCCAAGGTTCTTACTGTGAGTGGAGTCCTTTCTTGGGTGCTACTGCCAAGCCAGGCTTCCCCCAACCTCTGTATGATCCTCATTTTCCCCCTCTTCTGGAAATGCAAACTTCAGTTTTCTCCCTCTTAAAATTTCACTCTGCTTGCTGTGAACTACTGATGAAGCTGTCTAGAAATTTTTGAATTTTCTCTTTCTGCTCTAAAAACTTAGTCATTCCCCTTAGTTTTGTGTCATCTTTAATACCCTTTTATCCAGTTTTATCCAGTTTTAATATCCTTTCATCCAGTTTTAAATAAAATGTTGAATGGCCCTGGGTGCAGGAAGGAATCCTGTGGTGTTTTACCAGATACTTCCTCCCAAGAGCATGAGGTGTCATATTTGAGGATTCCACAAATGCAATCATTTACTCATTTTGTGAACCCACCTGTGTCTTTTAGCATACACAGAATTGTTAATGGTTAATGGTTCTCACTGTGAGGAAATGTCTTCTGAATTCCAAGTTGCTTCTCTCCTTGATTAGTTCCTGTCCACTGTTTCTTGTCTTGGCTTCTGCGGCTTTGGAGAACTTATTGACCCCCCCCTTCTTTGTGGCAGCCCCTCAAATATTGGAACACCGCTCTTGTTATGGTCTCAGGAAGCCTTGGTCAGAACACTGGGTGTCTAACCACCCTGCTTTCTAGAGGTCTCCCAAGGACAACATAAGTCACTTTCTTCCAAGGTCCTAAGTCCTCTTCTGCACCCACTTCTTCTCTGTTGGTAAAGACTCAGTGTAGGATAGCAGACCTAGCCTTTAGATCTTGTTCTTTCACTTTCTGACAAATGAAGCTGTCAGCAAATTGGTTCGGGATTCACTTTATCTCTAACTTTTTGGCAGGGTACAATTTCCAGATGTCAGAATTGTTGAAAATTCCCATTGTTGCTTTGAGCATCTGAGACAAAAATCCTCATCCATATTTTTTGCCTGTCCAGGCAGCTTTGTAATAACAATGATATCATTTCAGTCTCTATTTTTTTCTCTCTATTTTTATTTCCACTCAGAATCTCTTAACAGGATTTCCATGATACAATTGTGAATTTGTGCACAGGCATTTTTTTAATCTACAGCACAACGCCCCCCCCCCCCCGCCCCTTTCTGTTGACTTTGTTCCCCCTGAGTTAAGTTGTGGCTTTCTAGGCCTTTGCTCATTGTTGGTCATTATGTTTCAGTGATGGCCATTTTTGTCCTTTCTCGTTGGGGTTTCAAATTCTGTTTGTTTCACGAGAATGCTCTGAGACTGCTGTGAAATATTGCGGAGACTGTGAGTTGTACTTCCTCTTGATTTCAGTCTCTAAGTCCTGCCTCTATCCTGGAAGCTCTCTTCTTTGTCTCTCCACTGCAGGCTTTCCTGATGAGATTAACCATGTGGCTGCTAAGAGCATCCTTCCTAGTCAGGGTAAGACATAGCCCAACTCTTACCTACATCCTTCAGGTTGATGGAGTGGTCAAGGAACCCAAACCCTCCTTGTTATTAAGCATGCTTGTCCGCTGGTTGTCATCCGGATCTCCAATGTTTCTGCAGCGTTCTTGCTCTCAGCTGCCAAAGAAGCAGGGAGGGGGGCACAGACATTTGGCCTGGGGAAGCAAGCTGGGGTGAAGTAGTCCCACGAGAACTGGAAAGAAGGTTTGCACTCATGAATTATGATGCTGCTGAGTGGAGCTGTTTACACTCCATCAAGGCCAAAAATCCTGAGACGCCACATGTGAGGAGCCTTCCCATGACACCATACCGGACGTTGATTGGATTCTCAGTGCTGGACCTTGGGCGGAGGGCTTTAGGGTGATTTTCAATGTGTAACTTTCGGCGTTTTGACTCAGACCTTGCCTCGCTTTTGCTGCTATCATTTCAAACATAGTAAAAGTATCTCTTCTCTAATTAAGGGGATGGGGGGAGGGGCTTTCTTTCTTGAGTTTTGAACAGAGGCAGGCCTGACAACACCCTCCTGGCAGTCTCAGTTCTTTCAGCTTCCTGCCTAGGGCCTCAAAGTCTGCAGGAGATCTTCAAGGTCCCTCCTGCCAGTGTTGTTCGTTCCCACATGACTCAGTATGAGGGTCCATTATTGATGGGCTTGGGATGTCCCAGCAGCCTGTCTGTGGCATCCAGGACACGGGCATCTGAAAGTCACGATGCTTCCTGTAGTCTCCTCTCAGACTTACACACTGTGGCCCAAGTTTCTCTCAACAGGGGTATAGGCTTCTTCTTTCTAAAACTGATTCTTGGGCTCCATTGAGCTGTGATGACTTGAATGATTCCTGCTGGCTTCCATGAAACTGAGCCAAGTGGCAATAGACGTCGCATAGAATGAGACTGCTGAAAAGCAATATCAACCCTAATGGTGTTTGGAGTCTTCCACTTTCTTCTTCCTGTTCTATGGCATTCCTATTCCTCTTTTTGTTTTCTCCTTGAGGAAGTTTGTTGTATCCAAGAAGCTCTCGTCTTCATGGTGGCGCAGTGGTTGGAATGCAGTCTTGCAGGCTAATTCTACCGACTGCCAGCAGTTCGATCCTGACTGGCTCAAGGTTGACTCTGCCTTCCATCCTTCCGAGGTGGGTAAAACCCAGATTGCTGGAGGCAAGAGGCTGACTCTGTAAACCGCTTAGCACTGTGAAGGATGGAAGGCGGAGTCAACCTTGCACTGTGAAGTGGTATATAAGTCTAAGTGCTATTGCTATCTTTTTCTGATGTGTGGCAGTGTTTCTTTCCTCAAGTCCCTTTTCCAATTAGCCTGCATTTCCATAGTTTGGGTTCTCGTTAAGAAAAGAGGGCATTTTTTGCAGAGCACCTTGAATCACCATGCTTGGAGTCGCCCCCCTTTCCCCTACCAAACTTCAAGCTAAAATCCTCTTTTGCTCTCCTTTTCACACTTGTTCAACGAGTTTGCCCTCTTGGGAGCTGCCTTGTTTTAAGTCCCCTGACACTGTTTGCCTTTTCACTGAAGCGCAGCTGCCGAATTGCATACATTGAGAGATCAAATGGAAGACATTAAATAGACATGCCTCGTGTGGATTATGATTACAATGAAACTGGCTTCTGAATTGAGGGTGTGAAAGGTTCTTGGGACTAGATATTGCAGAACAGCATAAAGCCAAGCATCACTGGGGACCCAGTATCCAGGGCGAGGCCTGGGAAACGACCCCTGGGATGGGCAAAGAAGGCAAGACTCTCCTAGGAGGTGGTGGATCCCTGCTTACCCGTATTTGGAGTGAGGGCACTTGATGTGCTCACACTCCTTCAGATGGGCCTCCAGGTTCATCTTGAGCAACGGAGGGCAACTGGGATTGTTGGGGCAGCGCACTGGCCGGTAGTCACAGCTACCTTCATGGTCCCTAGATATAAGAGGAGGAATGTCAGAAAATGAGTATCTCTCCCTCCCTCCCTCACACACACACACACACACCCCTTCACTGGATTACCATTCTTTTGGCAAAGGGACCAGACATTTTTCTGGAATGGCATCACGGAAGCCCTCTGGACATCTCCCTCTTGAGGTAACTTGAGGGCAGCTGGCTATTTCCACAGAGTTGCCATAAAACCCAGTACCAATATTTGAGTTGGTGAGATTTTACAAACACCTTGGGGTGCACTTGCACAAAATGGATGTCTTTGTAGGCAGGGTGAAATTCAAAAGCCACACTTTTACTGAAATGAATATTGATGCTGGGCTATAACCATCCAGCTTTTGTCGTCTTATGAGCCCTGGCTATGAAAACAGAGCTGTGGCTTAGTTCGACGAACAATCTGAGCCAGAAAGGTTTCACTGAGTCACTAAACTATTTCTCGCTATTTTGCCAGCTCCGCAACAATGGGGACTGGAATACATCTACAGGGAAGTTGAGATTTTTTTTCAACCTATGCAGCTTCTTCTGCAGCAATCCATGGATAAGCTGTTGCAAAGGTGCTTTTTTCAAGAGGCCACTGGACTTCCTGTTTTTTCATTGAAGACGTTTTGCTTCTCATCCAAAAAGCTTCTTCAACTCTTACTGGATGGTGGGGAATGGAAGGATTTATACCCCTTGCGGGCAGCTCTTTTCCTCCTCTTTACAGACAGCTCAGTTCCCAGAGATCGGGCCTCTGAAGTTCTGGCGCTCCCATCCTGCTGCATCCATTTACATTGGGCCTGCAACGCCCAAAGTGCCGGCCTTCTGGATGGTGCCACACGAGGAAGGCAGGCTGGAGCATGAGAGGAACGCCAGAGGCCCAAAGTCTGGGAACTGAGCTGGCTGGTAAAAAGGTGGAGAAGAGCTGCGAGGAGTATAAATCCTTCCATTCCCCACCATTCAGTCAGAGCTGAAGAAGCTTCCTGGATAAGACGTGAAACGTCTTCAAGGAAAAGCAAAGTCCAGTTGACTCTTGAAAAAAAAGCACTTTTGGGACAACCATGACTGGGAGGACTGAGAATCTCCAGAGACCTAGATAAGATCCATTTAAGATCCCCCCCATAATAACTTGATCTTTGGCCAGTTGCAAAATAGCTGAATTTCAGTGGTGCTTTTCAGTTGATTGTTCAATTATGTAAAGGTAAAGGTTCCCCTCCTCGCACATACACGCTAGTCGTTTCCGGCTCTAGGGGGCGGTGCTCATCTCCGCTACAAAGCCGAAGAGCCAGCGCTGTCTGAAGACGTCTCCCTGGTCATGCGGCCGGCAGGACTAAATGCCGAAGGCGCATGGAGAAACGCTGTCCTCTTCCCACCAAACGGGTCCCTATTTTTCTACTTGCATTTTTTATGTGCTTTCGAACTGCTAGGTTGGCAGAAGCTGGGACAAACAATGGGACCTCACTCCGTCACACGGTGCTAGGGATTCAAACTGCCAATCCTTCTGACTGACAAGCTCAGCGTCTTAGCCACTGAGCCACCGTGTCTCTATTAGAATAGTTTTAAGACAAAGGAGCTGTTTTTTTTTTGGTGGGGGGGGGAGGGGTCCTCCTCCCATCACTGCCTTAGAAAACCACCCAAAGGCCTAAAAAGTTTTACCGTTCCTCTTCGGTCCCCCCGGCTTAAGATTTCTTGGAAAAAAGTCTTCCCTTGGAGCAGAGGGGAGAGCGAATTCAAAGAGGGCTGCTGAATTCAAAGCAGGAGCCATGCCCAAACAAACCCTTGATCATGGGAAGAGGCTTCACACATCTCACTTACTTCCTGGCACTCAGTTTAATGGTGAAGGGGCACCCGTGGGGGTCCACCTCGAAGGCTGGAGGCTTGCCACTCGCGCTGGACCGGCAGCCGTACTTGCAGTGAATGAAGAGCTCTCCGATTTGTTCAGCCACTGCAATGTTGTTCACCACCACTGTCAGTTTGGCATTGTCCACTGGGCACTTCTCTGCAGGGAGAAACCCTTGGTGAGCATGACTTAATTCAGAGACCATCCTGAGCTGGGATCCACTAGGGCAGGGGTCTCCAGCCTTGGCAGTTGAAGTCCACAAGTCTTAAAGTTGTCAAGGTTGGAGACCCCTGCATTAGGATTAACCACTTTAAAAACACTCCTGGGGAACAGTGTGAACCCAACTTCTAAGCGAAGCTGTTGTCCACTTAATTGCAAGTGACTTCCTCAAATGCCTGAATTTGTAAATTCATCAATTAATTGGCATGCCTTTTATCAATTAAATAATTCACAATGTATCCTAGAGGGTCATTCTTCAGGATCTGCAATCATTGTGTGCATTCCCACGTGGCTTTCCCCCTGGATTGTTTCAACCATGGTACCAGGCAGGAAACAGAGAAACATTACAGTGGAGACACTAAAAGAGGCTTAATGAAACAAGGGGAAAAGATCAGGAACTTGGAAAATCCAAACCCCACATCTACTTCTATGACTGCTGCGGTGGCCTAAAGGTGGAGCTCTCACCTCACAATCAGGAGGCTGTGAGTTTGTTCCTAGGTGGAGGCAGATAGTTCTCTCTCTGGGCACAATGAGAATATATCTGCTGAATACAACTCCGCATTGGCAACAGGAAGGGCATCTGGCCAGTAAACACTCAGCTCCATTCAGGTTCCCAGACTCCACCCTACAAGGGATTATGGGATCGGTAAAAGAGGATGGTCTAGTAGTGTCATTGCCCTTGCCAGAGTTGTACAGCCGTGATCCACCAAAGTCCATTACTCTGATATTCATAGTCAAAGGAAATAGCCAGAGCTTCACTTGGCAGAGTGAAATTTCTCAAGAGGTCATTAAAAAATACAAGAATCCAATAAACAGGGAAATCCTGGGTGCCATTTTTAAATTTGAATTTGACCAAGAAGCAAAAATATATTTAAAAAAAGAAAAGAAAACCTGCACGTTCCAATCGTGCAGGTAGTCCTCGTCTTACAATAGTTCACTTAGTGACCTTTCAAAGCTACAACGGCACTGAAAAAGTGACTTATGACGGTTTTTCACACTTACGTGCCCAGTGGTGGGCTGCAATTTTTTTTAACTATCAGTAGGCTGGGTAGGCATGACGGTCATGTGACAAGGTGGGTGACGTCACTCATCACACCCAGCCCCACCTCCTGGCAACTCACCTCAAAGGAAGAGGTGGGATTCAGCCGGTTGGGGCCAATCCCATCACTGGCTGGTCCCAACCTGCCCGTTTTTCGGCCTCTTTTCAGGCTGTTTTTTAGGCAGTTTGGGGGGCATTTTCAGGCCGTTTTGGCATGGGAAAACAGCCTGAAAAGGGTTCAAAAACAGGCCGAAAATGGGTGGGGGCAGGGCCAGTCAGTGGTGGGATTTGCCAGTTTGCCGAACTGCGCCTAATCTTAACCACCGGTTCATGAGAACCGGTGCAAACCGGCAACAGCCCACCTCCGATCCTCCCCGTGATCACGTGATCACAATTCAGACGCTTGGCAACTGGTTCATGCTTCCGACGGTTGCAATGTCTTGGGCTGACGGGACCCCACTTTGCGACCTTCTGACAAAGTTAACAGGGAAAACCAGATTCACTTAATAACCATGGGACTAACTTAACAACTGCAGCTAAGAAAGGTCGTAAAATGGGGCAAAACTCACTTAACAAATGCCTCACTTAACAACTGAAATTTTGGGCTCCATTATGATCGTTGAGGACTACCTGTCATTCAACCACAAAAAGACTGAAATACCTACCAGAGGTTAAGGCACATCTCCTGCAAAATGTGTGCTGTGAAGAAAGAGAACACAAGGAGGTAAGAAATAGGGTGCATATCGCACAATGCCCGGTCTTCACCACCAGGGGGCAGCATCTATGGGTCCTGCTAGATTGCATCTGCTTCCTAGAGACCCACCCCTTTTAATCCACTTGTGCTCTGGAAGCTACAACTGGTGGATTGGGCTCCTTTTGTCCAGATCTTTGTGGAAGAGCCTGGATTCAGCCTCCCTGTGTCCAGAGGTGGCATTCAGCCGGTTCTGGCCAGTTCTGGAGAACCGGTAGTAGACATTTTGAGTAGTTCAGAGAACCGGCCAATCCCACCTCTGAGTGGACCCGCCAACCCCATCTCTTCTCCGCCTCCCATTGAGTCCCAGCTGATCGGCTGGGTCTCCTTTGGTTGCCCTGCACAGGAGAATGGAGCTGGAAAGCAGGTTGGTGGGGTGGGGAGGGAAGGGGGATTTTGCAGTATATCCTTCCCCTGCCACGCCCACAAAACATGCCCACCAAGCCACACCCACAGAACCGGCAGTGAAATTTTTGAATCCCACCACTGCCTGTGTCCAACTCAACACTAAGAAAGCAAAACAAAGACAAATGGCATCGTCCTTCCTCATACGCAACCTAGCCAAGTTTTTTAAAAATGAATCCATTATCTGGAAAGAAAACAACTCTGAAAAAAACAGATCTTGAAAATTTTTCTTTTTATCCCATGGCTGGATTCTGGGCTATAAAAGGTGACATGTTTCCTTTTTCTGTGACCCCTTGCATTTCTTCTTCCAGGCAGATGCCATTCACCCCAGTCTTACCAAAAGCTTCATTTCATTTGGTTCCATTTAGGTCTTAGAACCCCACTTAAAATTATGCAGTTTGCATAATTACAGCATCTGATCCAAACCCTCAGCCTTTCTATTTAAAACTCTTGCAGGGGAACGAAGCACGGAAAAGCTTACGATTCAACTGCAAAGGAAGATGGATCTCAAATTGGTTTAATATGCCTTAATAACTTGTTTTAGGCAGTTAAGGTTGTCTTAGAATTTCTCTGTACATTAATATACAGTTTAAAAACTGAGCTTTAGCTTGCTAATAAAAAAGTTTATTTTTCTGCTAAGTAATTCACCTAATTTTCATATGTGAAAATTGGACTTGTGCCAAACATTGTAAACTAAAGTAGGCAAACAGAACCTCTGAAAAGGATACAAGAGACCTTCATTTTCCTTCTTAGATTCTCCAGCACAACCAACTGGTCCACCTTGTTTGGGCCGCCAAACCGAACTGGCTCCAAGTGTTTTGCTCAAAGCTGATCTTACTCTCCTTTTACTGGGGAGATGAGGAGGGGGCTCCGCAGCTCCCCACAACTGAGGGGTAATTCCTCCCCAGCTGCTCAGTTCCCTTTCCTGTTCTACCCATTCAGGAAAACACTCTCGCCAGGGAGGCCAAAACTGTCAGCACCTGAGCAGAAAGCAAGCTGGGCCCTGCTCCCAATTTCCATTCCCACATCCCCCAAATCGTGTCAGAGCAGCTGGCTGGAAGAATCGCGAGGGAACCGCACAACAGAAAGGGGGTTCTGTCTGGATGGACTCTGTTGGGTCTGTCCACGTAACATTAACCCTTGTTTAGGAAATGTCTGGCATGAAGGACATCTGGAAGAATAAGGACATCAGTCTGGCAATCCAGTGCACATTAGCTAATGCAATAAGGTTCCCCTCGCACATGCATGCTAGTCGTTTTCTGGCTCTAGGGGGCGGTGCTCATTTCCATTCCAAAGCCGAGGAGCTAGCATTGTCCAAAGACGTCTCCATGGTCATGTGGCTGGTAGGACTGAAGGCCGAAGGCGCACGGAATGATGTTACATTTCCACCAAAGGGATCCCTGTTTTTCTACTTGCATTTTTTACGTGCTTTTGAACTGCTAGGTTGGCAGAAGCTGGGAGAAGGAACAGGAACTCGCTCCATCACACGATGCTAGGGTTTCAAACCGCCAAACTGCCAACCCTTTCTGATCGACAAGCTCTTAGCCACCGAGCCACCGCGTCCCTCAGCTAACGCAATAATTTTTCCTATTCCTATTTATGGCTGCGAAACTTTGGACTCTGAAAAAGGCCGCTAGGAGAACGGTGGATACCTTTGAACTGTGGGGCTGGAGGCGACTATTATGCATCCCATGGACTGTAAAAATAACCAAGAGGTCCTAGAGATGGAACTTCACCCAAAATATCCCTCGAAGCCAAGATCGCCAAGCAGAGGCTGTCATACTTCGGCCATGTCATGAGAGCTGATTGATTTGAAAAGTCACTCAGACCGCTTCTGAACTTCAGGCTTGAAGTGGAAAAGAAGGAAACTTTGATTTGGGGTTTTACCAATTAGGCTGATCGATCCTTATTGATATTATTATGAAAAAAAAGCAAAAAGCTGTGATTTGATGTTAATGCTTTATTTTACTGCAACCAAGAGTTGGAAGTCAATGCTTCTTTTTCTCTTTTTTCTTATCCTTCCTCACTTCTCCTTCCCTTCTTCCCACTGCTTTTCTATTTATTTTTTTAATACTTATCTTATAATATTTTATAACGCAATAAAAATGTAAAATCCCCCCCCCCCGCAAATGTCAATTCTGCTGGGGCTGATCAGAGGAATAAGGAGAGGGGGCCACCCTAGCACCCACTGGTTGGACTCTATAAAGGATGACACTGGGGTGACCGTGGTGGACCTGAAGGAGGCGGGGTGAGACAAAGGGGCATGGAGAGTGCTGACCCACACAGAGCGGCCGAGGGTCAGACTCGAGAGGTGTAAAACCGCACCAATAGCCACAGCAGTGCATTGATTAGAGTGCTGGCTGCCAGCAAAGTGCCGGCTGTCTTCTGATTGCCAGCTGCCAGCCATTTGGCAGTTCGAATCTCACCAGGCTGAAGGTTGACTCAGCCTTGCATCCTTCTGAGGTGGGTCAAATGAGGACCCAGATTGTTGGGGGCAAGAGGCTGACTCTGTTAAACTGCTTAGAGAGGCACTGTAGAGCACTATAAAGCAGTATATAAGTCTAAGTGCTATTGCACTCCCTCCCTCCCATCCATCCATCCATCCATGGTGCGCAGTGGTTAGAATGCAGTATTGCAGGCTATCTCTGCCCATAGCCAGGAATTCGATCCTGACTGGCTCAAGGTTGACTCAGCCTTCCGTCCTTGCGAGGTGGGTAAAATGAAGACCCAGATTATTGGGGGAAAGAGGCTGACTCTTTAAACTGCTTAGAGAGGCCTACACGGTCTAAGCTCCCTACCAGGGAAGATTCCAGAGTTGATCAAAGAAAGATGCATTGATTTGGATTATTGCACTGAGCAGGAAAGTTGGACTGGATGGCCAAGTTGATCCCCAAACGTGCTCCAATTCAGTCCCCCTACCGCCTTCTCCATACGACCGAAACGGCGGCCTGGTTCAGTTCCTTACCCCACAGGTCGTGATCACAGGATCTTTAAACACACTGCAACACAACTGGCAACAGAGTTTCACAGAGGGCTGCTCAGCAAACACCAGAGGCTCCTGCAACCAACCAGAAGACACACACAGGTGAGAATGAAAGAGCGCCCCCCCTTTGCTCAAATGCGGCAATGCTCTGCCAGGCCGGGGAGTTCGGGAGACAAAATTTACAGCTAGGCCTCGACTTACAACCACAACTGAGCCCAAAGTTTCTGTTGCTAGGAGACACGGTTATTAAGTGAGCTTCACCCCATTTCATGGCTTTACTTGCACGCAGGGAGGAACGGAGAAGAGAGCAACATGGATTGCATGGCTTACGAGGGAGGAAAGGGCCTCGATTCCCTTCATTAGCCACAGCTGGGAAGGGAGTTTAAAGGAGAGGCATGCTGAGTGCAGCATCTACTGGGAGCAAACGTGAGTTCATCTTGTGTTGTCTTTGCTTATCTGTGTTCCTGGCATCTTCCCATCTGTGTTGAATTACTGTCGTTCCTTCACGTCTGGAATTCCTTCTCCTGCCCTACCAGACTAATATTCTCATTTTGCCTTGATTGGACTTATAGTTTTTTGTTGAGCACTTTTTGGACTTGATTCTCTGCAGGCAAAGGCTGTTCCTGGGAGAGTTTTTCTCCAGCAAGAAGGTAACCAGGACATTGGGGCCCAAGTTGGAGCTAATAAAGGGACTCCCACTGATTATCCGACTGTGTTGCCTTTGTGCCACGTCCCTTTGGGTCATCACAACAGCACTGAAAAAAGTGACTCATAAAAGTCATTCTTACCACCACTGCAGCATCCCTATTCTCAGGGGATCAAAATTCAAACACTTGGCAGTTGACTCATACTGACAATGGTTGCAGTACCCTGAGGTCATGGGATCCCCTTTTGTGATCCCCTTCTGGCAAGCAAAGTCAATGGGGAAGCCAGATTCGCTTAACAACAGTCTTACTAACTTAACAGCTGCAGCGATTCACTTAACAACTGTGGCAAGAAAAGTCATAAAATTAGGCAAACCCCACTTAACAAATATTTCATTTAGCAACGGAAAGCTTATGGTTTTAACAATTGTCACCAAAGGTTCCTTTGTGAAAAGAAAAATGAAATTCCTGCTATGCAAAGAGTTTTCTACTTTGGTAGTTAATAGAGAAAAAAATGTATAGACTTGTTCCACATCATGTATTATGGGAAACTCCCCCCCCGACCCCCAAATACCTACTGGCTCCTCCTCTTCCTCATGGAGAGAGAATGTTGAGCGCAGGGACATGTTGGACTCGGAGTGCAAGGAGCGAATGGAGATGGCAGAGTCAGACCGACGGGTGATTGGCGGCTGGAGAGAGAGAGGAGAGAGGGAGGGGGGAGAAAGGGGGGGAGATGAGTTGGTCACTTATTTAAGGTAAAACAGTACAGCAGCCACAACCAAACTTTCAACAAGTGTGTTCAGAACCAGCATTATGGAGGATTCCAGGAAGCCCTTCCTAATGGCAGCCTTTCTTAACAAAACTCAACATATTAACAAAAATTCAATATATTTCTGTCAGGTTCTGTCCCAAGTGGCTGTTTGACCTGCGGCGGGCAAGGGCCAAGCAGCACACAAAGGAACAGTGTGACCACCAAATTCCTTTTGCAAACCTCTCTGCATTTTTTCCAAAACAAGAAACCAACCACAGATTAAACGGAGGGAGGCCTCAATGGCAGACAAAGCACAATTAGCTGCCCTGCAAAGAAGTCACTTTTGCTTCTCACAGAGGTCTGCAAAGTTTAGCCCCTAGAAATCCTTTCACTTCTTGGGCAATAGCAGCGCTTCACTTAACCGTTAAATCCTTGGCAAAAGCTTGACAAATCTCAGACAGGTGGTTGCAAAAGCTCTCCAGACCGATTTCTGCCCCTGAGGCGGATACATAAAAAGCTCACCTTCCCAACATGGAACTTCCTGATGCTGAACCAGGATTCTGGCCAGAAATGCTGGGTCTCGGCTATGATCCTTCACCAAAAAACTACCACGCTTCACTCTCATGGCCTCTGCTGTTCCTAAGAACACTTGTGGTTAGGCTGCTTCTGCTTCTCTCTTTCACACACACTCACACACACACACACACACACAAACACACTTCTGCCAATTTGCTTTGCGTAGATGGCTGGAGACTTCCTCCTATTCAATTCAGTCGGGGTTCTGCTCCGTGGCTTCCTGTTTGGGGGTGGAAGAGCCAGCTGGGCACCATGCCCACCAATCACCCGGCTTGTCCCGGCTGCAGCCTCTCTGGGACTGGCTCAGCAAGGCAGCGGCTAGCGGAACAGCCACCTCTCAGGTTCTCATCCAGGGAAGGAAGGCCAAGGGAGACCCACAGCACCGGCATGAACACGGGGCTGACCCGGGATAAGAAGAGCAGCAATCACAGTAGAGAAGGAGCCACAAAAAGCCGAGTTTAAAAAGGGGGATCTGGCAGCCCTAACTTTTAGACAGAAGAGACACGTGAGTTGTCCATGTCCTGGCCTCTCCATGGCTCCCATGATGCAGTGTATTTTAATTTAGTTTACTTTATTGTCACTGCACCTCACACAACAAAGTTAAATGCCATCTTCAGTGTACGTAAGAAAACTAAAAAAACAGAACAAAAGCACACATCCTTCGCACTCTATGCAATTGAATTGAAAACCCGATACTGCATTAGTATTACACCATATAGTAGAATTCAACAGAGCTCCTGCCCTGGGATAGAAGCTGTTAGTCGGCCTATTTGTCCTTGTTTTTATTGTCCTGTACCGTCTGCTGGATGGTAATAGTTCAAAAAAAGGGGGGATGCCCAGGATGAGATAGATCTTTGAGGATGTTTTGAACTTTCTTAAGGCAGCAGGAGCTCTAAAGCTCTTCCAAAAGAGGGGAGGGGGCAACCCAGGATCCTCTGGGCAATGACCTTAACCCTCTGGAGGGCCGTATCCCACAGGAAGAGATGGAAAGGGAAGTTCAGAACATGCTGACTCTTTGCTGAGGGTAAGCAAGGGGCCTCTCAACAGGCAGCCTATAGTAGGGAACTCAGGAGAGGCTCTCCTGCATCTCACCTGAGGACCTTCTAGGCCAAACACAAATGGTAACAGGTGCCAGACCTTCCCCGGCTTTTGAATACGAGTTTCATTTGACTGTTAAGTAGCTGTTCTGGATTTGCTGTTCTTGCAATGATTAAATCAGGCAGGATAGGACCAGCCTGTCAGTTGACGAATGCTTCCTCAGAGATGAGACATATTTCCATCCCACGCACTGCAAAAGGCAGTTCCAGGAAATCTACTAAGAGGTCTCTTCTTGACTTGAGCACCAGGTCATTATAGGTCACTTTCAGAAAGTCACAAAAGCGATCAGGAAAGCATAGCAGTTCCAAAGTAATCTGGATGGTACCAGTTCTGGCAAGCTAAAAGCTTCAAGGGCTTGCAAGAATTGTGGATTTGAGGCAGTTCTCGCCTTACGACAACATTTCAGCCCAACATTTCTGTTGCTAAGCAAGACACCTTACATGAATTTGCCTCATTTTACAAGCTTTTATAAAGGTATAAAGGACAGGCAAAGGTGATGAAACTTTTGCAGGAAGCAAAGTTATTCGGTCTGTTTGGATTAAACCTTGAAGCTGTGTGGACTTTGTCCTTCAGTTGTTGTTTTTTTTCAATTTAATTTGGCACTTTAGTTGTTGGCAGCACTTCAAAGGAGAGAAAGGTGGGTGCTTATCTTGAGGGACTGTTTGGGACTCATTACAGGCTGGGAATGAACATAATTCCCAGCGTTGAAATAAAACAGGAGTTGTTTGGACTAAGCATCTGCTTAATTACGGTCTCGGGAAGCCTTGGTCAAAACAGTTATTTTGATGAATGCCTGGAACCCCCTTGGGATCTTCAAGGCGGGGGGGGGGGGGGGGGCTCTCTCAAACTACAGTCCTGCAATGCTTCCGGCCTTTTCTATTTGGCTGTGCCCGGAAGGCTGGAAGGCTGTAATTGGCTGTGAAGTAGCGCAAGAGTCAGGGATCCCCAGATTACTGTGCTGAAGATCTGCAGGGATTGCCGGTGGCTCAGAGGTCATGACTGAAGGTGCTGATATTGGCCTTCAAAGCCCTCAGTGGTTTAATACTCCAGGAACCACCTCTCCTGTTGTGATGACCTACAAATCTCCACGCAGGCTCTCCCAGAGATTTATAGTTCAGGCACCAGCTGAGAAGGTCTCTCTCTCTCTCTCTCTCTCACTCTCCTAGGTGCTGAGAGATGAGGCTCTCTTTGAACCCCTACACTCTCACATTTAGAACTTTCATAAAAATGCTTCTCTTTAATCCAGCCTATTATTATTATGAGCCATGGTGGTGCAGTGGTTAAAGTGCCACATTGCAGGCTAAGTTTGCCCACAGCCTGGAGTTCAATCCCGACCAGCTCAAGATTGACTCAGCCTTCCATCCTTCCAAGGTTGGTAAAATGAGGACCCAGATTGTTGGGGACAAGAGGCTGACTCTGTAAACTGCTTAGAGAGGGCTGGAAAGCACTGTGAAGCGGTGTATAAATCTAAGTGTTAATTGCTGTTGCTATTATTAATCAATTTTAGCATTAACTTTGATACACATATTAGCTTTTTAGATTTAAGAGAAATCGTTAGCTTCCTTGAATATCATTTGAGTTGACAGGTGGGATATAAAGTGATTTTTTTAATTTTTTTAATGTTTACTTATCATTTTTTTACAGCGGCCCATCTACCATATGATGTGCATATGTGCATCAAAATGAAAATAAATACATGAAACAGTGACTTCTCTAAAATGTTAAGACTTTACTTGGCACTGGGGTGTCCTGGAAGGGAGCTGGGCTGCAACCAAGAAACTCCTGCACTCCTTTGGCCTTCAAGCCCGCTGGCAGAGAATAAAAACCCAGGGTCAGCCTCATAGATAGCAGCCCTGGTAGTTTTGATTTCTTGCTTTCTTTCTGCTTGAATGCCTTGTTTGGTACAGCAACAAACTAACTGGTTTGGTATAAGACAGGTACAGACTTCAACCGATAGTTAGGTCTGCAGGAAAAAACAATCGCAACCAGCCTGCCTTCCTATGAGGACCTATACACTGCATGAGCCAGGAAGAGGGCTGAGCAAATATCTACAGACCCCTCACATCCTGGACATGAACTGTTTCAACTCCTCCCATCAAGACACCACTATAGGACATTGCATGCCAAAACAATTAGGCACAAACAATTTACTCCCCTGTGACATCACTCTGCTGAACACCTTAAATATCATAGTAGTTTTACGTATAAGGATATTTATCCACGTAATAGGGCTGTATTCGTATTATCCTTTTTATCTTTCCTATTACTGTCTCCTATTGATATCTTGTAATTATATTCACTTGGTTGTTTTGCATGTACACCGAGAGCTTCCGCACCAGAGACCAATCCCTTGTGTGTCCAATGACACTTGGCCAATAAAGCATATCCTACCCTACCTACCTCACCCTTTAAAGGCAAACAGCAGCTCTTAATAAAAAAAGGGCAGCTGAAAGGCATCGGAGGCTTTCTTCCTTGAGTTAATTCATCAATTCATTTTCATTTTGAACAATTTATTCTTCAACCACATCTCCAAGGATAGTATAATGGGATATATTTAGGCCCCAAATTAAGATTTATGGAGTGAAGCCACATTAAATAAGCCATTGGTTTTTTTTTTTCAATTAGCTCAAACTCAAAATGTACTTGAACCCTCCTTAATTCAGGGGGATTCCTATTACTGAGCCTCCAAAAAGCACCAGCCACACGAAGTATTTTATAATTTTCACCCCATATGATATCGTCCTTCTGAATGTGAAATTTCTGAAAACCACTAGCTGAAGTGGTGAAAAAAGGTCAAAACACGACGACAGTACCGGTAGTCCTCGACTTACAACAGTTCGTCTAGTGACTGTTCAAAGTTACAACAGCATTGAAAAAAAGTGACTGAGGCCCATTTTTTACACTGTTACAGCACTCCCATGGCCCTGTGATCAAAGGGAGATGCTTGTCAACTGACTCATATTTATGACCGTTGCAGTGTCCCAGGGTTATGTGAACTCCTTTTGTGACCTAAAGTCAGTGGGGAATCCAGATTCGCTTTACGGTCATATTACTAACTTGACAACTGTAGAAATTCACTTAAACAACTGTGGCAAGAAAGATCATAAAATGGGGCAAAACTCACTTAACAAATGTCTCACTTAGCAACAGAAATTCTGGGGTCATAAGTCGAGGACTACCTGTATTCACGGAGTGGAATAGTTTGCTTTCAGCTTCTACAAGGGAAGAAGAAACTGTCATTTTGGCTACGATTAAAACCTTATAGGCTAATGGAGGATTGGGAAATAGCAAGCTGGATGGAAAGACCAGAAAACAAACTTGCATTTGGTGGCCAGGGACTGCAATCCACCATGAAACGCTTTCAGTTGAAGCCAACAAGCAGCGTTAATAATTGGGGGGAATTGAGAACCTTCAACAGGACTTTGATTTATTCCTATATTGAACTGCCCAGATTCTATGGAGGGGGACATCTCGACAGATGTAAAGGGTTGCGGGGAGAGGAAGCAGACTGGAATTTGTGACCTGAAGCCGGGTCAGAGAAACCGCCGAGGCCTCCATTCCCAATCTGGCCAGCTCTCTTCTCCTCAAAGCACTTACCATGCTGTCATCCTCGTCTCGGGAGGTAAAGGGGAGTGTACTAGAAGAGGAGGCTGTCGGGCGATGTTGCTTGTATGAACTACTTCCATCTGCTACAAGGAGAATCAGGAGAGAGAGAGAGACAGAGAGAGGGGTGAGATATTCTACAACGTAACAGGTTCCCTTAAATCACTGAGCCGCTTTGAAAAACATATCTGGGAAAAATGAAAAACAAATGAATAAAACTCCACACTTCTCCAAAATTTGCTGAGGACGGAACAGAACAATTAAAAAAAAAACAGCTTTAAAATGAAGAGATTTTTCTATCAATAATTCTAACTTCCATGTATTGATCTAGGTCTATATTGTAAATTTATTCTAAATTTATCTCCTGAAAAACAATTCTTATGCCAACAAAAAGCAGTGTCTATGCAGAAGGACCAAAAAGAATTTCTGTGAAAAATTAAGTTTAAAAAAAAAACCCCAAAGTTAATTTCTCCATGGTCAGAAAACACTGAACATCAAAAAACAAGGGTAGGAAGGAATTAAAATGAATGTCCTAAGAGATAAATAGCTAATTGAACCTCTGCTCCCTATAGAAATATATTTTTTTATGTATTTTATTTACTTCGTTTATATCTGTTATAAACTTCATGTTTGCTTGTTTTCATAAACTGAACCATCACTTAAAATATAACCAACTCGAAATTGAGTATTTGTAGCTCAGGGTTGAACTGTGCGGTTCTTGGGTGTTCCCTGAGTGTGACTGTTTTCTTGCAGACATTTCATTACCAAACTGGGTAAACTCATCAGTGCTAGCAGGGAATGGGAGCAAGCAATGTCTGCAAGAAGAGCGACTTCAATTTAATGACTTCATTAATTAGGATGGATTTTTATGATATATGTATTGAAAAAAACTTTAAAGTAGTTTTGTATTTATAAAATGAGTTTGTAAATGCATGTTTTCTGTCCTTCTATGTAATGTTGACTAATTCCCAAAGTTTGTAAAATATTGATACAATTTGAAAATAAAAGAAAAAGATTTTACTCCATGAGGATAAACTTGAGAGATTTAAATTCAATCAGCTAATTAGAGTTAATTGGATTTTTATTGGTGTGATTTATATAATCAAATGAAAGCTTTAATATAGTTTTGTGTTTAAAATGAAGGTTTTTTTTTCCTTTTTACATATATTTGAGTAATTTAAAAGTTTAAAATATCAAAATTAGAAAAAGTGTTTTTCCCTTTAGGATAAAACAACTGAAATAATATAGGGAATTCTTTTAATATAAATTATGACAGTTTGTAAAGATTAATGAGTAAACAGAAGCATACACAATTCCCCACAGCAAGGAGAAGCAGAGAGGGTAAAATTGACTCTTTTATCCAAAGGATAGGATATATATATTTAATTGTGTTTCTTTTGTGGATTTTGTGCTTGCAATGAAAAAAAAAAGAAACTCTGATTTTGTTTTTGCTGATTAGATAGGCTTGTTGCTATAGAAATGGCTAGTTTATACTGGTGTGTAAAAGTAAAAAGGTGAGGTTGTAATGTTGTCATCTTCTATTGTGCTAAAGAGAGTTGGAAATTGAGTGCCTTTTTTTTCCCTTTCCCCTCTTTATACCATGTTTTCTCTTTTTTTCTTCTACTTTTCTATTACTTTTAAAAAATTATTTGTGTTTTATATTTTAACAAACTAATAAAAATGTATTATACGAACAAGAGAACTTTCTTCTGATGCTTAACCCAACTTTGTTTCTCGTATAATTCCACCTATTGTTTCTAGTTCTGTTACCTGGAGCATCAGAAAACAATCTGGCAACATCTTTGGACTGCCATGCTTCCAGGTACTGTACTTGTCAATCGACAACCCTGTTTTCCCCTAATCCTATTATCCAAAATCAACTGATCTATCATGTTGTTATTCTATGGACCTGCTAGTTATTATTGATGTCCTTAAATACGATCCCAAGATCTATTCAGTACTCTACATGTAGCCCGATTAGAGGGATACTGTGATGATCCGGAGCACGGCACAGAGGTAACACAAAGAGCTGGCAGTTCAAACTGGCCCTTTTGTGCTCCAAATCTCCCCCAAGCGCTCCCACGTTTCTGACAAGTCCCTGAGCAGGGTGATAGTAACACCCCTTCCCCAAACCTCAAGCAGCCTCTGGCTGCAATTAATCCAGCTCAGCTCTGTCTCCACCAAGGCTGCACGGCAATCAATCCCAAATATATTTGGCAAAACAAGAGCAAAGCAAGGAGTTCAAGGAGCAAAAAATCCAGATAATCAGTCCAGAACGCCACACAGAAATTCAAGGATTCTCGGCACATTCAAACACGTCAGCACAGAACACTGCAGGAACTCGGCATTCGTTCCCGACAAATGCCCCTCCCCCACAGCATCTCCTGAAGTCTCATTCCCCAGGTATGTCTGGTGAAGCTGGGCAGGGCACTCTCCTCATGATGGCCTGCTCCATCGGAGCTGATCCTGCCTTTTCTGCACCCTCCGAGCCCTTGCATCAGTAGAGGGTGGTTCTCGCTCCTTGTCTGAAATCTGTTCCTTCCTGCCTGCAAGCCTTACTAATTCTGAGAAGCCTTGCCTGGACTGACTCTGCCCTTCCCCAGTTTCTTCCAAGGCCAATGGAGCTGCCCTCTCACCCTCTGTCAGTTCTTGTTCCATCTCATCTTCCCCCGCAGATTCAGACTCCGATGGGAGTCCGAAATTCAACTCTGAATTTTAGGGAACTCAGACTGGAGCTTTCACCTGACGAACAACTTATTGGATTTTCAGATAAAATGAAAGAAGCCGAGATTTATTTATTCTGTAAACTACCTTATAATTTTACACAGATTAGACAGAGCAAAAATTATTCAGTCCCAACCTTTGGTGATGGTGGTCACGGTAGAGTACGTAGGTCCAAAAGTAGTTTCCATTCTTGTCTGCAACAGAGAGACAATGCATTACTTTCCACCCTACCTGGGTTGAAAACAAGAACGGCAAGGAGGTCAGTTGGAGAAAACTCCAGGATGCCAGGTGAGGTGGCCGTCAAACCGTACTGTCTTACCCCGTTTGTGTTTTCTGGGAGTGTTACTGTTGGAGTGTTACTGTTGGAGAAACGATTGTAGCGGGTATTCTTGTTGGCACTCATAATCTAGTCCCACAATGGAACATCATAAAAGCTGCTTCTGGTAACAACAAAAGAGAAGTTTCTTTCATAAACACACAAAACAATATCTGCAAATCCCCCTCCAGTCCTTCACCATTTTTATAATATCCCAAAAAGATGAAAGCAGTTTTTGAAGAAAAGAAGGGAAGTTCCTCAAATCCTGAAATGTACAACCAAACAATGGGAAAGCTTACAACCAAACAATGGGAAACTGCATTAAGTTAAAAAAAAATCCAGTAAGTCTGAAACTATGACTTGTTCAAAACATAATATTAAAAAATTACTGGACCTCATTGGGTTTGTGTTCAGGGTGTTCTGAGAATAATGCTTCATAAAACATTTTTTGCAATGGCTAGAAGTGATTATGTTATAGAAAGAAATAATTATATGCATTTGTTTAAGAAACAAGAACAAAGAGCAACGTTTTAGAAGTCTGTATTCTTTTGAGATACAGGTAGTCCTTGATTTACAGTTGTTCCTATTATCTTCTTACAATATTAGGCAATACCAGTATCAAGAAGTTTCTAGGTTCTATAACCTCCCAGGACTTGAAATGGACACCTAATATTAGAACCATCGTTAAAAACAAAGCATGTTCTTCCTGCATCAACTCAGAAAGTTCAGACTGCCCGAGGAGCTGTTGATACAGTTCTACAGAGGAATGATTGAGTCTGTTCTTTCTACTTCTCTAACTCTCTGGTTTGGTACAGCAACTAAAGCAACTAAAGCAACTAAAACAGGACAGGCACAGACTTCAATGGAGAGTTAGGTCTGCAGGAAAAACAATCACAACCAGCCCACCTTCCAATGAGGAGCAGGATACTGCACGAGCCAGCAAGAGGGCTGAGAAAATATCTACAAACCCCTTACACCCTGGACATAAACTGTTTCAACTCCTCCCCTTGGAACGCCACTATTGGGCATTGCATGTCAAAACAACTAGACACAAAGATAATTCCCCGCCCCCCGCCTTGCTATCACTCTGCTAAACACCTAATTCCCACAACACTATCTTATGCCATGGGATGTCAAACCACCTAGTAAGACTGTATTATTATTATTATTATTATTATTATTATTATTATTATTATTATTATTATTATTATTATTATTATTAATCACCTTTCCTATTACCTACTTCTATTGGTATCTTACGACTATTACTTGTTGATTGTATTTTATGCTTTATCAATTTGTTGTTTCCATGTACTTGGAGTTTATGCACTGAAAACGAATTCCTTGTGTGTTCAATCACGCTTGGCCAATAAATAAAGAATTCTACACTGGAAGCAGCAGCAAGCCGAGACGTGACCCTGGGCAAAACCAGCTGAAAAGTTGCTTCTGTTTTCTCACAGTAATACAGGAACAAGCTGCACAAGGAACTAACCCTCCAGTATGTTTAGGGACAGCACCTGCCTATAGGGAAAGTGAAACCATCTCTGTAAGAGGTGTTTATATAGAAAAAATGAGGAAGTTGATCTGCTGACAAGAGTGATGGGGACAGGCAGGAACAGGATAGATGAATGAATCAAATAAGGGAGGGGTGAGAAAGTGGAAGGATAATGGGAGGGGAAGGACTTTTGGGCTCAGCTGCCAGGAAGAGGTTTGAGCAAAACCGCAAGATCCGCTCCCTTCAGAATTCAAGCAGCACTCTGGAAGGGCAGATAGGCAGGGAAATCCTACTGTAATCTGAAATTATGCCCTGCACAGAGATCATCACAAAGAATGGTAAATTAGTTTTTACCAAACCTGAGCATGTAACCTTTTTATGCATGCCCTATGCCCTACCTAGGACCTCAGTGGATAAGGATTACTAAAAGTGAACTGAAAATGTTCAACTTTGTTTTTTTTACATGTTTCAGAAGCAAAAGTAAAATGAGTGCCTTAATCCTTGCACTAATCGTGCATGAGAAAAAAAATGATCCCACTTAAGGTTCTCGGGGAGTAAATAGTCTTAACAACACACGATGCTTAAAACATCAACTTTGCACCTTCACATCCATAATACCCGCACACTCAAATAACATATTTTAACTGCCAAGAGGACCTTGGAATTTCCTAGAATTAAAAGTGCATGGAAATTTAGATCCCTAATTACAAGCTTGATGTTTATTTTACAAAACATATTTGCTCCCGGGATCGGAGGATTTAAATACCAGCAATAAACTGCCTAAATCCTTAAAAATATTTTAAAATTAATTAAATGTAAATAATTTTAAAATATTTTAATAAAAACCCAGCCTGACAGGGCAACAGCACAGAAATTATTCACCCAAGTCCTCTTTCAGAATGTTTTCTATTCCACAGCCAAGGCTTAAAACTTTAGAATTCCCCGGTGAATGTTTTCTATCCAAGCCCAGGCCTAGAACTGCACAGCTTCTAAGGCCAAGCTACTGCTTACGCACTCTTTGAATAGCATCCAAATGCTTGTCACCCTGAACTGTTAGGCTGAACCTCTCTCCCCTCCCCAATGATTAATGGTGTCGGTTCCTAGTTATCCTACTGCAGTTTCTTCCAAATGTACAACTTGCTAACGATATAAATATTCAGCTCAGATGTCCATTTCTGTCTTAAGGACATGCCTGTACTGCCTAGATTTATATGTGCACGCACCCAAACCGCAGATCATGGAACGCTTAATATGTCTTTGACACCTGGAAGCTAGGAGCAGCCCACATTCAGATAACACACACTTGGCACTTAAACAAGACTTTAACATTATATGCTGTCATTTTCAACTTTTAATTACTACATAGATGAGCAGCATGGTGGCCCACCTCCTGCTCAGAAGGCTGAAAGTTCGATCCTATGCAGAAGATAAAATATCTGCTGTGAACTCAGCATAGGTGTCAGGAAGGGCATCTGGACAGTAACACTCAGCACCACTCCTGACTCGACCCCAAAACAAAGAGTCAGAATAACAGAGTTGGAAGGGGCTTTGGAGGTCTTTTAGTCCAACCCTCCTGCTCAGGCAGGAAATTCTATACCACTGCAAATGGTTGTTCAATCTCTCCTTTAAAACTTCCAGTGTTGGAGCACCCACAACTTCTGAAGGCAAACTGGTCCACGGATTAATGGTTCTATCAGGAAATTAGGTTGCTTCTCTCCTTGATCAGTTTCCATCCATTGCTTCTTGTCCTGCCCTCACAGGAATGACTCCCTCTTCTTTGTGGCAACCCCTGAGATATTGGAACACTGTTATTACGTCACCCCTAGTCCTTTTTCTCATTAAAAGAAAGAAATCCATAGATGGATTTTCTCTAAGACAATCCACAATCTGTTATTTCATATCTCCCAATAGTACATTCATCACCTCTGTAACCTTCATGCTGGCTGTCCTCTTTTTCCTTCTACCTTTCTCAATATTACAGCCTTTTCCAAAGAGCTGGGTCCACTTAACATGTCTGAAGTAGGATAGTTTACACCTGGTGATTTGTGTCCCAGGGAGAACTCTGGGTTGTCTTGTTCAATGATCCATTTCTTTCAGGATACACTAAGAGCAGAAGAGAGCTATTCTGCCTACAACTCAACAGCAAAGGAGCAAGAAAACCTCTTGAATTTTGTACCTAAGCTTACCTGGCATGCTTGTGTGAAATGTTCGCTTCACCTTTGAGAAGGAAAGAACTTTACTTCAACTGACCTTTAGAATCATCCTAGCCTTTATTTATTCTGGAGGGAGTGAACCTTGTACAAAGACTTAAGAAATGAAAGGCAACGCTGTCCAATCTGGTACAGACCAGAGTGAAAACTGCGATCTTTCAGGGAAACCCTACTGGTGATCTTGCTTGTGTGAAAGGTGGAATTTACATCTCTGGGATACATTCCTGAGGCAGATCATTGCAGAGATTCAGAAAACAGTTGAAGTTCAATCTCAAATGAAGTGTCCCAGTCAAAATTCAATCTGTTTACATTGGCCTAACATTTCCCTGAACTTGAAGTGGTAAGAATGGCATTCTTAAGTGGCTCTTTATTGCTACCATACTAGGTTAAACAGAGAGGGGGATGGATGGGCTGCTTTCTAAAAGCTTCTAAGCCATGGGTGTCAAACTCAATTTCATTGAGAGATGCATCAGAGTTGTATCTGACCTTGAGGACGGGGTAGGTGTGGCCAGCTTGATGTCACTTAGGGGGGGAATCTGTGGGGGCCCGAGTACTCTGCCAACAAAAATGGGCTCCTGAGCTCCATTTTCAGTTGTGATGGCCTCCTGCAACCCTCTGCCAGAAAAAAACGGAGCTCTTTTTCCTGGCAGAGACATTGTGGGCCACTCCTTCGCTGCTTCCAAGGCCTTGAGTTTGACACTCCTATTCTAAATAATACTTTTTCAGTTATAGATAGTCCTTGACTTACAATCATTCATTTAGTGACTGTTTGGAGTTACAACAGCACTGAAAAAATGTGACTTATGACTGCTTTTCATAGTTATGACCTTTGCAATATCCCCATGATCACGTGATCCAAATTCAGATGCTCAGCAACTGGTTCATATTTACGACCGTTGCGATGTTTCAGGGTCATGTGATCTCCTTTCCCGCCCTTCTGATAAGCCAAGTCATCAGGGAAAGCCAAATTCACTTAACAACTAGGCTATACTAGCCTATCCACCGCAGCAATTCAACTGAACAACTTTGGCAAGAAAAGTTGTAACATAGGGCAAAACTCCCTTAGCAAATGTCTCACTTAGCAACATAAATTTGGGGCTCATAAATTTTGGACTGTAGGCCGAGGACTACCTATATTTATAATGTTTATATAACTAGCCAACTGATCAGCATGGATTTGATTCAAATCAAGTCAATTTAAATCATGGTTTAAACCATGATTTAAATCACTAGTAAAAAGGCTTGTTTTAAATCAGAGGTCTCCAAACTTGGCAAGTTTTAAGACTTGTGGACTTCAACTCCCAGAATTCTCCAGCCAGCTATGTTTGAAGTCTACAAGTCTTAAAGCTGCCGAGTTTAGGGACCCCTGATTTAAATCAACTCGATTTAAATCGTAATTTATAAAGAGCAACTGTCATCTCTGCTCCTCTTCTGACCCGCTGTCCCCTATATTTCAGAATCTACAACCTCATGCTACATAACTAAGCTCCATTTTCATACCGAATAAACTCAATGATTAATGTAACTTAAACGGAAAACTATCTTTGGGCAGGTTTTTACTCCAAAAAAGCATTTTATTATCAAAATGAATTCGATAAAAATAAAAATAAAACCGATTTAAACATTTTTAATCCGATTTTTATTTTTAAATTTAAAAACCATCGATGTTTTTATCCACCCTGCAGAGTGGATGTCAGAGGACCAAGAAAGAGCATCCGAGCACCCCCCCCCGCCACTTCTCCTTTCCAAGCTGGTCCTTGGCAGGCAAAGCAGCCGAAAGGTAGAATGGAGAGGATTTATTTATCGGGCGGGGGCACCTAAAGGGAACTGTGGGACTACAGAGCCCAGAAGTCCCAGCCAAGCGAGACTCGCAGCGCAATGCCGGGGAGGGCGGCGCTGCTGACAGGCCCGCGAGGTCTCCGCCCTTGGGCGGTGCAGCTCCCATCGTCCCCGCTCGCCGCAAGGGCTGCACTGACGGGGCTGATGGGAGCTGGAGTCACCCGCACCTGATGCCCCCGGCCTGACGCGGCCTGAGGAGAAGCTGGGCCGGGGGCGGCCTCCTCCTCCCCCTCGGCCTCCTCCGGACTCAGCTCCGCGTCCCCCCCCCCTCACCTGTGGGAAGCGGGGGCGGCGGGGCCAGCCTGCGCGCGGCCGCCCACCGCATGGCGCCTCTCCGCCGCTTCCCCGCTGCAAAAAGCACACAGCCGCCCGTCTGATCCGCTCTCCTCTCAGCAGCCGCGCCGGAAGTGCCGCTTCCAGCATTCCCCTCCCCGAGCCGACGGGATTCGTAGTCCTGGTAAGCGTGGCGTTTACATAGAACCGGGTCCCGTTAGCTTTTCGGGTTGCCTACAACTCCCATCAGGGCCCGCGGGGCAGGGGGACTCGCCCGCCCCTTCCGGGTCCCGAAGCCTCGCGTTATTAACAGGTCTTCTCCCCACAGCCTTTAGGATTTCGAGCAGAGTTTCCCGCCCGTCCCGGCTCCGGAGTCGCGTCGCCTCATCCAATCGAATGCCACCCCCACCCCGAGAGGTCGAAGTGGAAGTCCGAAAGCGGATGGCGAATGGATGCGGCCGAAAGAAGCGAACATTCATTGGCTGCGAAGAGGAGAGAAAGGGAGCAACGGGATTGGCTGGTTGCACGCAGAAATGCCAGCCAATCGGAAAGCGGTAAAGCACTATAAAAGGCGCACGCGTGGTCGTTTCGCTCTTTCGTCCCTTTGCTCCGTTGGAATGAGGTCCTTCGTAGGCGGTTGGGCCTTCGGCTCGCTTCGTGCTCCGAGCGACACGCGGCCGCGGTGCCTGCATTTACTCCAAGGCTCTAGAACCCAGCGGGGCCTTTCGGTGAGTTTGGCCACCCGCAGCAACATTTATAGTCCCCTGTTGTGAGGACGGGCCCCTTTGCGTGCCTGCCCAGCCCAATGTTGGCCTTCCTTTCCTGCTTCTGGAGGAGCTGTTAATGGCTGCCTCCCTCAGGGCGGCGAAGGAGCAGTTGTTAACAAGCCTCCCTCCTATTTCTCTCCTAAACCTCCCGCAACGACGATCCTGCGAGGTGGGTTGGGGTGAGAAGGCGACGACTGGCCCGAAGTTCCCCTTCTTCGGGCCTAAGGCGGGACTAGAACTCCCAGCCGCCTGTTTTTTGGGGGCCAGCACCCGGAGGGAGCCTGGCCTCTGCGCCCCCCGTTTTTTTGCTGTGCTAAAATAGCTTCCCAATTTTGGGGCATTGTAAAAGCTTGTAGTGTTTCTTGCAGACAAATTATTCCTGTGTCCCAATTTTTGTAATTGTGTAAAAAAAATTTTTAGAAGGATTTTTGTAATTGTGTAAAAAAAATTTTTAGAAGGATTTAATCCATTCATATATATTGAAAGGATCCTTTTTCTTTTCTCCATCTTGCTTAATTATATTTAGGGTTTGGTTTCCTAGCGAATTCTCCCTCTTCGTTCTCTTAGTCCCTCTTCTTCTTGGTTAATGTTTTCTTTCTTTTTGTCTTTTTCACATTAAGATTTCAAAATATACCTGAAGATGAGAGGAGGAAGATTTAATGGAATTGATGACAAACCTGCTGGTGGACACTTTGCCAATTGAGAGGAGAGGAGGGTAATGGGAGAGGTGATGGACCAAATTTATAGATGAAACTCAAGCTATGTAAGAAGCCAAGTGCGCCTAGGGAGGTCCATGTGACATTTGTGAGGAGAACAATAAGGGATGAAATATTGAAGAGTGCGAGGGAAGAACCATTAGAATACAGAAAAAAGGAAATCAGAGTGTTGGCTTACCTTGGAAGATAAGAGGTCTAAGACGACTTATCAGTTTTTGACAACAAAGCTTAATGAAAAGGAATACATTTTAAATGGCCGATACCTGCAGGAATCCTAATTCACTGGAACTCTAGAAGATATAGAGTGGATTCTCTTTTTATGACATGCAAGCATTTTTGCACATGGTGCACAAGATAAGGAACCCAAAAGAAAACTGAGCTTGTTCATATGCTAATATGGTGGCACTGTAGTCAGACAGCGCTGAAAGGCGTGGAGGATGTGGTCGAGTTTGCCCCTCCTGAATGACCCGAGTTGGTCTGAGCTCCCAGCCCCTCAGTGAAAGATACACCCAGGTAAGTTGACAGGTAAACCCTGAGACCATTCCAGTGGAACCCGGTGGTGCCCTCCCAGAGGAGGATTTTGGCTTTACTGGATGCTGGAAAAGCTTTGACTGAGACTCGAGCGGCTAAGGGTGCCAGTAGCTTTCTGCCAGCTGGATGAGGACAGTAGCTGGGGGACCTTGGCTCATTTTAATACTGAGGCAGTGGAGATGAGAATGGGAAGGCACAGATACTTTGGGTTTCCTAGTAGTGCTGGGGATGGAGAGGTCCCTCCTGCTTGGACTGTCTTGGTCCCAAGAAATGGAACCCTTATGTAAATTGGAGGAGAGGAGGGGCCTTTAAAGATTCTGCTTTTCTTTTTCTGTACAAATAAGATTTTTTTTTTCAGGTATGTTTCCAGCTGGGTAACGTCAGATCAAAATGGGACAAGGGAAAAAGGTGAGTCTTACAAATTGTAGGAGCAAGCATTTTTCTAACCTAAATACCAGCCAGTGATGAACTTTTATTTTCTGACACCTCGTATGAAAACTGCTTGCAGTTGGTGATTTTACACATGTTCTGAGGCTTGGCATTCATATCATAGGGCATTGGGTCTGAATTGAGATGGGGATTTTTTAAAAAAAATTTTTAGAACAGTTCTAAAACAGGCCTCCCAGTTGGGCAGGTCTTCAGCTTATATAATGTCTAAATTGTCTGACTCCCCTGGAATATTTATAGAGTTTTGTCATTGCTGGTTTAAAAAAATCAGTGGCATTGTTCTTTTTAGAAGCAGATGGAAATAGAAGAGGACAGGAATTGCAGCACAGGTAATAAAATAAAGTCAATTTTAAGACAGATTAAAAATAGCATTGTTTTCAATTGAATACTAAGATGTTAGAAAAAAGGCATTCTTTTTTCTAAGGAAGGGCTGGATTTGCTATTTCGTGAGCCAGTGCTGAATACCAGGACAGTTAAACATCAGTGTTGGGCAGGGAGATTATGAAGAGCCAAATAATGGTTAAAAGCTATTCAATTAATCCAGTATCATTTTTGCAGGTGGACTTATCCTTCGACTGAACTACCTTTCTCAACAAATGGAGGCAAAGATCGTTTCTATTTAAAGGTTTAAGTGACACCAGGAGTAAAGTGTTGAATGAAGTAGTGGAAGCTGGCAAAAGCTGCTTTGTGTTGACAATGGTGACAAAGGAGAAGTGCAAATCAGCTAATACTTTTCTCAAAAAATGGAGCCAAGGATTGTTTCTGTTTAGAGGTTTAAGTGGTGGCAGGTCTGACACCAGAAGTAGGCAGGCCTGGGCCTTTAAAGGCCTCCCCCACCCAGAAGGCACCCCACATTCTGCTTAATGATCCACATGTTCATTTAACATTTCATTGGGGAGGACAGAGATGGAGGGGCTGTTGAATGACAGTGTACACCTCCTGTGACAGGCAGCCTCAACATGCAAAACACTCGTGTCTCAACTATGCCTGCATCAGTTGCAGTGTGTATTTTTGCACAGGTAGATCCCTGCCATTTCCACTGAACTGCTCAAGTGCTGCAGGCAGGACGGAGGGGTGAGAGTTGCTTCTTTGTAAAGCAATTACTAAAATTCAAGGATGCCTCCTGGGTTCCTGGGACTAAGATACTAAACAGATTGAAAAATGGGATTCCAACATTGGAAATGTGTGGGGCTTAGTCTGGCAGTGATGATTTTTAATAGTTGTAATGCATCAAAACCTTGCAAAGTTTTGGTGAATGCTGAATAATTTTGGCCAGCTTAAAAAGACTATTTTTGAAGGCTTTTAATTTTCAGTCATTTCATTTTTGCTGCCTTTTGTATGAACCACTCCAATATATCTAATCCCTTGCCACTAATGAAAATGTTTAAATTAAAATGAAAAACCAATTGAATTTTGGAAGTGCTTTAGTGCCAATTGTTACCATTTTCTTGTGAAATATCTTGTACATCATTTATAAGCCCAATCTGTTGTGGCAGATAAACTGTTAACTTGATTTTTTAAAGAATAAACAAAGCTTAACAATTTGGAATGTTTGAATTTTCTAATAACCCTACAGTCTAGACACAATGGATTTTCAGAGTTGGCTTGGGGTCAAACACCATGTTCATTTGTCTTCGTAAACCCAAAACTACTAAGTCACTATTCTTGAAGTGTGCAAGTGCTTTGAAGGCCAAAGACAAAAAACGTTTTCCCCCTGCCCTTGCTGGGTTGGGTCTGCTAATGCTGCCAATGTAGAGGTGCTTTAAACTCCAATTTGCCAAATTTTAATTGAATAATGATGAAATTAGGACTGGAGAGAGTAACTGCATCATCTCTAGGGTGTACCTCAAGTTCTTTAGTTAAACTGCAATGCATTCTATGTAGAGTGTGGAAATTCCCAGCTATCTTGGTCCTGGTTGCCCCGAAGGTGATTTTTTTTAAAAGGCAAATGGACTTTTGTTTTCCCTGAATAGTACAAACAGGTGTTGAGTCTTCTTGGAATTGCTTGCAAGAGGTTTCAGCAGTTCCAAGAAGGTTCCTCGCTCTATATGCGCTATTCGGATGACCCTGAGGGCACAGATAACGACTCTCAGAAAATACTAGCCAGATGATTGCAAAAAGTATAAATATTCCCGTTCACCACCATTCAGTCAGAACTGAAGAAGCTTCTTTGGAAGAGAAAAAAAAAACGTGTTCAAGTCCAGTTACCTTTTGAAAGAAACACTTGGGATTCTAAGCAGAGCCATTGCTCTCCTAAGTGATGCTCTAGACCAGAGGGTGTCAAACTCAGTCCAGATTTGACCCTGGAAGCCAGAGGACCGGCCCGCAGTGCCTCTGCCAGGGAAAATGGCCCCGCTGAAGTCCATTTTTGCTGGCAGAGGGTTGCTGAAAACTGATCTCAGGAGCCTGTTCCTGACAAGTGACATTGAGCTGACCTCCCTCCCCACCCCATCAAACAACGCTGATGCGGTCCTCCATGATACTGAATTTGGTACCCTTTCTTTAGCCAGTTAGAACAAGATTTTCCATCTTTAGATTGGCTAGCGCAGTGTTTTCTTGTCCCAACAGCACGCTATGGTTCTCCCCCTACCCCTTCCCTTTTCAGCCTGATGTCCCTTCCTTGGACATCTTTTTCAGCCAAACTAAGTGTAAAATTATTAACCTTTATGCTAAATTCCTAGTAAGAATTGGGACCTTAAATCACGCAGAATGAAAAACTCATTGCTTTCACTTGAACGGACGGAGGAGTCCCGGCAAAGAAAGAAACACGGAGCGTTCTAGGAAGGAGGCCTGCTTTTGGACCTTCAGAAGCAAGCATCATTAAAAAAAAATCCTTTATTATGAGAAACCCCAAAAAGCTATAAACAAGAGCCAACAGTTAACCTTGGTACATAAATAAAACTTTTGAGAGATGCTCAGGAACTCTGAACTCTTAGCTACATGGCAACAAAGCCAGGCAGGGAACAGGCTGGGTCCTGCCAAGGCAGCCCATGTGCTGGCCAGACGGGGTTTGCCGAAGCCAAGCTACAAATGCAGGACCTTCGAAGTTAAGGCAAGACTGGCCCAACTCCTGCAGTTCTGCATTGCACACAGTTTCCTCCCACCTTGTGGATGGACAAGCCACTAAGAACTGCAGAGATGAGACATGCAAGCTGCCTTTGATAGGTTTTCTCCTTGGAGAAGTGGTGAAAATAATCCAATTTAAGGGCTTGTGTAAAGGACTCTTAACTTAAAACGCATCTGCTTGGGCACAAGGAAAACAACACTTAACAAGGAAAGCCCAATGGCAACTTAGCACACGTATCACAAAGCACCCTAATCCACATTGCCCAATACCCTGAAATAAAACAGGCTGACCAGATAATGCGTGTCCTCTTCTGCTAAGATTGGGCTGCTGAGTTGCTGGATTGTACAATCGAGCTGGACGCTTCCCTGAACCAGCTCTACACTGGTAGGTGTTTTCCCAGGCGTGTTGGACCTGCACCGTGGCTGCACTTAGTGGGCTTGCAGGGGTTGACACCCCTATGCATCAGGAGGGCCACAGGTTGGAAAAGGCGGGTGCAAACATGGAGCCCCTTGCTAGCAAGTCATAGGGCCCGGTAAAAAAATGCTGAAGCAAAGATGATCGCATAGAAGAGCAGAGCCTGCTCCACAGCTGGACAGGATCCCCTCGGGGTGTGGAGAGAAAGTGGCCATCACAACCCCAGGGAGTCCTACACACTTCCTGCCTTCCGCTGGAAGACTTAGCAAGAGCACTTCATCTTATATACCACTTCATAGTGCTTTGGAGCACTTTTAAGTGGTTTATACAGAGTCAGCCTCTTGCCCCCGCCCCCCCAACAATTTTACCGACCACGGAAGGCTGAGCCAACCTTGAGCCGGTCAGGATCGAACTAGCGGTGGGAGGAGTCAGCCTGCAATGCTGCCTTCTAACCACTGAATCACCACGGTGAGAGAGGAGATAGCAATAGCACGTAGACTTATATATCACTCCATAGTGCTTTATAGCACTCCCTATGCGGTTCACAGAGTTGGCCTCTTGTCCCCACAACAAGCTGGGTCTTCATTTTACCGACTTTGGAAGGCTGAGTCAACCTTGAGCCAATCAGGATTGAGCTCCTGGAGGTGGGCAGATTCAGCCTGCAATGCTGCCTTCTAACCACTGCGCCACCACAGCTGCTACCTGCTACATCTCGGTCCCATCTACCCGACCCAAGAATTAAGCCTGCTGGACTTCTTTGCCAGCCCTGATGTGGAGAGATATTTCCCCCACTTGCCATCGGGGCTCTGGGTCCTTCTCCCCTTCTTTGGGCAGGTGCAAATATCCACGCCGAGAGAGAGCCCTCTTGATGAAAAGAGCCAATTTTTCCCCCCAATGGGGACAGAATTCCTGGAAGGAAATCAACCATCCCTGGGATCAACCCCTGGAGATGCATGAAGGAAATGAAGGACTTACCCCCATCCAGTGGTGGTATTCAAAAACTTTTACTACCGGTTCTGTGGGCCTGGCTTGGTGGGCGTGGCTTTTTTGCAGCCGCCCCCTCCCCCATTTTTGGGAGCTTCCTAGCCTCAGAGATGTCAGGTAGGCAGGCAGGCGGGGTGAGCGACTGGGGGGGGGGGGCGTGGCCAGCCAGAACTTACTACCGGTTCGGCAACCCACGCCAAATTCTTGCTACCGGTTCACCCGCTCCGTTGCGAACCGGCTGAATACCACCACTGCCCCCATCCTATAAGATTGCTCCCTCTGTGTTACACTTCTACCAAAAAAAAAGAAAAAAAAAAGGCACACCCTCCCACGCGGGGAAATGGCCAGAGCTGCGGCACAACAACCAAAGCTAGAGCAGAGGGAACATTTTATTCTGCCCTGTGGAGAGGGGTGGGGGGTCAGCAAATGACAGCCAAGAAGAGTCAGCTAGTTTCGGGTGTTGGGGGGGGGGGGAGGAAATGTGTTCGAAGAACTATCAGCAATAGCGCACACCAAACATTTAAGTTCAATCTATTTAAAAAAATAAAGAGCAGTGGAAATCCCCATGTTTGGGTACTCATTGAGGCAGTAATGATGAAAGTGGAGCTGAAGTCCCACCTAAACAGTCGCTATATGAAGCCAATCCATGGCAACTGGACTCTCCCTGGCAAGGACTTTGGGGAGGAGGGGCTCCCCTGTGGCCCCACTCCCTTTGGGGGTCACTCATGCGGGATATCAACATTGAAATGGGCACAAACCTCTCCCTCTTTCTCCCCCACCCCCAAAGGTCCTGTCCGCATTCAGATTGTCCATTGCTGCTTCTAACCTGGATCTCTTTTGGAAAAAAACAACAACCCACTTGCCTGCCCCGTGAAGGAAAAAAAGCTGCCCCCATTTATCCTTCCAAAGATTCACCTGGACAAAGACAACAAGACACAAGGAAGAGATTTGTAGCGCTTGTGCAGCAGGAAGGAGGAGAACAAGAGTGGCAGATACGGATGCAGCAGGCGGGGTGCTTGTGGCAAGTCTCCTTCAAGGGGGGGAGGTGGTCTGGACAGGACCCCCCGAGAGAGAGTCTATGAGCGGCAGCAGCCAGCGCCCTTCACCTCCTTCCGGACGTAGTCGTGCAGCCTGAACCGGGGCTCGTTGGGCAGCTTCATGGACCGGTGTTTCAACTCTCTGGCAATTGAACACAAGGTTTGGTCAGTTCTCCTGTGCACAGCCAGGCAGTTCCTCCTCTAATCTGACCCTAACCCTCCTCCCAAAGGGGAGTGACAGAAACCGACAGTGAAGTGGGTGTGTGGGGTCTCTAACAATGCTTCAAGCTGTACACATAGCACTTATAAGTAGTACCATTATTAACTGAGCTTCCTATAATCTTCTCCGCTGCCTTCACCATTCTCTGTAGGGACTTTCTATCTGAGGCACTGCTGCCACCAAACCAAATAGGGATGCAGGTTGAAGTCGCTTAGTTTGAGTAGCACCAGTCCAGACTATGTGCTTCTTCGAAGCCCTTGGTAATGCCCACAATGTGTGCCCCAACGCCATCTTTGAGGCCATCGACCTGTCCTCCTGCCATGAGGTATCCCTTCCATGGCCACACAAGGAAGTCAAGGGGTCAATGTCTAGCCCACAATGGCAGAGGAGTTGGTCCACTTACTCATCCCTCCCATTCTGTCCAACTGGCCTCCAACTCTGAGCAGAGGGAGCATTCCCTGAGAATTTCCCAACAGCTCAGCTCGGGCGTTAGAAAGGGTTGCTGGATGTCATGCCACGGATGCAATAACGGTGGCAAATTTCCTCTATTTATTATTTTTATAAATAACTGAAGCCAGTGAACATATCTCGTATCCCTTCCTCTGACATTCTCCACAACCGCAATCCTGTGAGGTGAGTTGGGCTGAGGAGAGACACTGGCCCAAAGCCACCCAGCCAAGCTTTCATGCCTAAAGCAGGACTAGAACCCCTGGTCTCCTGGTTGCTAGTTCTGGTGCCTTAGCCTCTAGGCCAAACTCATCCCATAGGCTGCAGTTACCCTCACCTAGTCAGATTTGATGTCTTTTGCCTGCGTTGCTCCAGGTCTCTCTTCATCTCCCAGAATTTTTCATAGAACTCCCGCCCCCACCTGAAATGGCAGTGCCATGCTTGGCTGCGGCTGCTTCACTGAACAGTGTTTCTGAAATAGCTTTGTACCATCTAGCATCTACCTTGTTAATTCTCAAGACTTTTCTGCTGTCTATTCAAAATAGACTATGATATATACTGTATGTATATATGCATGTGTATGTCTATATTTGTGTGTCTATATTTATCTCTATTTACCAGTTTATCTATCTATCTATCTATCTATCATCTATTATCTATATCTATCTATCATCTCTATCTCTATCATCTCTATCTCATATCTATCTATCGATCAATCTATCTATCTATCCTATATCTATCTATCTATCTATCTATCTATCTATCTATCTATCTATCTATCTATCTATCTATCTATCATCTATCTATTATCTATATCGATCTATCTACCATCTCTATCTCTATCCTATCTATCTATCTATCTATCTATCTATCTATCTATCTATCTATCTATCTATCTATCTATCTATCTATCTATCTATCTATCTATCTATCATCTATATCATCATCATCTATCACCCATCCATGCATCTATCTATCCTTCTGAGAGCGGGCATCAGAATTTCATTTTTTGATGTGTGCCAGTGTATTTACAGAAAAAAGTGACAATAACGCTTATCCTATGTTACATCTTAAGAGACCCTGCACCCCCCTTTCTACTTCTTATTCTGCCAAACATCAGCAATGTCCTTGGGAGCTGAGTGTTGGCGATGGATATGCATTTTTGACGGGAGAATGGAAATGAAGGAACTTACTTTGCGATGGCCATGAACGCTAAGTCCACATTCAATCCGCTCTTGGCGCTGGTCTCCATAAAGGGCACCCCGTATTCCTGCACCAAAGAAATAAGACATTTGGGGCTCATTGCTTTCCTCTCCAATTCTCTTTCTCAGATTGGGCGTGGACAATCCCACACGGATTCTGTGGTTCCATGTCACAGCTTCCCTCTGCATGCATGTTATCCTGGACAGGCTGCCTCAAGATGTCCCTGGGGTGGAAGTATCTTTTGTACCTTACTGCAGCCCAGAGATGCTGCAAAAGAATTGAATCCTACAATCCTAGGGTTGGGAGGGATCTGGAGATCCTCTAGCCCAGACCCCTCCCTGTCTTTGGCAGGGGTCCTCATACCACCTCAAATTGTGGTCCAGTCTTTTCTTGAAAGCCTCCAGTAATGGAACATCCACAACTCTGAGAGGCAAGCAATTGTTCTGACCCATCTCCCCAAACACGACAAACCCTCCGTAGTTGAAGCAATGATTCCTTTATAGCGGCGTCAGTAGCCCAGGCAAAAAGTTTCACTCTCACTGCAGGGAGAGTCTGTCCAACAGGGAGATGAATAATTGTCTGCCACTCCTATTCATCTCCACCCCCTGCCTTTTATCACCAGAGATAGGGTGGGGGTTCGCTAGCAGCGGTGGCTCCCTAGGACCGGCCCATAGATTTCCACTGCTCTCCTCTCCTCTGCCTTCTCCTCATCCACATCTCAGGCACTGAACCCCGATGTTCCTCCTCTTCCACATCAGCCACCTCCAGACCTGGGGGCTGTTGACTCTCCCTGTGAGGGCTGACGGACGGTCAAGTCTCTGCCTGCCTCTCTCTCTCTCTCTCTCTCTCTCTCTCTCTCTCTCTCTCTCTCTCTGCCAGCTCCATTCCCTCTTCCCCCTCGGAGTTCTCATGTTGCTTTCATGCTGACCCTGACTCCCACCCTTCCTGCTCCTCCTCCTCCTCCTCTGATTCGGCTACTGAAAGGGACGGCAGCCGACAAGCCCCAATAGAGCTAATTTCTGAATAAAGCTAATTTCTTCAACGGAGGTCATCCTTTTTGTTTCTTGGCTGCTGAAAAACAGATCATCATATTTACCACTTAAACATGAGCCAGCAGTGTGTGGCAGCAGCCAAAAAAAGCGAATACAATCCTTGGTTCTATAAACAAAGACCGAGGCAAGACCGAATGTATTCTGCCATCTCCTGCAAATGCAGCTCAAGCACAACCTGAATCATTATCTCCAATTCCTTGTCAGGTTTTGATCTTTTCCTGGTGGATGTGTAATTTAATAATAATTTTATGTAATAGCATAACGTGTAATTTTGTTGGCATTCTTCCCTGTAATTCTCTATATAACATGGTACAGCAGAAGAGATTAGGTTCTATTAGCTGTGGAAGCAGATGCAATTTTTTGAAGGTCTCCTGGAGCCAAATTGCCCTTAATTTTAATGAAGTGGGTGACCCACATACCTTTGCTAATTTCTCCCCATCTTCTCTTTTCACCACTCGGTCCTGGGTTGAATCCACCTGAGCACAACAAGAAAGCATCAATGTCTGCAGCAGGAGCAGTGCATTCTGGGACTGCTCAGATAATACCGGTCCCATCGCCTGGGAGGTCTCCAGCTTGGATGGACCAAACCAGGGCCCCGCCACCCTTCCTGCAGCAGGTGAGGGTATGAGGCAGGGGTATGAGGTGGATGAGTGTTTTGAGGTTTTATTTCTTCCTGTGCAAAACACCTCTAGCTTCCTCTGCCCTTGTTAAACAGCTTCTATGTCCAAAACAGATCCAGTCCAACACCAGGCTGTCAGTTAAGCACTCACCTTGTTTCCCAGTAACATAAGGACCACGTCTTGCTTTGCATATTCGTGGATTTCTGTCAGCCAAGCCTAAAAAGGAACATAGGATAATCAGAGATCACAGGAGCAACGTTTGGAAGATACCGGGATATTTTCCAAAACATATTAATGGGCTACTGCAAGGACTTGTCCCTCCTCTCTCCTCAAGAAAACAGAACTCTTGAAACAGGCATTATTTCAAAAGGAAACCTTTATTGGGAGAAAGTGAAAGCAAGGAAAGCAAGGCAGGATCTGAAGTGCTCACTCAAAAACCGTTAGGTTAAACATTGCAGAAAACCTGCCCCCTATGTCCAGTCGGAAGCGAACCAAATCCACAGGTGTGAAGTGCCAAGCTGAGAAAAGTGGTAAGTTGTTCTCAGATGGCCCTAGGCAGTTCCCTCCCCCTCCCTTTCCCAAGCAGGTACATCAAAGTGACAGGAAGTCCAGACACAGGAAAGAAGTTGTAAAGAAGCATCCAAGGCCCTCTCCCCGCCAGAATGGCAGCATCCTGATAAGGATCTTAGGGACCTGACAGATATTCCAAGAAATCATAAAACAAGAAAAGCTCTCCTGGTGTCTGCAGTCTACGTCCTCCTGTGACTGGATCCATGACCATATTTTTACCGTTAAGAAAATCACTGCAGTCACTAAGTGAAGACTAAATATCGCATGAGACTGGCAGAATGAAAGAACATTTTGCATTCAACTCAGCTTGTACAGGGGTAGAGGACTGTAGACATAACCTTGGCAAGGAACGCAAGAGTCATTAGAAGAATTTAATTTTTAAATTAAATTTATATGCTGTCCATCTTACCATCCAAACCGACTTTTTATTCGAGTGGCTTACAATAAAGAGAAAATAATACTACATCCAGTTTTGGTTACCATACTAAAAAAAAAAGATGTTGAGACTCTAGAAAAAGGACAGGGAAGAGCAACCAGGAGGATGAGGGGACTGGAGGCTAAAAGATACGATGATCGGTTGCAGGAACTGGGCCTGGCTAGTCTAGGGAAGAGAAGGACCAGGGGAGGCAGGAGAGCAGCCTTCCAATATTTGAGGGGCTGCCCCAGAGAGGAGGAAGGAATCAAGCTACTTTCCAAGGCACCGGAAAGCCAGACACGGAATAAAGGATGGAAACTGATCAAGGAGAGATTCAACCTGGAAATAAGGAGGAATTTTCTGACAGTGAGAACAATCAACCCATGGAACAGAAGTTGCCTCTAGAAGTTGTGGGAGCTTCATCACTGGAGGCTTTCAAGAAGAGATTGGACAGCCATCTGTCAGAAATGGTGTAGGGTCTCCCGCTTGGGCAGGGGGTTGGACTAGATGACCTATAAGGTCCCTTCCAACCCTGTTATTCTGTTATTTTCCTCTACGACAACCTATCCCTAATCTGTCTTTTAAGTTTTGAATTTTTACCTATATTATAGTTACGTCCACAAATCCTGCCACTAACCTTCATTGGCCATCGGGGAATAGAAGGAATCAACTGCTTTGGGGGTTTTCTTTTGCACACACACACACCCCACAACCCCCCACTTTGCCAAAAATCCCAGGTTATATGTCTTCAGCCATATTCCCAGTCCTTCATCTTTACCAAAATGCACATTTTGTGCAATTAAAACTATACCTGTTGATTAAAGCGGATATTTTTTTTCCCCCTTTCTACAAATAGCTTGGTTGTGCTTGTTTCTATTGCTATTATCACAAGCCACAGCAAAATATTTTTCAGTAGAATAATCTTGTCTGCTGTTGTGGTATATCACATTTTATTTCTAGTACCCAATAACTGGTTTTGGGCACATGATGGTGCTAAAGAGCCAATAACTGCGATAGGAAAGAAATAATCAGCATTTGCCTCAAACAGAGAGAGTGGATTTGAGACAGTATCTATGCAAACTTTTCAATTTAAAACTTGGAAAAAGTATCGTGCACAATAACAAACAGAGTGGGTGGAGTAAACAGATTTGTACTTCTCCATTTTTAATCCTTCTTTGGGGAAGAAACCTGTGGATAACCAACGTGTGATTGTTTAGAGACTCTCAAAACAATCCAGATTCCTAATGTCAAAAATCCTCTAGCACAGAACCAAGCCATCAAGTCTTGCGTTAAAATCCCAAAAGGAGAAGCCCTCGTTTTCTTAGGCAGTCTGCTTCACTGTCAATCAACCCTGTCATCCTCAAGTTTCATCAAAAACCCCAATCTACGTTTACTCAATTTAGCAGGATGGGAAATCTCATCGCATGGAAGAAGCATCATAGTAACTCCCAAACCAGCAACCAACCAACTAACCACGTTATAGCACTTAGCAATAGCACTTAAACTTATATACCGCTTCACAGTGCTTTCCAGCCCTCTCTAAGTGGTTTACAGAGTCAGCAGATTTTCCCCAACAATCTGGGTCCTTATTTTATTGACCTCAGAAGGATGGAAGGCTGAGCTGGTCAGGATCGAACTGCTGGCTGTGGGCAGAGTCAGACTGCAATGCTGCATTCTAACCACTTCTTGGTTAATGGCTATGTAACATGGAAACCAATCCTCCCTGGTCACTTAATGTGGAAATTCACAAAGACTCAGTAAATTATATAGCAACACAAATTGCGGTCCATCAAAGATGGCCACTTCAAACATCTCCCTCTCCCTCCCTACTTAATGGTGCAGCCATTTCTCTCCACAGCTGAGTTGCTACTGTTCTGTATCCTGTACAGATGCAGATAGATAAACTCCACAACACATCCATAACAAAGTACTTTTATTGGTTCATCAGGTATCCTCATAACTCACATTTGTGATGAAGTTCTTCTTTCATGACCAATCCTTTGCATATCTGTCTTGTAGGTAAAAAGATGGCTTATCTCCTATCCTTTTTCTCCCGTCTTGTAACGATAGAAGTAGAATAGTTACCACGAGTCCATGAGTACAGCCAAGAGTGAGGAAAACCTCCCCGCAATCCCTCAAGGATCAATTGAGTGACCAAACAGGATTACAGATGTGGTCACAGGATATGGACTACATTTCCCAGGATACCTTAACTACATTTACTATGATGCATTCCCTTAAGGGAACAGCTCACAATTGCTACCTAACTATCCAATTCCCATACACTGGCTGGACAGCGCAGCTACTACATTATGAAACAAGCCACCTGCATCACAGAGTTCCAGCCCATCAAGAAAAATTAGCAAACTACTGATGTGAAAGATATCACCATAAAGGACTTCAGAGGAAGCCCGATTGTTATCACAATAGAGATCCTAATGGTCCTTGACATACGCTGCACATGCCAGCTTCTCAACTTCAATCCTCCTGTTCATCTTCTCTCTGTGCCTCGTTCTTGAACGTGGTTTCTGAAATCTCAGGCTCATGGAGGGAAGGGGGAGGGCGGAGAAGCCCCAAATCAAAAATTCAATTCATCTCTTTCAAGAGAACAGTCAACGGTTCAGCAGAGAAGAACCTGGAAAGCAGGCCGGCCATCCTGACAAATCCTGGATGCCTCTCTCGCAGTTCACCCCTTGCCAGAAAAACCCAGGTCGGTTTGCCTGATGATACCATGTTTCTCATATAATAAGGCCGGGTCTTATTTTTTTTTTGAGCCCCCCAAAAATGGCTAGGCCGTCTTTTCGGGGGTGACTTAATTCCTCCCCCCTTGCATTTTCAGGCAGGCGGGCGGCGATGGCTTGGTTGTTGACCTCGGCGTTGGTGGGGCACTTTGTATCAGGGTCAACGCAGGCAGCACCATATCCGGGTGTGCAACAAAAGTACTTCCTAACGGCAAGCCCCCCGCTGCCATTTCCCCCCCATTTTGCATGTTTTAATATAGGCCTTAATTTGGGGGGAGGGGCTTAATTTCATTTCATGCCTATAAAACATGCTGGGACTTCCTATTGGGGGAGGCCGTATTGTTGGAGAAACACGGTAGATCTTAGCTCCCATGTCCAAGGCCAGCTTCAGTACTATTCGTTTTATTGGTAAGCTCTGGCTGCAAGCAGGGGTAGAGGAAGGCAGAATGGGACAACTTGCCACAGCCAACTCGTTGCGGCAAGCTCACTGTGGCCAACTCGCCATGCTCAGCTCATTGCAGCCAACTCATCATGGGCAACTTGGCACAGGACAACTCACCATGGCCAACTTGCTGAGGGACAACACTCCACCGGACAACTTAACAATTCAATTTAATTCTTTAAAATAATTTTAAAAATAATTTTAATTTTTGTCATTCACATTTCACATCGTCCCTCCTTTTGCACCCTTTCTTTAAGGATTCTATTCCACCATTTCTTTGGTATTAGTGTAACTCTTTTCCTGCAGCGAGTTGAGTTGACCGTGGCTAACTGTCATAGACCAGAGGGAAATTGCACCAGGAGATAAAGTGGAACTTTTCTACAGATGAAAAGCTGACCAGAAGGGGGACTCAAGAAACTGACTAAGGACCAGGCAAATCCCAAATAAATAAATCATATGGGTGTGGGGGAGATGCCTCGCCTTTCCGCAAGACTTGTTGGGCAAGAAAGGACTAAGACTGTGCATCAAAGTTGCAGGAACAAGGAAATGATAATTGAAAAATTCAGTTAAGCAGGCCTACAAACGGAATCATTTTAAAAACATCCTTTATTTCTCTTAGAGTTGCAAAGGTGATGCCTTCAACAGACAGAGCGCTGAGCATCTTGGCATCTGTTGTGCTGCAGATCACACCCAGAAGTGGTTTTGCAGAGTCTACTTACTACTTTGGGTGAGAAGGTACAGTATTCCTTTCATGTCCTGCCCTTCTCTTTGCTTGAATAAAGGTGGCTGACGCATAGTTAAATACAGGAGGACCTTTCCGTGCCGAATTAAGGAACAGAGATCTTTAGAAAGACCTCTCTTGTGATCTTCTGTTGGGAAACGTTCCTCGTGGGGAACATACTCTCAGATCCTAAGCTATTTAAGGGGTTTGAAACTGAATTCTTTAAATTACACCCAGAAAACAATGGGCAGCCATCCTCACAAGAGTCTCAAACTGGCTCCTGCGACTTTTAGTATCCGAGATGCCACATATTACAACTGAAGCTTCTGGACACTTTTCAAGAGGTGTCTCGCATGAAACATTTTGCAAATGTGAACCAAATAATAGCGAGGTTGACTTTCACACCCAGGATTTATTGCGTCTTCCTCCTTTGGTTATTATTATTTTTTGTACTGCACCGCTGTGGTTGACGTTATTATTCCAGTGTTTAACATACCAATTGTGTTAGAATATGTTGATCGGATGTGTACCCTTATCTTAGTGCCAGTTTATCTGCACTATGTCATCTTCATGTGAATTGGCAGGTATGGAAGACAGAATGGGAGATCTTTTCAAAGCAGCCAAAGAGAGAGAAGGGTTTGCTCAGGAGCCTATGGAAAAGTACTCGAGTGAACAGAATGAAGAATGGCAGAATTGGAACGGATTTTGGAGGTCTTCAAGTCCAACCCCCTATTCAAGCGGGAGACCCCATATACAATTCAGATAAATGGCACTCCAGTCTCTTCTTAAAAACCTCCAGTGATGGAACACCCACAACTTCTGAAGGCAAGTTGTTCCATTGGTTGATTGCTCTCACCATTAGGAAATTTCTCCTTAGTTCTTGGTTGCTTCCATCCATTGTTTCTCAACTTGCCTTTTGGCCCTTTGGAGAAAAGTTTGACCCCTTTGTCTTTGTAGGAGACCCTCAAATATTGGAAGACTGCTCTCCTGTCTTCCCTGGGCCTTCTTGTCACTGGACTAGCCAAGCCCAGCTCCTGTAACTGTTCTTCATATGTTTTAGCCTCCAGTCCCCAAATCATCCCCGTTGCTCTTCTTTGCACTCTTTCTAAAGTCTCAACATGTTTTTTTATATTGTGACCAGAACCAAAAAATACTGCAAGTGTGGTCTTACCAAGGCAATAGGAAGCAACACTAGCACTTCACATGATCTCAATTTAGAGATCGTGAAGTGATCAGGGATCTTGACGGAGAAGCACTGAAAGACGTTCCTGCAACAATTGATGACTCCCATGTAGCTTGGATGAAGCAATGGCAGCCTTGTGAAACAGGCGGTGAGGGAGGTGTGAAACAAAGGCCAAATTTGACTGACTACTCGGGTCTTGTTAAAAAGTTATAAAACTACGTGTGAACTTGGGGCCCATCAGAAACCACAGGACACTGCAATTGTAGTGTTGGCAGAGTAAGATTGATCAAGTCCCTCCATATTTAGCAGGTGTTTTGAGATACCCCACCCAACCCCAGAACCCACTCTGAGCCTGACCAGCTAGCCTTTCATTTGGGGGGTGGGGTGTTTCCATATCTGAGGGTGTCAAAGTGAGAATGGGCTGAGCTTTTCACTCAGAAGGAGGACAATAATATACCCATAAACATGTTTTTTGTGCCTCTGAATCCCTTCAAAAACGTACAAGTAGAGAGCTTTCCAGCCCTTGGTGTGACAGAATTATGTTTTGTTGTGTTCTTCCTGAATTTTATGGAATTAGAATTGCACATTCTATTGCTATTACTCATCTTGGGAGTGGAATGGCGATGGGATATAAATAAAATGAAAACGCAAAACTCAAAGCTTCTTTTTCTTACTTAAAGGAGAGTCCACCAGGCGAGAGCGAGCACATAGCCGGCACATTTGTTACCAATGCATTCCATGCATTTTTAGGAGCTGTCTCTCAACCTTGCAACCTGAAGGTGTGCAGACTTCAACTCCCAGAATTCCCCAGCCAGCTTTGAATTCTGGGAATTGAAGTCCACGGACCTTCCAATTGCCAAGGTTGAGAACACGGATGCAAAAAAAAAAAAATGATATCTCAGGGCTTTGTTGTCCATCAACCTCTTGGCTGGGAAATTCTGGGAACTGAAGTCCAGTGTTGTGAAACACGGCCCTGAAGCCAAGAGCTTTGAACTTTTATTGTCCCTTTCTCCTCCATGCAGCCAGGAGCAAAGCAAGGAGACTGAATCCAACAAAAAAAGACCTACTGCCAACTGTTAAGCCGAGCTGGATTATTTCCTCTGTGCAATAATGACTGTAATTAAGGGGCATTAGTTGCATTTGCAATTTAATTTCTATGTAATATACTACAAGACTGGGAGCAATTCGGGCTCCATTGTTAACGTCCTCCCTCGCCTCTTCCTCCAAATACAGAACGGATTGGAAAGAAAAAGAAGGAAAATATTCTCTAGGAGAAGGAGACATCTGGAGTGTCAAAAGCGTCAAGATCAAAGCAGGCGCATTGGATGGCCCAGGAGAAGCCATGTTGGCAGCGAGCCATGCCCCATCGTCAATCTTAGCCAGGAGGAAGATGTGTCAGATATGGAACTATCCCACCGTGACCTATGGAGAATGGAGCTGCCTTTCATTTTCAGTATTTGCAGTCCTACAGCAAGAAGTTTGTTTTTATAATGTTAATGTTTTAATCCTGTAATTGTTTTATTCTGTTACTTATGGTATTGAGAGCTAGCTTGGTGCAGTGATTAAACTGCTTAGCTAGGTGCGGTGGCCTAGAGGTGGAGCTCTCGCCTCACAGTCAAGAGGCTGTGAGATCAATCCTAGGTAGAGGCTAATATTTGGAATCGACGCTCCTGCTGGAGCAGGGGGTTGGACTAGATGGCCTCCAAGGTCCCTTCCAACTCTGTTATTCTATGTTCTATGCTAGCCTAGGAGTTTGTGAGTTCTAGTCTTGCCTCAGGGACAAAAGCTGACTGAGTGACTTTATGCTTTCTCCTGACGTTGGCCCATTCACTCTCTCTCAGCCAAACTCACTTCACAGGGTTGTTGCTGAGGGGAAAATAGGAGGAGGAAGGAGGCATTATATATGTTCACCACTTTCGGTTATTTATGAAGTTAGAGTCAGGATAAAAATCTAATCAATTGATAAATATTATCAGCCGCCCAGCATTGCTTGGTAGAGAAATGGATGGCATACAAACTTAATAAATAAATAAATAAAGTTCAAAACCTTCTCAAAGATCCATCTCATCCTGGGCACCCTTTTTTTGAACTATTACCATCTGCAAGATGGTACAGAATAATAAAAACAAGGACAAATAGGCTGAAAAACAGCTTCTATCCCAGGGCAGTAGCTCTTTTGAATTCTGCTGTATAGTGCAGTGTTTGTGTGGTGTGGGGGGTTTTCAATTCAATGTGTGGTGGGTGAAGGATGTGTGTTTGTACTCTCTGCGTATTTATTTTCATGGTCATAATGTGAACTGAGGACGGTGTTGGTGCAATGACAATAAAGCAAAGTTAAACTAAATAAACTTTGGCTGAAGAGTCAAGTACGGAAGAAAGAAAAACCTTACCCGAATCTGAAAGGAACGGGCACACAAGAGTGATCCCAGAGTGGCTGGGTTCCCACAGCAGACCGACTGCCAGCCAGCTGCTTCGGGTTTGGCCCAGCCATTCTGTGCACAGCGCAGTTGTGTAAGGCTTTGGGGGAGGCTTCCTTCTGGCTACATTTCACACGAAACAGCCCTTCTGTGCCTGAAACCACCGCGGGCTCCTCACTGCACCCGCCCACCGTGCTGCTGCCTGCTCACCATGCAGCCAGTGCCGTTGCTGCTGCCCAGAAGGTCCCAGAGGCGCAGAGTGGGTCTTGCAAAGCTGAGTGGCCGAGTGGCCAGCAACAGCGCTGACTTCCATGGAGTGGAGAACAGCAGCAGGGCAGATGGGCACAGCCTCGCAGTCAGGAGTCCGCAGGCGTTGCTGCCACCTGGAGGGGCACTTGGCCGGGACCCCCACTGGCAGTTTGGTGGAGCAGCTGCCATGTGGGTGGATGGGTGGGTGGGTGGGGGGAAACAGTCTTCTGCTCTCCCCATCCTGGCAGCGCGACAGTGGGCAGGCAGTGGCATGGAGTCCAGCAGCCTCTCTTTTGGAGGTGGCAGGGTGATTTACTTCCCCCTGGAAGGCACACCTGCCAGGGAGGAGCACCCCAGTTGCCCCATAGAGCAACCGCAGTATCCCTCTCCTCCCGGCACACAGCCTTTTGAAAAAGTCCAGCGCCCGAGGCTGCTGCCCTCTCTGCGTATTGCATCCAATCGGAAGCCAGAGGCCACCCCCCTTGGCACACAGTACTGGTTGCCAGGACACACGGCTCATTGTCCCACGGAGTGAATTGACCGGGGAGATTTGTCCTGCAGCAAATTGGTTGGATGAAACAGGCAGGGGGGCCCAGGGGGCTTCAGCCAATTATCCTATAGACCCTCCCTCAGATGAACCCTGCCTGCCAGCATTTCAGATCAAAACTGGGACCTGCTTATTGAATCCTTGAGATTGAGAGAAAACTGCAGCCAAAGAGCCACCTGTGGACCTCAGCAGCGCTTTGCTGTGTCAGGAGCATCCTGGCAACTGAAGTATGGCATCGACGTTGCTGTATTTGGTTTGCCAGCAAAATCAAATATCCAAAAATGTAGTTGCTGTTGGGAAGCTCAGACGTGGTTGTCACAGGCAGAAGGAGGTTTGTGAACCTCTCATTTGGCTTAAGATAGCAATAGCAGTTAGATTTACAGCACTCTCTGGGCCATTGATCAATGTCAAGGCATTATTTTCATATTGCCCCCAATCATCTGGGTCCTCGTTATACCGACCTCGGAAGGATGGAAGGCTGAGTCAACTTTGAGCCGGTCAGGATTGAACTGCTGGCAGTTGGCAGAGTTAGCCTGCAAGCCTGCATTCTAACTACTGAGCCACCAGGGCTCACACCTAGGCAGACTTTACATAGACACACAGACATATGCACATACACACACACACACACAAATTCTGCCCCACTCCTCTCTCTTTCCCCCATACGACCACAATTGAGCCCAACATTTTTGTTGCTATGTGAGAAATTTGTGACATGACTTTTGCCCCATTTTACGACTCTTCCTCTCACATTTGTTAACTGAATCACTACAGTTGTTAAGTTAACAACTCAGTTGTTAAATGAATTCGGTTTCCCCACTGACTTTGTTCATCAGAAGGTTGCAAAGATGATCACATGACCCTGGGACAACTGTCATAACTGTGAGTCAGCTGTCCAGCACCCGAACATAAATCATGTGTACCTTCGAACACCCACTCTATGCACTGTTGTAAGTTGAGGACTTCCTGTACAGCAATACTTTTCACCTAGATGCTTGCAAGCTCCAATGTAAGCTTGCAAGGCTGCCAGCCACAGAGCCCCCTCCCCATTCCCCTGCATGTCACTCCCAGCACCCCCCTCTCCTGAGGGCCACCTCTGTAGCTGTTAAGCTGCTGCCTGATTGGCACACAACCTTTGAGTTGCCAACTCCAATGGTTCTCACCAGACTCACTGTGTCATGCCCCTGTCGGAGTCTGAACCCCAGGAGGAAGACAAACAGCGGACAGGGAGTGTGGCTCCGTTGGCTGTGGAGGAAACTGGAGCAAGGGCGAAGTCCGGCTGGGCAGAACAAGGGAGAGTGAGTTCAGAGGAAGACCCAGGCCCACCCCCTCTTCATCCTAGGGCACGCAGGGAGGAATGGAGAAGAGAGCAACGTGGGTGGTGTGGTTTACGGGGGAGGAAAGGGCCCCGATTCCCTTCATTAGCCACAGCTGGGAAGGGAGTTTAAGAGACATGTAGGCTGTGTGCAGCAGCTGCTGGGGGCAAACATGAGTTTATCTTGTGTTGACTTTGCTTATCTGTGTTGCTGGCATCTTTCCAAATGTGTTAATGTTTGCCGTGCCTTCACATCTGGAATTCTTGCTCCTGCCCTGCCAGACTAATTACCTCATTTTGCCTTGATTGGACTTATAGTTAATTTTTGTTGTCCATGTTTTAGAACGGATTCTCTGCAGCCAAAGGCTGTTTCTGGGAGAGTTTTCCTCCAGCCAGAAGGTAACCAAGACATTGGGGGAAAAGTTACAGCTAATATAGGGACTCCTCCTGATTAACTGACTGTGTTGCCTTTGTGCCGTGCTCTGGGTCAGCACACACTGAGGCTGGTTCTCCGATGGGCATCCATCTGCTGGCAGCCCCCTTGCAAACAAGGCAGCGGTGCTTCTGCTAAGCATTTCAACAAATTGCTTTCTGCAATATACGTTGGTTCAGATGGGACTCCAGGGAGGCTCATTCCCGGCTTAAAAGGTATGAAAAGGGCAGCCTCCTTCAACAGGCAACCCTCCTGCTGGCACCTGGAACTGGGCTCCTGAAAACAAACAAAGCTTTCGCATTCATCTTCCCTGGCACACGTTTTTCCATTGAGCCATCATAAATCAGCCTGGTACGTGGGAAAACAGACATACAGTGTGATTTCCTACACTAAAACTTTACCAAAGAGGCTCACTCAAAAGCCTCCAACTGTGCTCGATCGGAAGAATAATTTGGGGTTCCAACTGGAGCAAGGATAAATAAAAATGAGATCCAGACAGCTGTGAGGAAAGAAGAAACAGTTATTCCTAAAAGCAAAACAATTTGCCTTTAGGGGCAGCTGCAGAGAAACCGGGGTACAGCAGCAGACTTTACAGGGGGAGCTTGTCTGGGGTGTGGAAATATCTACGTGCTGATTTTAAGGTGACCCTCGAGGGGCATGGGTGTGTATGTGCGTGTAGGTATGTATTCTTGTGAACATGCAGTTCTTCTGGGAAACCTAATTTAATAAACACTATTGTGCTTTTTGCAGACCTTAACCTTTGATGTGTGGATTAGGTCTGGGTAACTTATTTGGGGGTTTGGGAAGTTTGGGTAAAGGATTTCCCCCCCATTTGCTACTTAGTTTCAGCTTGACTGTCACTATCTAGTGGAGACATGGATTGTCAGACCATTGTGGATTCTGTTAATGTCTTAACGGAAGATGGAAACAGTAGAAACAATAAATATATATTTTGATGTAAAACTTCTCTCAGCTCCTCACAAAGAAAAAAACGGTGGAACTCCCAGAGACAAAAAAGGTAGCTGGCTCCAAACTGCATTGCAGGCAACTGATCAAGTTCATACTTAACTGGCTGCAAAAACATCACAAAGGAAGACAAATCCTCTGCTAACAGAATGGGCACCAAAGAAGCACCCCCAGGAAAATTCTCCTTCCAGGAACACAAAGGAAACAACTACAACCCAGCCTGTGAAATACACAAAAACCATTTGTAGAAAGTTAACACTCACCCCTCTCCGAGAAGGATGAAATATTTTGAGAAATATTAAAAAGGCAGAATATTATATTTCTCTGGGTGAGGAATGGAGAAACATGGTTTTTTAGGAGGGAGAAAGCAGCTCCCACCTTTTCTTAATGGCCCTCAGCAGATGTTAGCCCTTAAGAGATAAAGAGATAGATAGCTCTATTCATAAACAAATGCCCTCATCCAAAATCCAACACAGGAAAAAGCCATTAAGCCCCCATAGGAATTGCCCAACACTCTTTCAGCACACAAGCCCCCTCACTGCATCACTCTCAGAAATGTCAACCAACTTTAGCTCAGACAAACATCTAGGATTTGTACTTTACCAATAGAGCCAGCTATGACCCCTACATAACCCCTACACGGCCCCATGGGACCCTGACAATAGCCAATAGAAAATATGTTCTTGCACAGGAACAGCAAGCTCAAGTACAAAGCCCAAGAGAAAGTATAAAAACCCCTCACTTTCAACTCCATGGGGTCAGCCACCCAGAATCACACATGCTTGGTGGTTCTGTTCATCATTAAACCCTCTTTCCAATCAGCTTCCAGCCTCCATTTTGTCTCCAGTGTCTTCTTGCTTGGAACTGAACCAGATAGATATTTCTTCACAGACATTCAAAGGGAATTCACCAGGGGTGGGATTCAAATTTTCTAACAACCGGTTTTGTGGGCATGGCTTAGGTGGTGGGCATGGCTTGGTGGTCATGTGACTGGGTGGACGTGGCTTGGTGGTCATGTTATTGGCTGGGTGTGGCCAATTCAATATCACTCACATGGAGGCACACATCTCCTCGCCTGGCCTCTCATGACTGTGAGGATGCTGCAACAGTTGTAAGTGTGAAAAATGGTCCTAAGTCAGTTTTTTCAGTGCCATTGTAACTTTGAAGGGTCACTCCACACAAGCAAAGTACCAGCAAAGGAGGGGAAAAAACCTCCAGAGAAGTTCCAGAGACAGGAAGTCTAGTCCTCCCAAGAATGTAATAATGGTCAATGGAGAGGCAGTTTCTGTAAGCAACCCCAGAATGTTTCCTTCCTGCCTTCCTTACAGGATTAGGCCAGTAATTTCCTCTAACAACCACTTCTCCAAACTTCTTGGAATGTTAACAACCGGTTCTAGCGAATCGGTGCCAACTGGTAGAATCCCACCCCTGGAATTCACCCATTTCAGCAGTGTGGAGATTGTGGGAGTTGGGATGTGTGGGTAGGGTTGCAGCTGGGCCATGGCGGCATCAGAGCTTGTGGGGAAGAGGCTCTGCTGGGGCCAAGGCCTGCATGTGCAGATAAATCAGGCTAAAAGTCTGTCCTTGCTCCTATTTGTGATTTGCAAAAATAATATACTCCCTTTAAGTTTGCACCGGAACAGCTGCAGCAGAGCAGCCCTTCCTCAACTTCAGCTGAGCCTCCAAGGGCTGCCCTGCCTAAACCAGCTCAGCCAGGCTGCAGGCAGCATTGATGGGAGGTCTACCAGACACACCCATCCTCCACTCCCTTGCTTGGGGCAATGGGAGCCCAGGGCACCCCCTCTTCCACCTCCAATTTGCTTGTTTAGTTTAGTTTAGTTTTTTTTTTAATACTCTGGCACCCACACTGTGTAACGATTAAAACATGCAGCATATGACAAGGCTGGGCAATGTCACCGGAAGTTTTACCTCAGACTATTTGCATTTAGATTGCCCTTTAAAGAATTCTGAATATTTTGCCTGCTTGCCTGGCTGGTAGACTATTGCACAGAGCTCATCGCAAACCTTCTTTCCTGCTTTAACTTATAAAAAAAACCTATATTATGAGATATACGCAGAGATATCAAAGCGGTTACAAGGCACTTTGAATGGGGACACCCAACCTTTCCTCCAGCCCAGTGAGCTGTGTCTCCACGCGCTTCTCTTGAGGCTTGCCAGGCTCCCAGCCCCTTCCCCATCCTTTAAAAGACCCTTTTCATCAAGAAAGAGACAGCTCACCTGCTGCACAGGGAAACTAATGTACTTACGTGCAACTCTAACCTTTTAAGTGAGGCTGATGTAGAAGGGGTGGGCCCTGAAGGTGTGGGCCCACCATGGCAGCCATTTGGCGTGGATGCCTCCTGCAGTGAAACATTAACTCCTTTCTGACCTGCTGTTTTAAAGAAGGCTCCCTGTGGACCTATATTTGCCACTTTAATTAGGCGCCTTCACCCGTTCCATATTTTTAATTCAGCTTTTGAGCCTGCTCAGATAGGATGGCATCCGGTAACTAAGTAAGTAGCTCAGCTTTGTAAAGTAGCATCGTACAGCTGTGTTACGCAAGGGTTTCTAGTGCTTTGCCCAAGTGTTATTTTATTATTTTAATATTGTGTTTCACCTTGAAGGGCCTTAAAAGAATGTGGCACCCGAATCGGCTGATGTCTAGGATGGAGCTCAATCTGAGCAGCAATTTCCTACATCATAAAATCTTGGAAGAGGCCCCAAAGGTCATCTAGTCCAATGCCTTGCTCAGAGCAGATCTGCCAAATGCCCTCGCATCCTCTCTTTGGGGCCATCAAGTCTTCAAGCCACGTGGCAGCCTATATCTCTAGTCGAGAGCTTGTAACGTTAGGATGATTCTCCTGGCATCCATCTTGAACTTCCTCCCTTGTGCTTTTAATCTATTCGTTCTGGTTCTTTTCTTTGGGGGTATAAGGAGTAAATCCATTTCCTCTTCTGTAGGACAACCCTCCAGATTACAAGAGTACCATTAATCCCCCTCCCTCTAAATAATCTTTTCTATAGGCCACACACACCCAGGACCCTTTTTTTGACCAGTTGTGGGTGCTCCATTGTTGGAGATTTTCAAGGAAAGATTGGACAACCGTTTGCCCCAGGTGGTATAAGGGCACCTGCCTTGGGCAGGGGGTTGGACTAGAAGACCTCCAAAATCCCTTCCAGCCTTAGGATTCTGTGACTCCTCATAGCTTCTGACTTTCAGACCCTGGTCAAAACTATTAAGTGATGAAACCATCTGCCTAAAATGGCGAAGGATGATCCTTGACCGGAAGTTTCCAATGGAGACTGGTTAGCCACCTGCACAGAATGATTTAATAGGCTTCTGCCCGGGGCAGAGGCTGGACCAACCATTCTAATTCATACCTTCTAGAATTCCTGTCTTCTTGGCAGACTGGACTGTTCTGATTCCCCCAGGTGTGATGACCCGGGACAAGGCCCGAAGGTCACACAGCCAGGCCCCCTTTAATGCTCTAAATTTCCCCTCCAACGCTCCCATCTTCTGGGCAAGTCCCAGAGCAAAGCACAGCAGCCTCTGGCTGTGCCCAGTCCAGCAAAACAAAAGAACAGGGAAATGAGTCCACAAAGTCAGGACCAGGGTACTGAATCCACAAGTAAGGAAGAAGCAAGCAGTCCTGCAAACTCCAAATGTCTTCAATGGCATACAAACTCTAGAAATTCAGCGTTTGTTCCCGACAAATGCCCCTCCCCACAGGGTCTCCTTAAATCTCAGTCCCTAAGTATGCCTTGTGAAGAGGGGCGGGGCACTCTCCTCCCGAGTAGTCACCTCAGTCTGCCCTGTTCTTTCCTTCTCTCTACTCTCCACACTCAAGGTTCAGGAGGGGGCAGTCCTCGTTCATCGCCTGAGCTCTATTGCTCCTCATGTCCACTGCTTGCCTGCTCTCCGTCATCCTGCCCCCATTTCTCCCTGCTAACAAGCCGTCCTAATCCTGAGGGGCCCTGGGCTGCCTCGGCCTACCCACATTCCTCCGAAACTAACGCAGCCGCCCCCTTGATCTCTGTGGGCTCTAGCTCTGGGTCATCCTCCTCTGCGGATTCATGCTCCAATGTGGGCATGACACCCGGGGTACTTCAAGTCATTTCAAAAGTTTTAGCCGAGGCAAAGTAATGCAGACCAGCCTTCCACTAGCCTTGAGCTGACTCAGATTACAATTCCCATCCAGCAGAGATAATAAGTAGTTAGATTTCGAGGACTATATTTTATGACATCCCAGAGGTGCTTTTTCAAAAGGAACGGGACTTTCTTTTTCCTTGAAGACATTTTGCTTCTCATCCAAGAAGCTTCCTCGGTTCTGACTTCTAAGTTCCTCAGTTCAGTTCTTCAGTCAGAACTGAAGAAGCTTCTTGGATGAGAAGCGAAACCTCTTCAAGGAGAAACAAAAAACAACCATGACCTGGATGACCGAGAATCTCCACAGACATAAATGGGAGGAAAAAAATAAAATCTCTTTTCAGTGGAAAGAGATTATAGGCTTTGTTTTTTAAATAATCCTTTTACCCAAACATTTATCTCAAAAATAGATTTCTTTTTACTGCATTATACCTAACTCCACTGATTCAAAAAAGGATGGAGCAGCCACCCTGTGCAGCTCCAGGTCCTTTTCCATGGAAGAGGCAAGTGAATCTTTGTCTAGGAGGCTGTTCCAGAAGAGCAAAGGGCCTGAAGTGACGTTCCAGCTATCTGTGGGCTACAGAAGTATGAAACTGGCCCCTTGGCAGGAAAAACAAAACATGGGAGAAAGAATTGCAGATAATTACAGTTGCGGAGACTGATGCAAGAAAAATGAAAATGAAAGATTATTCTCAATTCAAAAGCTCATCAAAGACTTACCATCTGGGAGAAGTTATAACAGGTTTTTTAAAAAAGCATTGTATTTGGCAGAAAAAAAGCCAGGAAATCAACTTAAATGACCCTAACGCTGTCTTATTAAGGGAACAGAAGGACATTTAATGGAAATATATTGAAAAACCAAAGAACGAAAGAAGCAGACTTAATTAGTACTCAGATGGAACGAAAACTGTTTTATGTTTGTGCTTTTTTTTGTTGTTCAGCATTAAACATTTTTTTAACCCTCTTCTGGGTAAATGAGCATATCTGAATTTTGAAGGATCCTGGTGGGGGTTTCCTCCAACAGGGGAACCAGTCTTGTCCAAATCCCACTCCCAGACCAGGGTGGCCTAGTCAGTCATAAGACAAAACATTTTCTCAATCGGTCAGCTTAAAAAGCAGGTCATTTATGCAGCTCTCTAAACCGGAAGGGAAGGCAGGGTAGGAGTTCCCATCCTCAAGACCACTTTTTAACCTTCATTTTCTGTTCCAACACCCCTTTGATGACATGAGATAAACCTAATGAGTTTTAGAGATTAAAAACCCAACCCAAACACCGAGAACAAAATAGATGAATGTAAAAGGAGGTGAAAGGTGAACATAAGATCAAATATTTCTGGTTTTAACTGGCTGAAAAAGTGCTGGAAGAAATGTCCATCTGGATTCAGTTCCAAGTGGGAAGAAAGACACTGGAAACATGGAGATTGCTTGGAAAGATGGTTTAATGGTGGACAGCAGGACCACATGGTTTGAGGTCCTGGCCAAAAAAGAGCACGTGGGTGAGAGAAAGGAAGAGAGATTTATACCCTCTGTTGGGCTTTGAACTTGCTTCCTGTTCCTGTGACAAGAAATGCATCCTGATTGGTTGTCAGACTCCCATGGGGCCATGCAAGGGTAACTTTGTAGGTTGTCTTGAGTCCCAAGCTTGGTTGAATCTTGCTGGGTGATGTAATGAAGGGGCTTTGGACAATTCCTATTGTGGCTTAATAATGGCTTTGTCCTTGTTTAGATCCGAGTGAGGGCTAATTTATTTGATTCTTTTTGTTATTTTGTATTGTTTTATTTTTATTTTTTGTTTTAAATATGGTTTTACATTGTGTAAGCCACCTTGAGTCGCCATGGGCAAGTAGGCGGCAGTATAAAATAAATAAATAAATAAATAAATAATCCCATAATCCTGGAGCTGAAGGTCTTCTGTCTTGTAGAGTGTTGAAGTAATTCCCCATTAGGAGAATGAGTGCACACAGGGAGACATAGTGAGAGTGGTGAGGAATAACACACAACCAGTACACAGATACACTGTATAGTAAAATGTAGGTTTTTACTTCCAGTAAACAGTTAGGCAAAGTCCAAACACAGTCCAAGTCATTCACGGTTAAAGCAGTCAGTTTTCAGTCCAGGGATAATCCAAAAACAAAGCCCAGTACCATAAATAGTTCAGTAACAGACTTACATCAAATCCAAGAAGAACTATGATCAGCAACGATCAATAGGGAAATGCAGGAACAGCAACACTCTCAGCAACAGGACAGAACAACCCAGGTTCAGTGGGCGTGGCTAGGTGGGTGTGGCCAGGTGGGCATGTGATTGGGTGGGCATGGTGTGTTTTTTTTTTGCCTCCTGGGCTTCAAGGAAGCCTCCTGGGTGAAGCAGTACAACAGTGAGGTGGGGGGAAATAGCTGTGCCGGGCGATTTAGATTAGCTAGAAAGCAAGAAATCCCATGATGTCCTGCTTTTTACCTAATCTAAATTGCACGGCACAGCTGATCTTTGGAAAACAGCTGATGGGTGGGGGAAGAAAAGGAAAGACCTTGATCTTCAGAGCCAACTGGTTTGCTCCCAGCTGATCTTCGGAGCTACCAGTTCGCCCCGGTAGAATCCCACTCCTGATCCTAAGAGCTAAGGAACCCTTATCCAGGTCCCACTGCCAAAGCAGAATCAAGGCCATTATAGAAGACCCCTCACACCCTGGCAATTATCCTTTTGACCTGCCGCCATCTGGACAGCCAGTAAAATCCCACACCACTAGACTAACAAATAGTTTCTTTCCCTGGGCCATCCGAACCACAAATAAACACAAAGTCACTACCTTATTAAGATGTGAAAAGATGTGAAATCTCAATACCCCATTCAGATGTATAATAACATATTACAGTACAATCCATCTCTCGTGTATTATACTCGGCTAAGCGTTACAGTCAGTGTTGGATGTATATTTTGTGTATATCTGTAGATATTGTACTCTCAAATTGCAAATGGAGATGTGGGTACTCTATTTTTCTTATCTTCATTTTTAAGTGCTTTGGCTTTATTGTATTCCAAACAGTTGCTGGGGTGCATCCACAGTTTTGTTGTACTTGTACAATGACAATAAACTACTTCTCCTTCTCCTTCTCCTCCTCCTCCTCCTCCATTCCATGAGAAAATAATGCCAGCTAGGCACATTTTAAGTTGTAGACCAAAGGTGTCAGCCTTCAAGGTTTTCAAGATCTTCTTCCTTTGCTTTGCATCTTTCAGCTGTCATAAGTAACGGGGGGGAGGAGGGGGATATGCTTATGGGAAGCGAGCTGGAGGTTATAGAAAACAGAACTGTATAAGTTGGGGGGTGGGTTACATTCTTGCTTAGCTTTCTCCTCTATGCTATGCGCAGCTGCAAACCTTCATCAAACTATGCCAAGGTCAACGGACAGGAGCCTCATCACCACCTGGAGATGCCCACATTATGAAATACACAACTTTTAATTGGATGAACCAATTGAATTATTGGGGGTGGGAACGTTGCCATCGCTTTGTATATGTGATTTACGCGCTCATTTTCTCAGATTCAGAATTCTTTTTTTGCTACTACTTGATTTCCAGTAAAAGATATCTTTTCTCTAATTAATGGAGTCTAAGTATTTCTTTCTTAGATTTTGAACGGAGCAACATCTGACAAAAGGTCTCTGAACAGGGACAATACGTTTGCTTTCTTTCTTTCTTTCTTTCTTTCTTTCTTTCTTTCTTTCTTTCTTTCTTTCTTTCTTTCTTTCTTTCTTTCTTTCTTTTCTTTCTTCTTTCCTTCCTTCCTTCCTTCTTCCTTCTTTCCCCTTCCCTTCCTTTCCTTTCTTTTCCTTTCTCCTTTCCTTTCCTTTCCTTTCCTTTCCTTTCCTTTCCTTTCCTTTCCTTTCATTAATTTTAAATTTGTTTGCCTTCCATCTCACTGTAAGGAACCTAGTCAAGAGCCAGATAAACTACCCATCAACAAGGAGGATGAGGGTAGTTAACTTATTTTCAGGAAGCCTTGGCATGATCCAGGTGTTCTTAGGGAACGATGGCTCTGCCTGAAGTTCCTTGAAAGCTAAGTAATGGAAGCCACAAGCAGAAATGGTAGCCATTCAAGAGATGCCAGCATGTGAATACTGTAGATGAATGAGTCGTTACCCAAGCTTCCTGTTAGATCGAGTACAAAAGAGACGCGAGACCAGTGTACTTCAATCTCTTTATTTTATGTTAAGATCTGTACAAGATCTTGGAGCCGCAGCAGCCCTTCATATAGGGATTGCTCCCGGCTCGCCGGCCAATGACAGGTCTTTGAATCTCCCGCGATTGGCTCGGCCAATCGCGGTTGATTCTTATCGGACCAATCATGGCCGCCTAGTAGACCAATCGAAATGCAGTTTGTGTGGACCAATCAGAAGTTAGTATTTGGAGTATGTTAATACAGAACACTTCCAATATCAAAACACACAATCTAAGGAAAGGGCAACGCTCACACCTCTTTTTATTCCCACCAAATCAGCATCATTAAGAATGTTTAGCAGGTAAGATGAGAAAATGTCTAGTGCCAATTCATCTCCAGTACCATAGAAGAAACCAGATAGAGCTCCAGGGGTTCTTGAGGCTACATAGGATGAGCTGAAGGGTTAAAAAACTGTTAAAGTGTTTAGAAACTGGCTCCAACACCCCTACCACCTATGCAGGGAAGGTAAAGTTGTGCAGGACTGCAGAATCTAGGAAATTGCTGTGGAACCGGAATCTATGAAGACTTAAAAGGTTTATTACAGACAGTTTGGAAGTAAAGAATAATATGAAGGATCAAGTATCAAAACAAAGTATCATTAAACTCCTTAAGAGATGAATTCGTTCGTTAATAAGTCAGACTGGTAAATTTAATAGGACTGTTAGTATTGTACTGTGTCCAGTTCTGGTCACCATGATACAAAAAATAATAATACTGAGACTCTAGAAAGATTGCAGAGGAGAGCGACAAAGATAATTAAGGAGCTGGAGGGTAAGGTATACCATGAAGTGTTGAATGAAATAGATGAAGTAGAAGTTTAATACAGAGAACACTTAGGGGAGACATAGATACTTTCCAATACTTGAAGGACTGTCACAGGGAAGAAAGCATCAATTTATTCTCCATAGCACCCGAGGGCAAGACAAGAAGCAATTGGTAGAAGCTTGTTAAAGAGAGATCCTACCTGGAGCTAAGGAGAAAATTTCCTAACAGTGAGAATCATCAATGGAACGGCTTTCGTCCCAAAGTTGTGTGTGCTTCATCACTGGAGATTTTCAAGAAAAGATTGGACAACCATTTGTCTAGGATGGAATATGGACTCCTGCCTTGGGCAGGGGGTTGGATTCTAGAAAGTGGACAAGCCACACAATATAAATGAAGATACCTTTAAGGGTTGACTCTGCTTCTCTGCAAAAGGTGTTTCAGTGGCTAAGACACTGAGCATGTCGATCAGAAAGGCCGGCAGTTCGGCGGTTCGAATCCCTAGCGCCATGTAACGGAGTGAGCTCCCATTACTTGTCCCAGCTTCTGCCAACCTAGCAGTTCAAAAGCATGTAAAACTGCAAGTAGAAAAATAGGGGCCACTTTGGTGGGAAGAGAACACCGTTCCTCCATGTGCCTTCAGCGTTTAGTGATGCTGTCCACATGACCACGGAGATGCCTTCGGACAGCGCTGGCTCTTCGGCTTTGAAACGGAGATGAGCACCGCCCCTCAAGAGCCGGAAATGACTAGCACGTATGTGCGAGGGGAATCTTTACCTTACTGCTTCTCTGCAGCCAACAATGGGATCCTTCTGGCTCCCAGTTTCATGAATTTTCCATCCCAAGACTCTGAGGAGTGAACAGAGGGAAGGGACTATGGGATGGACCTCTCCTTCCCATCTACCACGTGCCCTCTTTCTTTGAGTCTTCTGTCACACAAAGCTCCCAAGTTTCTTGGGATGGTCTGTATTAAGGTACTATATCTGATGAAGATATAACATGTGCAAATTGGACAAAACACCGCTGGAAATGTATTAATGATCTCAAAGGAGGGATGGAAAGCCTGATTGTCAGTTGATTATCATGCTGGCTGGGAAATTCTGGAAGTTGAAGTCCACAAGCTTTAAAGACGCTTAATTTGGAGGCTCCTGTTCTGGAAGATCACCGGTTGAACACTGGCCAACACTGTGATGCAGCTGCTGAAAAGGAAAATCATGGGCTACTTTGGGATGTAATACGAGGAACATAGGAGTACAGATCACAGGAAGATGCTGTATGATTATTTTTTTCTGCCTTCATCAAGGGCCACTTGGACTACTACTACATTCAGTTCTGGGTATCACAATCTCAAAAGAACATTGGCAAACAATTGCTGAGCAGATGAGCACTGGAGCAGCTCTCTGTTATAGAAGAAAAGTATAAGCTTTTTTTTCCTTTAAAATATATTGATTCATTTGCTGTAAATAATTTCCATAGCTGCCCATTATGCTATTGGGAGTCTGGGGAGCGAGCAAGAAATTAAAACCAGAGAACAACAGAACTCGATTAATTAAAAAGCTTTAAAACAACTATCAATCAATACATCACATGCCAGAGGTCCAAAACAACAATTTTATGTTACACTCTGGCTAAAAAAAAGAACAAATCCAAGCAACCAACAGGACTCCCTTAATACTCCTAATAGAATTGCTTGGCTGCAAGATGGGTGGCATATAATGAGGTTATCCATCCAGTCGTGTTTGACTCTTGGCGATTTGGGCCACATATAAATATAATAAATAAATACCAGTAAAACCTGCCCAAAATGCCCAAGGCACAACCAGATCCTTAGTGCCAACAGACTCCCTTGCAAGGCAGACACTGTGGCACAGTGCCAGCTTAGTGCCTCATGCCCAAATACTTATGACTCTGCATTAGACCATTGCATAGTTTCACTTGACTTTGGTAAATCTGTTATTTGGGGCTTAGCCAACCCTGGCTTATTCAACAAGCCACCATTAAACAAATGTTTTTCTTTTTGAAGAGGCTGTCCCAATCCAAACAGAATTTATGTGTATACACAGACACACACACACACACACACACACACACACACACAGTGGTGCAGTGGTTAGAGTGCAATACTGCAGGCTACCTCTGCTGACTGCCAGTTGCCTACAGTTTGGCAGTTTGAATCTCACCAGGCTCAGGGTTGACTCAGCCTTCCGTCCTTCCGAGGTGGGTAAAATGAGGATCCAAATTGTTGAGGGCCAGAGGCTGACTGTGTAAACCGCTCAGAGCGGGCTGTAAAAGCACTAAGAAGCGGTGTATAGGTCTAAGGGCTATTCCTATTAAGTTGGCCTATTAGCATGAAATCAGAATGGCCAGGAGCAGCCTCCCTGCATCCGGTCCCCAGGCTCATTAACCACCATCCTGCTCTCTTCCTTGTAAAAGAAGAGGAAAAAAGTGGGGGGCGGGAGTTGTGCAGAGGGAAGAAGAAAAGTCAGGTATTCCCACCTCCCTCATTCAACCCTCCGATCATTCTTAGGGTACTTCTGCAGGAATCCGAAAGGGTATAAATCTCCCCATCTTGCTTTCTCTGTTCCAGCCTGCAGGACTTTTTCCCAACCTTCTAAGAACTGCCACTGTTCACTCCCCCACCCCTCAAACTAGTAAAGAGCATTCTAGATGAGGTTGAGTGTGCAGAATTAAAGCAGGAGCTCTGATGGGCTGGAAATTAAGTTGCTGTTGATCCAGCCTCCAACGGCCCCAGCCCCTTCCTGAAGCTGCAGCACCCGTCTGGTCTGTCTCGTGTTCAGCATGCAAGTGATTAGAGTCCGAAGACCTCTCCCACGCAAATTCACGTGAGGGGGAAGACCCCCCCCCTGCTGCTTCCCTCCTACGCTTCAGGTTTCCTCAAAGCTTCTGCTGACGTTGAGCACCATGGTTAAGCAGATTATGGCTGAAGAGGCCCAGGGATGCCCATTGGGAAAGGAAGCTGGAGAATGCTCCAAGCCTTAGGGTAGGGGTGTCAAGGCCTTGGGTCAGATCTGGTCCATGGGGTGCTTAGATCTGGCCTCCAGGGCTGCCCTGGAAACGGCGAAGGACTGGCCTGCGGTGCCTTTGCCAGCAAAACAGAGCTCCGGAAGGTGGCTCTCCCAAGCTCCGTTTTCGCTGGCAGAGGGTTGCAGGAGGCTGTTGCAACTGGGAACGGAGCTTGGGAGCCCGTTTTCACCGGCAGAGCGCTCAGGCCACCACAGGCACCCCGACACAAGTGACGTCAAGCTGACCATGCTCACTCTGGCCACGTCCACCCCTGGCCCCCCGAGGTCAAACACTACTCTGATGTGGCCCACAATGAAACTGAGTTTCACACCCCTGCCATAGGGAAACCAAAACAGTGTCATCTCCAGAGTTTGTGCTGCAGGAGGCAGACAACAGCAACTTCTTCCAGAGCCGGACAAAGGTGAAGGTTGGGTTAAATAAACCCTCTGTTTGCAGCAGAGCCAGGCCTATGAATCTGTCTGCCCCGAGCACTGGAAATGACAGGGATGTTTGGGGCACAATTACTGCTTGAAATCTGCAGAGGCTGATAAGGATGCAAATGGCGTCTGCCCACAGCTGAACAAGAGGAACAAATGAAGGCTGAACTTTAGGAGTAATTCCCTGGGGGTTAAAAAAAACACACACACACACACAATTTCAACCTTTTGATTACTCAGCGGGGCTAAGTGCCCTGAATCCACTGCAGTCCTGCTTGTAAATTTCAGGCTGCAAAGAATTCCCTGGCCAAGAAAGTCCCTCCAAAGGTTTCTGGGGTAGGGGGAAATCAGTTGTTGCATTCACGCCAGGTAATTTTGCGCTGCATCATCGTCTCAAAACAGCATTTCCCAACCTGGGTAGCATTGAGAGGTGTGGCCTTCAGCTCCCCAAATTCTGAGCAATCGCCATATTGGCTGGGAATTCTGGGAGCTGAAGTCCACACATCTCAAAGGTTGATACATTTTTAAGTGGGTGGAGCTCTCTGGCCAAAGAGGAAGCATTTCTCTTTGGGCACTGAAATATCGAATGGGAAAACCACGGACCTTCTCCAGCTACAAACCTAATCCAGCTTTTGGTTCTGCCCTCTTCCTCCAGGACTCAGGAAGGCTCCTGTCCGGCTTAGAAATCACTAAGGCTGTTCTGACCCACGGCCTTTTCCGACAAATCAAACACAATTTAAAAGGAACAATAATGCTTTTACAAAATAATTAGGTGTGATAAGCACAAGCCTTGCCAAACTGTGCGAGGCTTGCCAAAAGATAACAGACAAGAAATAATTTGCAATACAAAAATGTTCAAATACAAACTCAGGATACTGGAATGTCCACGAGGCTGTAGTTTCAAAACGTCTTTGCCTTCTGCAAAGAAGATTTGTTTCACAGCTGGTTTTTATCTTCTTGAGGGAGAGGCCATTATCTTGCAGCCTTACTCCCGAGTCACCCGTGCTGCTGCAGCTGCTCTTTCCTCCGAGCAATCCTGCACGCACGTGCACTTGCCACAGGCTCCTCGGGAACCTCCTCATCACTGCTGCCAGCACCCACAATCTCTGAAGGCAGCAGTCCACTCCCTAATGGTCCTGGCCCCTCCTCTGAGTCCTCGCTCTCCTCAACCATCCACACCAGCTAACCACAACAAAGGCTGCACCTGCCTTAATTAAAAATAAGCAGCAAATACTGCAAATTGTTCCAGCAGGGAATTGGAAGATTGGCCGAATTTTGTCTCCCCCAGACCTGAGTCTATGTGTAAAACAAGCCTTGCACCTCCCTCCCAATGGCTGAACTGTAACAAAATAAATAAGTTAAAACCAGTCATTTCCTCTGCATACAGGAACCCCACCAGCCTCAACATCTGAGGCCAGGATTTTTTCCCCCCATTACACATGTTCAAAGCAGCTTCTCCTGGTTCTTCCCTCCTCAAACAACACAGAAGGTTGACGCGCCAAGGCAGACACCCCTGTGGAAAGTTAGCACCCATCCCTCTCCTAGAAGAATGAAATATTTTGAGAAATATTAAAAAGCCAGAATATTCTATTTCCCTGGATGAGAAATGGAGAAACATGCTCTTGGAGGCAGAAGGCAGACCCCCTACCTTTCTTGATGGCCCTCAGCAGATGTCAGCACTTAAGAGATAAAGAGATAGCTAGCTCTATTCATAGGCAAAAAATTCCCTGCAGCAAGGTCTGAATAAGGTAGTGGTTAGTCCTCATCCACAACAGGAATTGCCCAACAAGCCCCTTCATTGCATCAGCCAATCTTCAACCAAACTTAAGCTCAGACAAACTCCTAGGATTTGTACACGGTCCCGTGGGAGTCTGACAACAACCAATAGAATACATGTTCTTGTACAGGAACAGGAAGCTCAAGTTCAAAGCCCAAGAGAAAGTATAAATACCCCCCACCCTCAACTCCTTATGGTCAGCTGGCCAGAATCACACCTGCTTGGTGGTTCTGTTCATTATTAAATCCTGTTTCCAATCAGCCTCCATTTTGTCTCCAGGGTCTTTCTCCCGGCTTGGAACTGAACCAGGTGGATATTTCTTCCAACACACCAAAAGAGAAGAGCAGCCCACGGAGATTACAGAAACCAGCAACCGAGCTTCCCTCCCGCCAAACATATCACAGGGGATGACAAGCAGAAACGAAGGCGCCCAAACGCAAGAGAATGAACTACACTGGACTGGAGGTTGTGATTTTGTATTCCCCAGCAGCGGGAAGTGTCTAATCCTTTACTTGTATTTGCAGAGGGAGACAGCACTGCAATTATCAGTCCGTTTGATAAACATCTAACTTTGCACGGACAGAGATGCCAGGCAATGCCAAAGAACAGAGAACAATGTCAACAGAAGGAAGGGCTGCATATTATGGGGCACTAAGAGGCAGAGGGAGCAAAGGCGCTAAGCTCCAAGTTCAAGAAAAAGAGCATAATGCTCCGTGCTCGTTCCATTTGGGGAAAGTGTTCAGGCAGCATAAGGGCATTCTTCTCAACAATAAAAAAAACCAACATAGCCAGATCATCTAAGCGCTGAGAGAATTCTGTTTATTTATTAGAATTATCAGAGACCTAACTCCAGTGGACTCTGGGCGCGAGAGCCTTTGCTAGAGACATCACAAAAGTCTATGTGAGCCCTGGATGAGTGGTGTCCCTGCAGAGTTGCTCCACCCAGACAATCCCAGCACTGGTCAGAACTGGGGCTGGTTGTTGGGTCAATGTAAGCTAGGAGAAGGGGTGCAGAGAGACAGAACTCAAAGGAGCCCCTGCCTTTTTCAGGCATCCAGCAAAGAGACCCCAATCCCCAGCCTTCATCACAACTCTCATGCCAGACCCAGATCTCAATAGTTATGTCTGAATCCAATTCAGAAGCCCTGGCTGATTCCCAGGGGGTGTGAAGTTATTTTTAACCAACAGGTGAATCCCTATTTCCCCCTCTTTGAGACAGACCTTTACACTTTTACACTTCTGGAGACAAAGATCAGGAACCCACTCATGACCTTCCACAGGAGGGATAGGCAAGGGTGGTCTCTCCCGGAAGTTCCCAGGCTGCAGCCATCCCCTGGGTTCGCTAGGACTGAAGGAAGTAGTGGGCTACCTGGTCCCTCTCCGCTCTCAGCATCAAGACCCAGAGGTGCCCAGGGCTTGCTGAACCTGTATACCTGCTGACACTGTGGCTCAGGATCATAAGACCTCCACGGTTCCTTCCAACTGTTATCATTCTATGTTCTAAGATGTGCAGAAGCCCTTTGATGCATCCACACATGACCTTCAGAGGCCAGTTTGTCCAGCAGCAACAGCATGCAAACAGAAACTTCTCTGGGGACCTCCACAGAGTCGACTTCCTCTCCAAACTGCACTAGGCACTATGGAGGCTGGAGCCAAGCGGCGGTGGCCTTGGCCTTCTGAGCTTGGCCTTCTCCGTGCCTCTTTGAAGTCCAAACATGTTTTAGATCAGGAGAAACCCAAGGAGAAGGATCCACCCTGGCAAATGCACCAGCTGAGCTGGTTCCAGAAACTTTATCTCTACAAGAGATGCAATTTTTTTAAAAAACCATTCACATCAGAAGAAATGGACAAGAGAGCGCAGAGCGGTTTTGATTTTGCTTTTAGCATACTTCCTTTCTCTTTCTTCCATGTCTGAAGGAAGAGAGGATGAGAACCAGCAAGCTCAACATGGAGGAGAAAAGGAGAAGTTGTAGGAGCCAATGTGGGTTGGTCACCAGAACCAGAGGTTTGGTTTTCCGAGCTTTCAGATTACAGGGCACAACCTGCCATACATCCAAAACATTTCGGAAGCAACTTCCGAGATCTGCAAGTGGGCATCGTACACTGTCCAGAGGCTACTTTGCATGGATTCAGTCTTTGGACATCTGCATCTTTGCAATAGCACGAACTGTCTGGAGTCCTCAAGGCTTACCTGGATGTTGTCAAAGGATGCTCAGTTTGTGACATCATAGAGAAGCAGCAAATCATGCATTGCAAAGATCACCTGGAGATGGGAGATACTTCTAATGTAATCTACTGGATCCCCTGCAAAGATTACCTCTATGACTATGTAGACAGAAAGGGAGGAAGCTAACCAACAGATTGCAAGAACACAAATGATCAGTCAGACAAAGAGACCGAAGCTCATTGGTAGCCTCACACTGCAGTGAACAAGGATATACATTGAATTTTGAAGGTATTAAGATTGTTGGGAGAGCAGGCACAAAAACAGCCAGAGAAATGATTGAAACCTGGGAAATGAGCCCCTTGTCAGTCAACAGGAGTGCTGATTTACCACCACTTAGGAGCTGAGGACTTGGCAGCACAAGGAAACAATAGCCAAGGACTTAATAGCCAGCCATCAGCACCCCAATCAACATCTGAAAAGCCACATATAATAGGCACAGTATAAACACCACACACAGAAGAGCCCAAAGCCCACCCTCTGTACAGAGAAATTCTCTTAGGATGCACTAAGCACAAGCTGGAAAGCTCAGAATATTAAACCTCTTGTCCTGGTGACCAACCCAGATTGCAACATTACCCTGGGATACGTATAATCGCTTTTGTTCAGAAAAAGAGAAGAGCCTAATAAGAACTTCACCTGCCCTGCTGCAGGATCTATTTGCTGTGGCTCTCCAGCAGTAGGTGCAGACGGCAGAGGTCTCTGACAGCGAGGACAAAAGGGAACCAGTCAGGGAGTCTAGCGAGGACTTGGACAAGGGGACCCCATCTGAGGCAGGGATGGGTCCAGGACTATCAGAGAGTGGGGTGCTGCCTTCAGAGCTTTTGGAGTCTGGCAGCAGTGAAGCAGAGGTCCCCGGGGAGACTGTGCCCAGTGCGTGTGTGTGTGTGTAGGGCTGCTCGAAGGAGAGAGCAGCTGAAGCAGCAAGGGCAACTCAAGAGTAAGGCTGGAAGGTGATGGTCCCTCCCATAAGGGATAAAAACCAGCCCTCGGGGATGTGCTCTTTGCAGGAAGCAAAGAAGTTCTTTAGACTCTGAGTCCTCATTGAAGCCCTGCTAACTCCGGTTTGTTTTTGAATATTGGATATTTATCAGTAATTAGACTTCTGTTCTTGGCAGCCTTTCACAACCTTGAAAGTGCTTGCTTTTATCTTGGACAATTAGGTTTAAATGACTCTTGGCTGGGAATGAATAGAATTCTCAGTGCTGCATTAAAAAAGGTTTGCTTTTATACACAGTTTGTGTTTGTTTAATTTGAACAAGGCTTGGGTCAGAACACTACTTTGCATGGATTCAGTCTTTGGACACGTGCATCTTTGCAATAGCACAAACTGTCTGGAGTCCTCAAGGCTTACCTGGATGTTGTCGAAGGATGCTCGGTTTGTGACATCATAGAGAAGCAGCAAAGCTGAAGAAAGAGGAAAAAATAAATAAAAGTTCAGCGTTAAAGGCTGTGCAATTCAGCAATGTCAGCTATGAATATGTTGCATCTAGGAAATAATATCGTAAGAATCTATATAACTTATTCAACTGGCCACGTCAGCACCTGCCACACACGTCAATTTATGGAAGCTGGGTGTTCTACCAAAGGAGCAATTAACAAGCATATTGTTCTAGATCCAGCATATGAATATGTGTGAAACCAGATGTTATGACCCAGGGTTGGCATGCAAGCCACATGGGCTAGGTGGAAGCTGGTCAGCCTTTATTCCACCACCGTCCCCACAATCCCCACCATCCAGCAAGTTCCGGTCCATTCTCCAAAATCTCTGCCCACAGGTTACCCCTACAGTCCAGGCGCAAGGCTCAAGTACATGCACTTCGTGCAACTTCCCCGCAGTGAAAGTCCACAGAAGCAGCACTGCTCTGGGGACAAGACTTGGCAAAACTTGGCAAAGTTTGCAACAAATGTCAAGGCAAAGGATCCAATGTCATTCCACGTCAAGCAAGGATTCTGGAGCAAGGTTCTTCTCGGGAGCCGTGGAGTGTGTCGCTGCAAAATACAGCACTTATCCCCGAAAAAAGCCCCTCCCCACAGTGTCTCCTTAAATGCTACTCTCCAGGTGATCCTCGGGAGGAGGGGTGGGGCACACCCTCCTCCCGAGTAGTAGTCGAGTCGCCCTGCACTGACTCTGCCTCCTCTCCTTTCTCTACACTTATGGATCAGGTGGGGAAAGAAGTATTTGCTCATCTCCGGAGCACTGCCCCTCCTCTGGCCTGGGCCCTCCCTCTCTGTTGGCCTCACCTCCTCCTCCTCCTCCTCCTCCTCCTCCTCCTCCTCCTCTAACAGGGCCATGACACCAGACCATTTGAACAACCAACCAACAAGAGAATCAATCAGCTCCTCTGCATGTAAAGATAGCTCCAAAGGAACAAACAATCACACAACCAACTGGCCACACTGGAATACAAGACATTTATAAGCTAAGACATTCAGAAGCCAATAGGACAAGACAATCCTGCTGATGCCGTTACCTAGTCTGGTAACGAAACGTCTGGAAGCTAAATTGAAACAAGCTTGGAGAGTAAACCACTGCCAAAAAAGATAAAGAAATCAAGAGTCTCAAGGAGAAATTCCATCAGCAGAGCAGAGACCAGGAGGACCTACGTGGACCCATTTCTACAGCCTTACAGGAAGTTGGTTCTCCCGCAATGCTACGCTAAAAAAAAAACTACACAGCAAAATCCCAGATTTTCCACTCTCTTTCAGTGGGATGAGACCTAAAACAAGAACATAAACCGGCTGCTTGACTTGGAGTTCTACTTCTGAACAATTCCAAAGGCAAAAAACCCAAGCGACCTCTCCCAAGGCTGCAGAGAGGACGCCTTCGTCATCACCATCATCAGAGTTGGAAGGGACCTTGGAGGTCTTCTAGTCCAATCAAGGAGGAGACCCTATACCATTCTGGACAAAGGGTTGCCCAACCTCTTCTTAAAAGCCTCCAGGGCTGGAGCTGCCACAACTTCTGAAGGCAAAGCTATTCCACTGGCTCCTTGTTCCCACTGTCAGGAAATTTCCCCTTAATTCTTGGTTGCTTCCCTCCTTGATTAGTTTCCACCTTTTGCTTCTTGTCCTTGTCCTTCAGTTGGCTTGGAGAATAGGCTGACCCCCACTCTTCTTTGTGGCAATCCCTGAGATAGTGGAAGACGGCCGTGACGGCACCCCTAGTCCTTCGTTTCACAAGACTAGCAAACTCAATTCCTTTCTCAGCGGCCCAGAAGGGAGCGGCCCAAAAGCGGCCCAGAAGGGAGCAGCATCTAATTAACCATAACTGACCTTGAAAGCAAAACACGACAACATTTAAAAAGGCAGAACTTTGATGACAACAATACTGACTTTTTTGACCATACCTTGCCAACATCCCTGGCTGGTTAGCACCTGCATGGGAGAACTGGAGGCCAGAATGAGAACTAAAAAAAAGTCCGTCCGCCCCATTGTGGTTTGCTGGCAGCAGGTGCGGACGGCTGAGGTCTCGGAGAGCGAGGACTCCGATGAGGAGCCTGCGTGTGATGCAGGGTTGGGGCCAGGACCATCAGGGAGTGCAGTGCTGCCTTTGGAGATTGTGGAGGCTGGCAGCAACGAGGAAGAGGTCCCCAAGGAGCCTGTGCCCAGTGCGTGTGCACGCAGGGCTGCTCGAAGGAAAGACTATCTGCAGCAGCACGTGCGACTCAGGAGTAAGGCTGCAAGGTGATGGCCCCTCCCTTAAGGGATAAAAGCCAGCTAAGAAACTAGAGTTCTTTGCAGGAAGCAAAGAAGTTTTGGCATTCAAGCCTTGTGGACATTTGGAATATCTTGGTTGGTGTTTGGAGACTCTTTGTGTTTGAACTATTTCTTGGCAACTTTATCTTGTGTTCTTGGAAGCCTTGCACCACCTTGGCAAGGCTCGTTCTTATCAGAGACAATTAGTTTGAAACAGCCTTTTAATCGGGAAGGAATGGAATTCATCAAGAATCATTAAAACGTTTTGTTGTTACCCCCGTTTCGTGTTTGTTTCCTTGGAACAAGGTTTGGGTCAGAACACCCCGTTCTCACTGCACTGTCAAACAAACCCCACTGACAGAGATCAGTAGAGGTCACCTGGAAAGAAGCATCCCTTTTGACTTAGATGTCATCAAGTCACATCAGGAAAACCACATCTGGGACCAGAGTGTGCTGCTCAGCAGACCAATTTAATCTAAATGCAAGTTAAACCCTTGGGGGACTTTCCAGAACATCAAAAATGTAGGTCTATTCGCCACAGACCCATTTAATTTTCATTACCTAGCAAAATCCCAGAGTTTTTGCAACATTTGTTTTAATTCTTGTACCAAGGTAAATATTTGAGAAATTAAATCCAGCAATTAAAATAGGCCCAGCCTCAAATCAGGCTCTGTTTGTGTCATGAGAAGCCCCCGGTGTCCAGAATAAAAGAGCAAAATGCTTGTTTGTCACGCAGTCCCGTCTGCTAAGACATCAAGATGACACAAAGCATTTTGAATTCCATTCAATTAGGATTCCATTCAAGCTTTTTAAACCCTCTTTCTCCAGAGGGTTTTATGTTTTTCAGCAATTGAACCAATCATAGCGATGAAGATAGAATCTCAACTTTAATTACAAAAAGTGACAGTTACTGATAATGCCGCAAGAATGAAGAAATTAATCTTCTATAATGTTGGTTTAGCACGGCTCACCAGGCATGTTAAGAATGCAAGTTCGGGAATTCCAGACAGCACAGCCAACCTCCACGGCGTGTCCCTTGACCCAACTGGAAGAAGAAACCAGGTAAAAACTCTGGTAAAACTCTCAAGAATTCAGTCACACTGAAACTCTAAAGACTTCAGAGAGTATTTAGGACTGCAGAAAAAACAATTGCTACCAACTTGCCTTCTTTCGAGGACCTGTATACTGCACGAGTCAAAAAGAGGGCTGTGAAAATATCTACAGACCCCTCATATCCCGGACATAAACTGTTTCAACTCCTGCCCTCAAAACAACACTATAGGGCACTGCACACCAGAACAACTAGACACAAGAGGAGTTTTTCCTGAACGCCCTCACTCTGATAAACAATTAATTCCCTCAACACTGTCCAACTATTTACAAAGTCTGCACTACTATCACTATTAATCTTCTCATCACTCCTGATCACCCCTCCCCTCCCACTTGTGACTGTAGGACTGTAACTTTGTCGCTTGTATCCTTACGATTTATATGGACTGTTTCCTAGTATGATTTGATTGCTGATTGTACCCTATGACTATCATTAAGTGTTGCACCTGATGATTCTCGACTCTTGACGAATGTATCCTTTCTTTTATGGACACCGAGAGCATTTGCATCAAGACAAATTCCTTGTGTGTCCAACCACACTTGGCCAATAAAAAAAGAATTCTATTCTATTCTAAACTCTAAACCTACATTCACAAGTGCAAACTCCATACACACACTCCTCCCTACCCTTTCCTCTGGATATCCCCCCTTGTCCAACTACAGTCAAACAAATTGTTTTGGTAACGGTCCCCGATTTGTTGGGCTGGAGAGTGTTGCATTACAAGGTGTGACTTTGGAGCAGCAAGTGGCTCTCACAGGAGGGCACAATGAATAGTTTTGATTCCCCTTATCTCAACCCTTTATCTCCCCATAGCTCCTTCCACTCATTGCGTAGAGCAGACTCGTATCTGGCAAAGCATGGCTGGTGCAGGTGGATGACAGTCCTGACAGAGGCTTCCTGGAGGGCACACCGGGGAGCAGCCAAGAAAAGCACCCGAAATGCAAGATCTTTCCAACTGTAAGAACCAAGAACACTCAACTGCAGACACCTGAAGAGCGGAACGTGCAAAAGTGACTGTGAGGCTGGACCAAACAAGCGCAGAGATGCTCTTAAAATGCCACCATCTGCACATCATGTGCAATAAAGCAACACAGGGCCATGGTATCAGGATGTCTGGTGCTGAATTATTAAGGCCTTTAATGTCAAGGGAATAGAGTAGTCCTTGATTTACGGCCACAACTGAGCCCAAAATGTCTGTTGCTAAGTGAAACATTTGTTAATGGCCCCATCTTATGACCTTTCTTGCCACCGTTAAGCGAATCACTGTAGCTGTTAGTAACATGGTTGTTGATTGCATCCTTTGCTTGTCAGAAGGTTGCAAAAGGGGATCCTGTGACCCCGAGATGCCGCAACCGTCATCATTGTGAACCAGTTGTCACACACCCGGATTCTGATTGTGTGACCACGGGGAGGCTGCAACGGTGTCAGATGGTGCTCCATTTAAAATCCAAGGAAGATCTTCTTAGACTCCATTGTTATAGAGAGAAGAAACTTTCACTGGAAATCAAGTGGTAGCATCAAAAGGATTCTAGAAATGAGGATTTACGCGTGAAAAACACACATACAAAATGATGGCAATGTTCCCACCCACAATAGTTCAAACGGTCCATCCAATCGAAGATGTGTATAATGTCATGTGGAACCTCTTCAGGTGGGGATGCAGACATCCGGCCGTTGACCTTGGCCTGGTTTGATAAAGAGCTGCAGTTGCGCAGTAAGCAAGCCGGTTCTCAGCTGTTCAGCCGAAGTCCAGAAAGAAAGGGAAATAAAGTGCCAGGGCAAGTTGAAAAGTCTTTATTCGTCCATATATTGTTCTGGGTTCGGGTAACAACAAGCATCAAAAATGATAGTAAAGTCAGCTCTGGCGCACCTCGCAGCCAGAGCTGTATTTATCCACCAGATAATAATGTAATGGGTTTATCCACCATCCGGTGATCACTACCGCTTAATTTCCGGTCACTATGTAACCCTCGATACCGTGCATTCTTCTGTTAATTATCCACCCTCCCTTACCATCTCCTCACCACAGCCCACTTTCCACATTCCACCAACTCCCCTGTGCCCTCCTGGTGTATATTCACCCCACAAGGTCATTGTTTTAACAGCCAGCATGTTCACCGCCCTGCCGATATCCGGCCGCAACTTGTATTAGTTCAGCGTCTAATGTCATCGGGGCTCATCGTTCATCTCCATCGGCAATTCCGACCCGGTGTCGGTCGGCCAGCAGGTGCTTCCTACCACGGTAGAATCCTTAGAGGCAGAGGATCACTCGGTGTCACGGCTCCAGCATGCCATGGGGACGTGACACAAGTAAGCATAAACAATCAAGTTATGCAGTTCACTTTCTAAAGCCTCCAGCACGCTTCCCACTCCACAAAGCCCAATTGATTCACCTCCCCCCGTTACTATGGAAACCAAAGAGATAGCGAAAGAAAGGAGTCTTGAAGGCTGACATAGGGTCATAAGTGTGAAAAATAGTCATATTTCCCTTTTTTCAGTGTCGTTTTAATTTCAAAGGGTCCCTAAATGAGTACTACCTTTATTCACTGGTGAATGTAGGTAGTTCTTGACTTAAGACCAGTTACTTAGCCACCATTTGAAGTTAGATACAGATTAACAGAGTTGGAAGGGACCTTGTAGGTCATCTAGTCCAGCCCCACTGTCCAAGCAGGAGACCCTATACCATTTCTGGCAGATGGGAGTCCAGCCTCTTCTTGAAAGTCTCCAGTGGTGAAGTTTCCACAACTTCTGAAGGCAACTTCTGTTCCATGGGTTAATTGCTCTCACTGTCAGAAAGTTTCTCCTTATTTCCAGGTTGAATCTCTCCTTGATTAGTTTCCATCCGTTATTCCTTGTCTGGCCTTTGGGTGCCTTGGAAAACAGCTTGACCCCCTCCTCCTCTCTGTGGCAGCCCCTCAAATATTGGAGCACTGCTATCCTGTCTCCCCTGGTCCTTCTCTTTAGTAGGCTAGCCAGGCCCAGTTCCTGCAACCGTTCATCGTATTTTTAGCCCCCAGTTCCCTTATCATCCTGGTTGCTCTTCTCTGCACTCTTTCTAGAGTCTCAACATCTTCTTTATAATGTGGTGAATTGCCTTTTACGATGGTTTTGCTGAAAAACCAACCTCCTAGCAAACCACTGGTTTGTTTGGTGACAACTCTGTTCCCTTAACAACCACCTCAAAAAACATCATAAAATCAGGTCGGTCACATGACCGAACTCCTTTATATGACTATCACAACTTTCTACTGTAATGGGGTAGCTGCAACTTGAGAACTGCCTGTAATACGGCAGCGATTTGACTGGGAATAGCCATCCTTTCCGTTCCACAAAATTTCCCCTCACTCCCTCAGGCACTTCTTGTTCTCTGGGAAATAAATGAGATTCCCAGGAGCAACTCTCTCCCTCTTTCACAGTTTTCTCATTATCCTTTTAATCACTCTCACTTAACAAGCTCTCTCGCCACTCAGGAAGCTGCCCAGGGCTATTCCCTCGGACGGCCTGCTTCCATTATTCAACATCTAGTAAAAAGCTGCTAAGAAGCAGATCTGGTTGACATCCTTGAATTCTTGGGAGCCCTGACTGGGGACCCTAGTCTAGCTCAGGGGTGGAACGTTAAGACTTGTGGACTTTAAGAACTGGCAGGCTGGAGAATTCTGGGAGTTGAAGTCCACAAGTCTTTAAGTTGCCAATGTTGGACACCCCTGAGCTAGAACATAGAATAATAGAGTTGGAAGGGACATTGGAGGTCATCTAGTCCAAATCCCTGCACAAGCAAGAGAATCTATACAGGGGTGGGCTTCAAAATTTTTAGCAATGCCCAGTTGCTGGATGGGTGTGGCCACGGTGGTTGTGGTCTAGTCAGCCTCCTGCACCAAGATGTGGGGGGGTGTTTTTGCCCTCCCCGGGCTCCTGAGGCTTTCCTCGAGCCTCCGGGAAGGGCGAAAACAGCCTCCCTGGGCTCCGGAGGCTCTCTGGATGCCAGAAACAGGCCCATTTCTGGCCTTCCCAAACTTCCGTGCACCCCCTGCACTTACCTGCATCCAAAACAGGCTGCCTGGGGACCCCTGGGATGGGAGGGGTGGGTGGGGCCAGCCAGGAGTGGGATGTGGGGCTTCTCCAAACTGCACAGAATCTTAGCTAGGGGTTCTTCCGAACCCCGCGAACCCCCAGCAGTCCCACCCCTGAATCTATACCATTTCAGGCAAATGGCTGTCCAGTCTCTTCTTGAAAGCCTCCAGTGATGGAGCAACCCCACCATCTGAAGGTAAGTTTATTGTTCTCACTGTTGGGAAATTTCTCCTTAGTTCTAGATTGCTTCTCTCTTTGTTCGCTTTCTGTCCATTATTTCCCGTCTTGTCTTCTGGTGTTTTGGAAAATCATTTGATTCATTCATCTTCGTCACAGCCCCTCAAACACTGCTATCATATCTCCCCTAGTTTTTCTTTTCACTAGACTAGGTAGTTGCAACCTACCACAAAAGGCACTCACTTACACCTTTCTTTTGCCACTGTCCCTGGGTTCCTCAGCTTCACAAGACCATCAGGGGAAGAGCCAGGTGCTGCCTCTCCAGAGGAAGTTTAAAGGCATCACGGAGCCTGGTGACCCTTAGCAGTGGTCCCAAATGGGGGACAGAACCAGTCTCTCTAAGACTGCTTTTATCTCTCACATTGCACACAGATAAAAAGAAGTCATCAGTTTTGAAACCAGGTGTCCCTGAATGGCGCTGTTATAATCAAAAGGACACAACCCTGAAGGCTGGGGTGTTTCTTTGGGGGCACTGAAGGAGCCTATAGGCCAGGGGTCTCCAACCTTGGCAACTTTAAGACTTGTGGGCTTTGCTGGCTGAGGAATTCTGGGAGTTGAAGTCCACAAGTCTTAAAGTTGGCAAGGTTGGAGACCCCTACTATAGGACATATCAACATACAGGTTCAAACACATATTACCAATAAAATTCTAAACAATTCAAAAATAAGAGTAGGGTAAAATACAATAGTTATAGGATAAAATACAATAATTTAATGCATAAATATGTAAAATAGAATAAAATGACATAAAATTATATTTTTGTATCACCCCTGCAATCTACCCATAATCAGGCCCACATAGGCCAGTCTCAGTCAGATCATTTTAGTCAGAAATTCTGCCACATTAAATGCTGTTTTCAGATTCTGTCCGCACAAGAGGTATATGTTGTTTTAATACGGGCCTCCCACTGGGCCATATGTTTAATATATGGATCAAAGTACTTATCTCTCGCCCCCTTATACAAAGAGCAATCGAATAATATATGAGTCAGATCTTCTACCTCTTCAGCTCCACAGATACATGTATGTTCATTGTATGGGATAGAATGGAATCATCCAAATCTAACCATTGTATCAAGCTTTTCAAAACTTGCTCAGGTAAATGTCTCCCTGAGATGTTTAGGCAATGGTGATTTTAAATAGTTGTCCCTTTGGAAGGTGTGTTTATATTTGCTCAGCCATTTCAGCTACTTGTGATGACCCAAAGGGGCGTGGCACAAAGGCAACACAGTCAAATAAGCAAGAAGTGTCCCTTTAATACCTCCAACTTTGCCCCCAATGTCTAGGTTACCTTCAGCTGGAGAAAAAACTCTCCCAAGAACAGTCTTTAAGTGGAGGAAATTCAGTCCAAAACAAGATACATACAGACTGTAACTAAAAATCCAAACAAACCAAGCTGCAGTAATTAACTTGACAGGGCAGGAGAAGGAATTGCAGACTTGAAAGCCCAGCAAAACTCACACAGTTGGGAAGACACCAGGAACACAGATACACCACAACGATACCAGATAAATTCACAATTTGCTCCCAACAGTTTGCTGTGTCCAGCTTCCCTTTTTAAACTCTGTGTTCCCAGCTGCAGCTAATGAAGAGAATCAGGGCCCTTTCCTCCTCCATAAGCCATACAACCCACGTTGCTCCCTTCTCCATTCCTCCCTGCGTGCCTAGGATGAAGAGGGTGTGGGCCTGGGTCTTCCTCTGAATTTGCTCTCTTTTGTTCTACCTCTCCCCTGCTCTGCCCAGTCAGCCTTTCCCCTTCCCCAGTTTCTTCCATAGCCAGTGGATCCACACTCCCACTCCCTGTCAGCTGCTCGGCCTCTCCCTCCGAATTAGATTACGACGGGGGCATGACACTACCAGCCTTACTAAGTGTGGCTACGTCATTTTGAGCTTCTATATCCATGATTCTTTGGGCAGCTCTTTTTTTTGTTTGTTTGTTTGTTCTCCTGTTACACAGGGGGCAGGGAGACCACAGAAAAATAGCCGTTGGCTGTCCATACTTCTTCTTCTGTATGAGCAGCCGGTGTACATTTTCCTTACTAAGAAAGGAAGAAAGGAAGCTTCAGTTATTCCCCAGGATTGACCCTCTTCTAAGTACAATTTGAAAACAGAGCACTTTTTTGAAAGAAGTTGCTGACGTGACCTGGAAAACGCAAACAGGCCTCTCAGGTCTCCGCTCAGAAATTCACATCGTGAATGCGGTGCCTAACTTCAAAACCCCGTTGAAGAGCCTTTATACTCCACGTCTTGATGGGAGAAGCGGAGAGCCCCTCTGAAGATGCTGTGTCACATCATCAAAAGCCCATAATAAGAGGAGGGAGGGAATGTTCCTTCCTTTCACTCCAAGGCAGGGCAAGCATGACACGCTCTGTGGCAAACTACGGGTGATAATTAGAATTTTTGATTCAGTTTTTCATCTTCCCTTTCCACTGAGCAAGATAACACTCACAAGTACAAAGAACTAACAAGATAAACATACACAGAATTTCTATAAAGGCTATTAGGATTGCAAACATAAAACCCAAAACAATCGTGTAATGTAAGGTCTTTTCCCATTTCTTGGCTATTGGCCTTTGCTGTGTTTTAGATCTGATGATAAATTGTATATAGCACTTTAATTGCATCACCCTGTAAGATTTTAAACAGTTACTCTGGTATTTCATCAACTCCTGTGGTTTTGTTTTGGCAATATTTAATCTAAGGACCATTTAACTTTGCTTTCAGAATATCTGGCTCATGTCCAATGGTGAAATCTTCATATGTATCAGGGATCAAGGGGATTGTGTGTTGTGTACGCAGTTCCATATATTTCTACTACATAAGAGCCGAGGTGGCGCAGTGGTTAGAGTGCAGTATTGCAGGCTACTTCTGATGACTGCCAGCTGCCAGCAGTTTGGCGGTTCGAATCCCACCAGGCTCCAGGTTGACTCAGCCTTCCGTCCTTCTAAGGTGGGTAAAATGAGGACCCAGATTGTTGGGGGCAAGAGTCTAGCTCTGTAAACTGCTTAGAGAGGGCTGTAAAAGCACTGTGAAGTGGCATATAAGTCTAAGTGCTGTTGCTATTTATTTCCTTCCTTCCTTCCTTCCTTCCTTCCTTCCTTCCTTCCTTCCTTCCTTCCTTCCTTCCTTCCTTCCTTCCTTCCCAGTGGTTAGAATGCAGTATTGCAGGCTAACTCTGCCCACAGTCAGCAGTTCGATCCTGACTGGCTGAAGGTGGACTCAGCCTTCCATCCTTCTGAGGTGGGTAAAATGGGGACCCAGATTGTTGGGGGCAAGAGGCTGGCTCTGTAAACTGCTTAGAGAGGGCTGTAAAGCACTGTGAGGCGATATAGAAGTCTAAGTGCTATTGCTATGTCTTCTTTCTATCTTTTCTCCAGTAGATCTTTGCGTTCTTTTATCATGCATCTTTTCAAGGTACAAACAAGCAGCCCTTTGGCTTTCTACATTTCAGGATATTTTTGCTCGATTAATCTTCAATGATAACATTAATTTCAGCCTAGATTTTTTTAAGGCACTCTTTATCAAAACAATCCATTAAATCTATTCTTCCCTTTTACTGCGTAAACGTTCAGAATACTGCTGAGGTTGTAGCTTGTTGGCCTGATGATTTTATTTGTGTGTTTTAGTTCAAGTTGTAATTTTACAAGAAGGAATTTGTGACCTGAGACACAATCAGTGTCTGGGTTTGTCTCTGTTGACAAAAAAGAGCTTCTTCAGAGGACAGAGTCCACTTGTTCTTGGTGTGCTCCATCCAGTGATGTCTATGTGTAAAGTAATTTTTCGGTTATTAGAAGAGGTATCCTCACCCTGAATGTTCTTGGCAGAATTCTAGTTATCGATCTTCTGTTACTTTCATTCTCAAAGTTCAAATTTTCCTGTTATTCCAGATGTTATTCCAGTTGCCTATGGCATCATCTACCATCATCCCAGTGCCAAAGCAACCCTCCATCAAGGAACTGAATGACTACAGACCAGTTGCTCTAACATCTGTAGTTATGAAACTCTTTGAAAGGCTTGTGCTGTCCCACCTGAAAACCATCACAGATCCACTGTTAGATCCCATGCAGTTTGCATACCGAGCAAATAGATCGACAGATGATGCTGTTAACATGGCTCTGCATTACATCCTACAACACCTTGACTCTCCAAATACCTACGCGAGGGTCCTCTTTGTAGACTTCAGATCAGCATTCAATACCATCATTCCAGACACTCTTCTAAGTAAATTAAACCAACTAGCGGTACCTGAACACACTTGTAAGTGGATCATAAGCTTCCTAACATACAGGAAGCAGCAGGTGAAGCTAGGCAGAATCACCTCCGATACCTGTACAATCAGCACAGGGGACCCCAAGGCTGTGTGCTATCTCCACTTCTCTTCTCCCTATATCCCAATGACTGAATCTCAAACGATCCATCTGTTAAAATACTGAAGATTGCTGATGACACTACAGTGATTGGTCTCATTCGAGACAACGACGAATCCACCTACAGACAGGAGGTTGTACAACTTGCCTCGTGGTGTAACTGGAACAATCTGGAACTGAATGCACTCAAAACTGTAGAAATGGTGGTAGACTTTAGAAGAAACCCTCCCATACTACCACCTCTCACGATACTAGACAACACAGTATCAACAGTAGAGACCTTCAAATTTCTAGGTTCTACTATATCACAAGACCTAAAATGGACACCTAACATCAAAAATGTCATCAAAAAAGCACAACAAATGTTCTTTCTGCGCCAACTCAGAAAGCTCAAACTGCCCAAGGAGCTGCTGATCCAGTTCTACAGAGGAATGATGGAGTCTGTCATCTGCACCTCTATAACTGTCTGGTTTGGTTCTGCAACCCAACAGGACAGACACAGACTTCAGAGGATAATTAGGACTGCAGAACAAATAATGGCTACCAACCTGCTTTCTATCGAGGACCTGTATACTGCAGGAGTCAGAAAGAGGGCTGTGAAAATATCCACAGACCCCTCACATCCCGGACATAAACTGTTTCAACTCCTTCCCTCAAAACGACACTATAGAGCATTGCACACCAGAACAACTAGACACAAGGACAGTTTTTTCCCGAACGCCATCACTCTGCTAAACAAATAATTCCCTCAACACTGTCCAACTATTTACAAAGTCTGTACTACTATTATTATTACTTTTAATCCTTCCATGATCCCATCCTTCCTTTCACCCATCTCCTCCCACTTATGTTATGACTTTAACTTTGTCGCTTGTATCCTTACGATTTATATGGACTGTTTCCTAGTATGATTTGATGGGTTATTGTACCCTATGAGTATCATTAAGCGTTGGACCTTATGATTCTTGATTCTTAATGAATGTATCTTTTCTTTTATGTATACTGAGAGTATTTACACTAAGACAAATTCTTTGTGTATCCAACCACACTTGGCCAATAAAGAATTCTACTCTACTCTACTCTACTCTACTCTACTCTACTCTACTCTACTCTACTCTATTCTCTATTCTCTTCTATTCTGATTCCATTCCATATATTCTATTCTGTTCTGTTCTATTCTGTTCTGTTCTGTTCTATTCTATTCTGGGCTGGATTTAAGATACTGCAAGTTATTCTAGAATTGTTCTGCTTCCTCTGCATTGGTGCTTGGAGCACAGCTATGGACTATCATAATAAGGGTTGGTTTCAATTTGAAGTGAGTTAATTCTATAATTTTGGGAGTTATGCCCAACTCCTGACTTTGATATCCTTTTGTTAATGGACTTCAATCATATTTGAGGGACTTTGATGTTTGTAGAAGACAGAGCCTTTGGTAATTTTAGAAGAAAGAGGAAAAATCACTACAAAACAATGATCAAACAAGCATGGTTTAAAGCTCCTTCCAAATTTGAATAAATGTCTCAGACAGACTCCTTCCTAATTCACACGAAGATAAATTGAGGAAGGGGGAAAGTCCATTCAAAAATTTCAAGATTCTGTGGCTACAGCTTTTCGGGTAAAAGTAGTTCTACAGAATATAGCACTGGTTTCTTAGCTTGGGTTAAGTTTACAGGGCTGACAGGTTGGTATGTCCATCCTTATGTTCCTTTATCTCTCAGTGACTTATGATGCCATCAATCATGTATCTCTCTGGACTGGCTGTGGGGTTTGGCTGTGAGGCTACCATGTTATAGTAGTCTTCCTCCTTCTGTGATTGGTTCCAATCCATATTAATGAAGGAAAGAGGTTGTGCCTGCAAACTTTCTTTTCTTGGAATTCAAATGTTCTTGAATCTTCTGTTTAAGTTTCCCATGAAATGGCTGGGTCAGATCATCTGTGAATTTGAACTCTTGTAGGCAGATGACTCCCAACTGCACATCTCAACCCCAGGCAGCCCAGGTGAAGCTATTCATGTACTAACCCAGTGTCCGGAAGAGTCTTTGGATCTGGATGAGGAGAAACAGACTCAGGTAAGTTGTCTGATAAGTGTCTGTGTACACTTGGGCTCCATGACTTGAGGGAGTTTTCATCTTTGGTCTTGGAAGGGGTCACAATTCTCTATCTGAGACTGGAACCCTATCTGTCTTGGACTCTGGCTTCTGCCAAAACAATAGGTGGAAGATTTGCCAGGAGAGATTTTGCATGGGTCCTTCTATTGCAACAGCCGCATCTGCTCCCAGCTTGGGAGGCCTACAATGGATCCAGTAGTGCAAGCAGAGATGGTGTGCCATGGAAGGCCCAAGTCCTATTGCTGCTCTTCATGCTACAGTCGTTGTTCTTTGGCCTCCAGGTGCAATTCAAGGTGCTGGTTATCATCTACCAAGCCATTCTAATAAAGGGCCTGGTTATTTGAGGGATCACTTAAAGCCAATAATCATCCTATAAGATGAGACGAAGTGGGTATGCTCTAGATCCCTTTGTTCAACAATGTCATCTTTGGGGATCTAGATATTGTTCCTTCTTGGTTGGGTTCTCACTTGCCTTTGGAACAGCCTTCCCCCAGAAATCCATACAGCTGATGAGGTTCTGTAAATCCTTGAAAATTTGATTTTCATGATTCTGGGCACCTTCCCACTTAAAAAGTAAAGAACAATAAATAAAAATAAAAGATCATGCTCATCTGGAGAAAAGAAAGACTGCACACCAAAGAACAACCAGCAGGGATTCAACACCCACCCTTCCCCAAAGTATGGGTTTCCCCAAGTCAGGTTTTCAAGGATTTACACAAAACCTTATCAGGGTGGGAGCTGTATGGATTTCTGGGGAAAAGCTGTTCCTGAGGCAAGCAAGAAACCAACAAAAGAGGAACAATATCTAGATCCCCAAAGATGACGTTGTTGAATAAAGAATATATATACATTATATAGGTGCTTCTGGGCACAATGGCAGCTGCTTGTCCTTCCAACTTTAATCCAGTCATGTCACCAGCGGTAGTACTACCGATAGTCGCCCTCTGTTCTTCCTCTCCAGGAACTCAACTTCCAGTTGTATCTTAACTCTGGTTTTTAATGTCCACTGGGTTCTCTGAACAGAAGTGTGTGTGGGGTGGGGGTAGGGTGGTCTCATTTCCTTCTCTAAGGAGTTGTATTTGTCTATGCCACGGCCATCGAGGGTGACCTTCTGGAGACAAACATGGCCAACAGTATACTACAGTTCATAACATCACTTCCTCCCTCTACAAATCTCTTCCCTCTGCATAGCGATTATCCACAAAAAGGATCATTAAAATATTGTGCTGTTATTGAAACAAACAGGGGGACTAAAAGCTCAGGCAGACCTAGTGAGCCATTTTAATGCTCATTCCACTCTGTAAACACCCTCAGTAATTTCAGACTTTGATCATCTCACTTGGCTATTTTTCAGTTCTTGGTACAAAAATGTTTGAATCCATCACCCCCAATTTCTGATTACTTCATCTTCCCTCACTTACAAACTTCCTTATTTATATCATTTCTGACTGGCTGGCACAACCAAGAATTGATAATGCCCCTAACCTGGGAGAAAAAAACAAGCAGTAAGCAAGCATGTGAAATACATTTCTTGCCGTCTTCCAAAGCTCAATTTTAAATATAAAATCAAAAGGAGAAGACCGCAGGTAGGGCTTTACAGCGTACTCAAGATGGCAACCTTCTTCCACAAGGAATTGACTTCTCAAAGCATCCTAGAGTTTCTTACCATGGGCATCACGGTAGTAAGCATGGGTGACACTGCGGAACCTCTCCTGGCCAGCTGTGTCCCAAATCTGAAAAGGGCAAAAAGCAGAAAAGCACATGATAAAGAAAGTAGGTCATCTGGCAGCCCAAGTGTTGACAGAATGGGACAACTTGTGACCAACTCGCCATAGCCAACTTATTATTCATGTTACAACACTGACAATCTTTTCCACGGAATGACTGTTTTCCAATATTTATCTACTTGGACTTCATAATGAACTTGAATTATGCCAGATAATATATAGACTGAAGTATTTTCTTTAAAAAATAAACAAATTAATCATCTTGAGTGACAGATCCACCATGCCTCTTGGTTGAAAGTCATTCATCCATGCACACTGAGTTACAGATTCAGGCAGAGCAGTTAAAGTAGAGGGTTAAAACTGGGGAGATTTGGGTGATACCTTCAAACATGGAAGTTCATCAAATGACCCTGTCACTCTCAACCCAACCTACTCTATTCTTCATATGGTTTAATCTCCAGGCTTTTGATCATCTTAGTTGCTCTTCTCTGAACTTTTTTCAAAGTCTTTGTTGATAGAAAGACTGTGAAGCATCTCAGGAGATAATTATACCAGTAAAGAAGGTTCAGATGGATAACTTTGTATATGTAAAATGAAAGAAGAAGGAGGATAGTGGATGGATATAATTTGGCCAAATGAGATAAAGGAATAAGTGAAGGTGGCAAATTTGTGCATCACAGACATAGTTGAGAAAGGCGGTAGAAGGCTATGACCATCATCAATGAAAAGATATTTCAGATCAGCCATGGGGGTCTTTGAGATTTTGTGGTGACTATCACTTCCCCCAGTTTGTCATACATGTTGCTATATGTGAAGATTCTGTCTCCTATTGATGACAGAACCTGGCATTTCAACTTGGGTTTGTCTGAAGTGATAACTGGCTTAATCTATGAAGGTGGACATACTGTACCAAGTTTTCATCTCAGACCATTTCAGAGCATGATCTGGAGATGGAACACTTGATAACTAGTTCTTTGCCATTGGGCAGGTCATTTTGGGATCAGCTTGAGGCTAGTCACCATTATCAACCTCGGTCTTTGACCCATCACAGATGCTTTCTGGATCTGCTTGGATTACCACAGATGCACCAAGACAAATTCCTTGTGTGTCTAATCACACTTGGCCAATAAAGAATTCATAAATAATTCATCCATCCATCCATCCATTCATGTTTGAGGGCAACCAGCAACACCATGGGAAATTCTTTGATGAACCTCGTTGGCCACTTATACAGAGGCTGCTATGGTGCTGGATCAGGTTGCCCATTTGTGTCTCTTTCTGACTTGGTGGGTGTTCATTTACCAGGAGATTGGCAGAAAAGAGACCTAGAACACTTGGGATAGAAAACTGAGAGCAAATACGATTGAGGAATAGCAGAGCCTCCTGTTCAGGTCCACAATGTGTGCTTAAGGGAAGTATTCCTTATTTCTCTGACCTTGTATACTTTAGGACTATCACTTTGTTGATGGTATCTTATGATTTATGATTGTATCTTAAGACTGCGATTCATGATTTATCACTTTGTTGCTTGTATGTATATTGAGAGCTTATGCACTAGAGACAAATTCCTTGTGAGTCCAACTATACTTGGCCCAAAAGAATGTTCTATTCCTATTCCCCTACCCTCTTCTTCCATTCCATTCCATTCATGGAATTCTATCCAGCAATGGGGCATTATTTCAGCGGGATAACTTCAATATTTCAGGGGCAGCTCTGGCTTCTTTGGCTTTTGAAAAGAACTGAAGGTCCCAGTTTAATGTATAAACCCCTGCTGGGTTTGTTCAGAAGATATTTATGGGAACATCTCCCCCAAGTCGGCTCAGGCTGGCTGTTCACTCTGCCTGTGACAAGATGTTCTGGGTATCCTGAGTCCAGGAGGCGAATAGAGAAGCTAACAAATAAATAGCATCTGAATCTAGCAGGAAGCTGGTTGCTCTACGGAAGGAACAAAAGAGCAAAACATTCAGAATCAAAACTGACACATGGCTTGGCTTACCTGCAGTTTTACTTTGACGCCATCCACATTCAAGACTTTATTCTGGAAGAGAGAAAAAAGAAAGAACTTGGCATCAGGTCATTAGTAACATACCTTCTTACTAGAAGACTCTTGTCAGGATTCCAGCAATCGCTCTAATTAAATCATGATTCTCGAGCCAAACTTCAAGAAACTTCAAAAGATTTATTGGAGGCAACATACTGGCACTGCCCTGTATGAAGCCAACTCTGGCATACGCCATTTGCAGTCACCTATGACCCCATTTCCTCCCTTCCTCCTGGGTGTGTCATAAACCAGATTCTCCAATTAAGCACGTTCAGGGCTGTCATCCATCATGTTCTCCAATTAAACACATTCCTGGGCAAAAACTCTGATATTTTAGTTACAACCTTTTAAAGATAAGAGTTGGAATGTACTTTCGCTTTCAAACTGCCGTACTGCTCTTCCAGATTTCCTTCCTCTCCCCCCTCCCCCCCTCTGTTTTTTTTGGCAATTACTAAAACAAGCATAGGAATGTTTGATGAGTTATGACAACTCCTTTGGCGAGAGTTATATAACCTCCCTGGTTGTTTAAGACCCAGGAAAAAGAAAAGTACCTGCAGGATATTCTAGTGTCCTCGACTTGCAACCAATTGTTTAAAGATTGTTGGAAATTATGGCGGTACTGAAAAAAAGTGAGTTACGGCTGGTCCTCACACAACAAGTATTTTTTCCCCACCACCAGGAGTTTTCAGTTTAAAGCAGTGAATTCTCCACTGTTACAATGTGTGAATTTCAACTTCCAGTAGTCCCCAGAAATCCACACATCTTAAACTTGCCAAGGTTGGAAACGCTGTTTTAAAGCAACACAATTATTGACACAGCTATTCAAAAAATAATAATAATAATTCTTAAAGCAGCAACCTAGAGCTTCGCAATGGAGAGTGGGGGGCAAGGAACAGACTGGAAAGGGTTGCACAGTTCAGCATTCAAAGGAGCCCGAATCCAATTTCAGCTGCATTCTCCCATTGCTGTAGATATAACGGACTGTGAGAATAACCTTGGGAGACAGGAGGAAAAGCTGGACAATGGTCTGATAAGAGAAATCAGAATCCAAAGGAGCAGATGGGGTGGAGAAAGCATCACAGAAGGAACCCTCCCTAATATGCTGAAAGGCGGGGGGGGAAGCACTTACAGGCTTACAATATTCAGCTACTGTAATCTTACAATAAAATTTGTATTAGTAATCTAGGTTTTGGTTTCCTGATCTGGACTACCTCAGAGGGCTGACAACATTATTGTGCTGCCCCATTCCCTATACACACATGCACATATGTGCAGCAAGATTCAAAACACACACCCAAACAGATCCTCAGAAAACATTTCCGCTGTGCAGGTCTGGATTCTGAGCTCAGTATGGCAAGAGTCATTGGGTAACAAAGTCCAATAGGCACACACGAAGTCCAAGAAAGAAGTCCACACATCGAATGTGTCAGGATACACAGCATGAGCACACAAGGCGCAGAACTGGGCATGTTGCTCCAGCAATGCTTAATTCTTCGGGGTGGGTTTAAGGAGACAATGCCAGTGCAGCCCTTCATGAGAGGTGAGGTTGCCTCCTTGCAAGCAGTCTAGCTGCCTGGCATTGTGACTGTCTCCTCTCTGCCCTACATTTCCTTGGATTGGGGGGGAGGTGTGGACTCCACCTCCTCCTCATTGCTAACAGGCGGCAGCTGCTCCCAGTCCTTGCCTGGAGCCTCCTGGCTAACTAGCTTCAGCTGTGTCTCCCCTTGCTCAACCTCAGCCTGTCTGTCCTCGGATGACTGAGCTGAGGCTGCTGCTTCAGGCTATAACTCTTCAAACCCCAATCCTGACCAACACTTGGCTCTGTGCTTTCCTCTGCTGACTCAAACTCATTGTTTCCCTCTGAACTCACATCTGAAGAAGGTTCTAGTGGTTGACCCTGTTAGGAATGTAAGTCACCTAACAGGTATTTGGGTTAGAAATATATAAACCAGGATAGACATTTTAATACTGTGTCTTTAAGAAAATGCAAAACTGTAATTAGGTGTGGTTTCTCAAACGGCCATAAGATGGAGCCAGAAACCTGGTTTGTCTTAGTCTGAGTCTCAGAAGAGAGTGAATCTCTGTTTCCTTCTGTTGGAAAGTATTGCCGTTCCTCCATTTTTCCTAATTGACTGATATTCCTGGATTTAATGTAAGTCTGATACTGAACCGTTTTTGACAGTGGACTTTGTTATTGAATTATCCCTGGACTAAAAAAAACTGACTGATCTTAACCTGTGAATGACTTTGGACTGCCTATTTTGAACTTTGCTTAAACCTTTCCGGAAGTAAAAACCTACATTTACTGTACAGTGTATCTGTGTGCTCTGTGTGTATTATCCCAACACTACTCTCAAATACGTCTCCCTGTACGCGCTCATTCTCCTAACGGGGAATTACCTCAACAGACCCTGAAAACCTAAGCAGGATTTAAAGGATTTGTCTGAAATGATATAGGGTTTTCTGCTTGACAACGAGGTTTGGCTAGAACAGGGGTTGCCAACCTTTTGGACCTCAGGGACCACCAAACTCATCATTTTAAATCCCACGGACCAGAGACCCTGGAAAAATCCCCCCAAAAGTCTGCAGGAAAATTGCCCACCTCACTTTCCTACCGATCGATCGTTCATTATTTGGGATCACAGGTTACCATCTCCAACTCTGTTCTCAGGGGGAGAGAGAGAGAGACTTTTGGCTTCATGCAAGGAAAGCAGCAGAAGCAGCAAAAGTCTTTCTTTCTCTGCCCCAAACTCCGCCAGAAATGAGTCTTTGTGAGACTTGTCACGCCGGCGCAGCCTCTTGGAGCAGGAGGCCTTGCAGGGTCCCAAAGACTCATTTCTGGCAGAGTTTGGGGGAGAAAAAGAAAGACTTTTGCTGCTTTCCTTGCGTTCAGCCAAAAGCAGAACAAGAAAGAAGCGGAAAGAAGCAGCCCAGTGGCCAGGTGAGGCACGTGGGGCAAGTAGGCAAGTTTCCCCCCTCTGCCCTTTCCCCCCTCCCATCACTACCTTGTGTTGTTCACAATGCAAGTGACATAAACCTTGTGTTCCCGCAGGCCATGTGGGCAGCGCTGCCTTGTGTTCCCGCGCAGCCTGGATTAATTGCTTTTTGGGGGGGGGGTGCTCTGGGGGTGACATTTCTCTGCGGACCACCAAAATTTTCTCACAGACCACCAGAGGTCCTTGGACTGCTGGTTGGCGGCCACTGGACTAGAAGACCTCCAAAGTCCCTTCCAACTCTGTTATTCTGTTAAAATGATCAGGAAAACTGCAGAACTGCCAGGAGACTGAGAAGATGGACCATCAGTCTGCCTACCTTTCCCCTTGATAACAGCAAACGCTCTCAGCTTTTCTTCTTGATGCCTCCAGGAACCGCACCGGCTCCCAATTCCCTCCCTGCAGGAGGAGCTTGCTTCATCTTGGCTGAACCTGCCTCCCCGGAGATGGAGGAAGTGGATTGTAAATTCCTTGGCCAGGAAGCCACAAGTGCCACTTTGTGGGGAAAGAGCTGCTGCAGCTTTGAGGTAAAGCCTCAGAACACAAGATGACACCAGTGGGCATCCATCTAAATTAAATTTGACAGTTAAATTTGAAAAATAATTACAGGGCAACTCTAATAGTTCTGGGTTCAAAGACAAAAGCCAAGAGGAACCACTCGATCTATCAATATTAATCATAACCATCATGAACACTGTACATCAGTGATGTTGAAAATGTTCTGAACTGAACAGGGCTGTTTCCAGTGATGCAACCTTGGAAGAAAATAATCCATAGCCCAAAACAATTCCTTGCTCTGTGAGTTTCTTTCTACAGCTCTTATGTTACATGGAGTGGTAGTGACGGTCCGAGCCAGGGGTGGGATGCAAATATTTTTACTACCGGTTCTGTGAGTGTGGCTTGGTGGGCATGGTTAGGTGGGCATGGTCATGTGACTGGGTGGGTGTGGCTTCTTCTTTTTTTGCAGAACCCCCCCCCCCCACTCCATTTTTTTGCCTCCTGGGCCTCAGGGAAGCTTCCTGGGCGAAGCATTAAGACAGCGAGGGGGATCCCGGCACAGCTGATCATCAGAACAGCTGATCGTTGGAAGGGGGAAAAAACAAATACCTTAAGGAGTGACTGGGCGGGGGAGAATGCAGTCAGTGATGTCAGGCATGCATGCAATGTTGTGCATGAGCGATAAGGACTGACTGGGCAGAGAGGGACGGGGCCCGCCAGAGGCACAATTTGGCGGTTCTCCGAACTGCGCAGAATCGTAACAACCAGTTCTATAGAACCGGTCTGAACCGGTAAAATCCCACCTCTGGTCTGAGCTAAAACTACTCTACAGGGAAAAAAGTCAAAGGAGATAATTTTTAATGTTTCACAAATTACCATGGCAAACACTGAAGCATTAAACATACAGTTAGTTGGCAGTTTCTACATTCACAAGTCATCAGAACGGTTGGGTGGTGTCTTCAAGCCCTTTCTTGGATTGGTTCCATCATGTTCTACTCCCTGTACTAGAAAACCCTTGAAGGTAGAGGATGATAGGATCTAAGAGAACTGTTGGAAAAGGCAGCCATTGGTAACTGTATGCCGCAGCTCAATTCTCAGGGCTACTGCAATGAGTTGATGGTCTGGAATAGCAAATATTTCAGAATGGAGAAGAGAGCCAACCCAGACAACAGCAATCTGGCTGGACAGGCTTTCAGCAAAATGTGGAATTTTACCAGGCATTTCACAGGCAGACTGAAACCTGCCCATTTATCCTCAAACGTTCTGTGCAGACTCCGTCTCTCAGACAGACACATTAGTGCAAACTTGGCAACTTTAAGACTTGTAGACTTCAAGTCCCAGAATTCTGGGACTTGAAGTCCACAAGTCTTAAAGTTGCCAAGTTTGGGGACCCTTGCATTAGTGCATCAGGAAGCTGCCAGGCTCAGTGGCCAATCATTTCACAATTTAAGGAAATAGTTCAGGTTTAGCCTCTCCCACACAACCAAGAAGGATAAGTGCAACCCAGGACATCCCTCACCCATTACAAGTCCTGGATTTGCAACTTAAAGCTGTCCCGCTCGCCCAGCAGTATGGGATGGCAAGAGCCTTTCCTGTTTCTCTCCAGATAGCTGCTACTCAGAGATACTCTGCCTCTGGACATGGAGGCTTTACTCAGCTGTCACCAGAATACGCTGCAAATCAAGAGATCTTTGGAATCCACCCTAGCAGCAACCAAGCTTGAGTGGCACGCACTCCTTTGGTGCTTGCACACGGCTCCTGGGAATCCATACAAATCTGTGGGTCGGGTTTCCAGCCCATAGCTAAGGGGGAAAGTCCTGCCTTTCTGTACCCAGATATGATCAGATTGTCTCATGAAGGAGAATTCCGCGACTCTGAGCACTGCATCTCATCTTGAGCAACTAGAGACACAAGAGGCTGACCTGGGCACGAAGAGGATCAAAATATGCCTCCTGATTTAATTCAGAGAGGAAACCATCAGCTCTTTGAAGGAGAAGAAAAACTAGATAGCTGCCACTATCGGGGGTCCCCAATGCCCAGGCCCTGGCAGTGGTGAGCGCGTACGCACAGCTGCACTTATGCAAGCAGCAGGCAAGTGCATGTGCATGAAGCTCAATGTGTGCAAGCAGCCTCTCCCTCCCTTTCCGCAAAGCCAGAAAGGTTGGAGGAAGCTGCTGCACGGGGTCTCTGAAGGCCAGCAAAGGTGATGCAGCTGAAGAAAGAGGCGGAGAAACAGGACTGGCTCTGAGACCTCCACAAGAGTTGCTCATGGATCCCTCATACAATTCCCAAATTCAAAGAGTCCAGCAGGAGGCTGGGCTCTTGTCCTCCGCCTCCTCCACTCCTCCCAATAAGGGTCCAATCCCAAGAGTTGACCTTGCCAAAGGTAGGCCTGGACACCTGCTGCTCGTTAGATTCTCCCACCGCTTCTCCCGGATGAACTGAGAACCTACAGGGGGCCAGTTCTGGCTTTTCTCCCTTCAAAAACATTTTTTAAAAAAACGTCCAGATTTTGGGCATTGAAGATGTGTGGAAGGTGCTTGCTTATAGCTCAGGCAAGCCATTCAACCATCTTTTTGTCCACATTTGACTGCTTTGAGGAATATTCCTCTGGCTAAGACTTGGATAGATTACTCAGACTTAAATCTAATCAGTTTAGATATGGCAAGATTCTAGAAGAGCATTTCTCAACCATGGCAGCTTTAAGATGGCTGGACTTCCACTCCCAGAATTCCCCAACCACCATATATGGATTTCATCTCAACTCCCAGAATTCTCCAACCAGCTTGTTGGCTGGGGAATCCTGGGAATGAAAGCCTGCACCCATAGTGTGCTAGATAAGGAATTCTGGGAGCTGAAGTCACCCAACTTAAAGCTGGCAAGGTAGAGAAACACGGCTCCAGGCTGACTCTGCATGGGTCAGGGGTCGCCAACCTTTTGGACCTCAGGGACCACATCATTTTAAATCCCGCAGACCAGAGACTCTGGGAAAGTCCCAAAAATGTCTGCAGGAAAAATTCCCTACCAATTGATCATTCTTTATTTGAGATTACAGGATACTGTTTCCAGCTCCGTTCTCAAGGGGAGAGAAAGAGACAGAGAGAGAGCGGGGGGGGGGGGGGGGGAGGGAGGGAGAGAGACTGACTAACTTTTGGCTTCATGCAAGGAAAGCAGCAAGAAGTCTTTCTTTCTCTGCCCCAAACTCCGCCAGAAACGAGTCTTTGTGAGCCTCTTGGAGCAGGAGGCCTTGCAGGGTCCCAAAGACTCATTTGTGGTGGAGTTTGCGGGAGAGAAAGAAAGACTTTCGCTGCTTTCCTTGCATGCAGCCAAAAGCAGAAGAAGAAAGAAGCAGAAAGAAGTAGCCTGGTAGCCAGGCCAGGCATGTGGAGCGAGTGGGGCAAGCTCCTCCCTTCCACCCTTTCCCCCCTCCCCTCACTACCTCGCGTTGTTCGCAATGCAAGCGACGCAAGCCTTGTGTTCCATACAGCCTGGATTAATTGCTTTCGGGGGTGCTTTGGGGGTGACATTTCTCTGCGGATCACCAAAATTTTCTCGCGGACCACCAGTGGTCCCCGGCCCACTGGTTGGCAACCACTGGCATGGATCACAATAAAACAAGAAAATTGGTAGAAACAGAGAACCAGGTGATGAATCAGAACAACAATACACCACCTTTAGCCAAAGGTGAGCCAGAACACACCAACCCTGTCAGATCACAGCGGCTAGGCCGATGCCACAGAAATATACAATTTTTCAAGTAACCAGACACAATGCCATTTAGGGCTCAGCTTCGAATTGTCCCTGGAAGCATTAAACATAGCAAGCACAGCTTGCAAAGTGGAGGTGTCGAATCCACAACACGTCAAGGCCTGCCCATCACTGCCTGCACTGCTGCATTCTGGACCAGCTGAAGCTTTCTAATGGCTTTCACTAGTAGTCCACATAGAGCACGTTATGGTAATTGAGATCTGAGGGCATTGGTGACTGTCTGAACGGCCTTCTAATCTAGGGGAAAGTCTGCAACTGGCGCATCAAATGGAGCTGTGCAAAGGCCACATCTGCCACCTGCTCTTCGAGTCCAAGAGAAATGTACACCACTCTTAAATGGGGAAGGGTGACTCCATCTGAGGCCCAGATCTAGGTGGTGGCCCAAAGACCTCCCACCACTTAGCTGGAGTCAGGTCCTCCCCATTCAAACCCACAGACCACCTTCTAAGCCACAGGAGAGAACCTCAACAACCTCCCTTGGCCAACTTCTTTCTGCAGGAGCCTGTTCGGTCTCACTTAAGGGACAGGCTAGGCAAGTGTTTGAGGGGCTCCTATAAGACAAGGGGATCAAACTATTTTCCAAAGGACCAAAAGGCAAGATGAGAAACAACGGATGGAAACTAACCAAGGAGAGAAGCGACCAAGAACTAAGGAGAAATTTCCTGACAGTGAGAGCAATCAACCAATGGAACAATTTGCCTTCAAAAGTTGTGGGGGCTCCATCACTGGAGGCTTTCAAAAAGAGACTGGACAATGATTTGTCTGAAATGGTATAGGATCTCCTGCTCGAGCAAAGGGTTGGACTAGAAGACCTCCAAGGTCCCTTCCAACCCTATTATTCTGTGTTCTAAGCAAAGAAGCATTCTTAAAGTAATAATACAGGTCACGCTATCCTAATAGGCAATCCACTGGGGCTGTGTGCCAAGGTCAATCCAAGGGTCACCAACTGAATACCTGCATTGTTAAGCTGGCACAAAAACCTCCCTCCCCTTGCACAGCAACACCGACACACTCAGGCTGCAGCAGCCGGTCAGCTCCGTTCCACCAACATGGCTTCATCTTGTCTCTGAGCTTGCTCTTCAACGCACCTTTGTTAAGCAGTGTTTCCCTGGTTAAGCCGACAGTGTGCAGTGACAGCTAGTTATAAAAACCTCTTTATCCTTTGCCACCCAATCATGGCAGATGCTCAGTCAGGCAACCAGCAGAGAGTGGAATCAAAGCAGCACAATGCCGATTCATGCTAATGAAATGTTCCTGAGGATTAACTTTGGGGAAGGAAATGCCACACTGGCAGAGTTTCCTGCTCAGTCAAGGAAAGGGTGAAGAACAGCTCTTGAACTCCAAGCGTTGAAATCTGCAAGTCTTGTTCTGCTTCCACCTTTGCTTTCCCTATGGCATAGGCTCCATCACTGGAGGTTTTGAAGAAGAGACTGGGCAGCCACTTGTCTGGAATGGTGAAGGGCAAGGGGTTGGACTAGAAGACCTCCAAGCTCCTTTCCAACTCTGCCATTCTGTTAACACCTGTTTCTCCAATTCGTGGTACCTCTGGGGAGATGGATAACCAATGCTGTAGGCAGTGTTCCAATTGCACATTGCGTTAGAGTTTTGACTTAAATTGTTTTTCCAGCAATCTTACGCATGCAAGTGGCCTTTCTCGCAGCAAACGCACACTGGGTTCCCTTTTGAACTATGCACAACTCCTTACATGATCCATCACCTGGATCATTCATTATCTGTGTGGAACTAGGTCTGTTTTTACTCTAGTAAGCCCTAATAAGACCACACTTGGAATACTGCATCCAGTTTTGGTCACCCCAATACAAAAAAAGGAAGTTGAGATTTTGGAAAAAGTTCAGAGAAGAGCAACGAAGATGAACAGGGGCTTAGAAGCTAAATAATACAAAGAACCATCGCAGGAACGGGGTATACATAATCTAGGGAAAACAAGAACTAGGAGTGACGTGATAGTACTATTCCACTGTTTGAGGGGCTGCATAAATAAGGGCCAACTTATTTACCAAAGTAGCAGAAGGCAGGACAAGAACCAATGGATGGAAACTAATCAAGGAGAGAAGCACTCTAGAACTAAGGAGAAATTTCTTAAGAATGAGGACAATCAACCAGTAGAACAAATTGCCTTCAGAAGTTGTGGGGGCTCCATCACTGGAGGCTTTTAAGAAGAGACTGGACAGACACTTGTCTCGAATGGAATAGGATCTCCTGCAGGGGGCTGGACTAGATGACCCCCTACGTTCCTACAACTCTGTTACTGTTACTCCAACAGGAATGACATCATTCTTGCCTGATTTGAATTTGTTACTTCAATGCCTCTTTGTCTACTCTGCAGCACCCAAAAATGGTGGAAGGCTGTCAAGGGGGAAATTATTATGAATGAAGGCGAATCTATGTGTCCCAGGATAACGTTGCAGGATCCAATGTGGGTCAGTCACTGGGACCAGAGGTTGAATCTTCTGAGCTTTTGGTCTCATCCTCAGGGAACTTCTCTCTAGAGAATACTCTGCTGAAGAGAGGACGGGCTCCAGCCTGAGTCTGAAAGCTCAGAAGATTAAACCTCTGATCCCAGGAACCAATCCTGTGGGAAATTATTACACCATTGAAGGAAAGATCAAAGGAGAAAGAAACCTATACACTTGCCTATGTATTTCAGACAAATCCATCTTGGCTCTCTTCTTTTCCATTAAATGTTATTACAAAGTAAGCAAGTTTAAACATGCCGATGATTCAAGAACCTTAGATACGCTTGTAAAAACAAATAATTCACTTCTGCTGAGGCTGAGTTAGGTTCTATCATGGGAACAGACATTCAACCAATGCCTTTATTACCACTTTCTCTCAAACACACAAAGGAACCATTTCAGCTGAGTCCGTGCAACCAAGCAGAAGATTGCTTGGGTGCTCCAGGGCAATTCCCCTGGCTTGATGTCTTCCAAATGTTTTGGATCTCTGACCCCATTATCCCCAACCTGCAGAGCTGGCAAAACAAAGCCCAAGCCTTGGCTAGCCCCATGGTCTGTAATTCAGCCATGTGAAGTCAAGACATATGGATAACTGCTAAGAAGGTAGCCAGAAAAATATGAGAACGGGAATGTATAATGAATATTACATGTCCTAACAGCAGCAAGAACTGTATTTGCACAGCACTGGAAAAATGAGGAAACACCTACAGAAGAAGCAATAATTTAAAAAGAAACACATTAGACTGTGCAGAAATGGACAGACTTGAGACTGAAGAAAAAGAAAAACAGGGGACTTGTTTTACAAACGGTTAGACAACAGAGGTAGAAATTCGTTTCTGGAAAAATAGGATGATTGTAAGCAAATTAACCCAGACAACACACTGTTCACAAAGCACTTATGTATGTAAAGAGAAAATGTACAGACAGATAGACAGACAGATAGCTGAGTGTCCTTCTCCCCTTGGGCCATGTGGCCAAAGAGTTGTGCAAGCTTATGTTGTTGCAATTGAAAGAACAGCTCCAGATGCAAGATGACAATTGATAGGGGAAGGCTGAGAGGAGGCAGAAATATTGCTCGATCCAACTTTGTCCTGCTTTTGTTTAACCTTGCTTTGCCTTCCCCAAATAAAGCCTTAAGTGATTTACTGTGACGTGTCAAAAGAAGTCCTGTACAAGGATGTTTAAAACAAAATAAAACTGCAGCAACCATCAGTAACATTTCCAAGTCTATCAATAACATTTTGGTTCAATACAGTTCGAATAGTCATAAACACGAAGCCCTAAAGAAGTATCAGCCAATGGACTAAGAAGGGGAGAACCACAACGAAACCAGGCTCCTACCCAAAGGTTACACTGTTTTTTTAAAAAAAATTTAAATAATTCTTATTAAACAAATGAATATAACTGTCCAACTCACACATAAATGACTCTGGGCAGGTGAACCCATCATCACCCCACATTTCCGGAGGTGGCTCCCTTTAAATTAGTGGCATTTTTGTTGCATGAAAATTCTAGACTTTTGTCTTTCACTTCCTTCTGCAATAAAATATTGCAGGGAAGGTCTTTATTATTTATTTATGCCTTAACTTACAATAATCTGTCCAGCAACCAAGGGTGGAATAATAAATTTTTTCAACAATCAGAACTGACCCCTATAATGGCATCTCTAGAGTAGAACACACCGAAATAGAAATAAGGAACGTATGGATTATACATAGATGAAATTATGAAATAGTACCGCTTTTATGATTTAATATTTTAGAAATATTATTAGCATTTATTTATTATTTGTTTATCACATTTGCATAGCTGCCCACCTCACATGAAGGTGATTGCATATGTAAAAACCTTTTATTCTTAGTAAATAATACTCCTATTGGTATCTTATAATTATCACTTTGTTGGTTGTATCTTATGACTTATGACTGTTATCTTAGGATTTATGATTTATCACTTTGTTGCTCGTGTGTACATTAAGAGCTTGTGCACCAGGGAGAAATTCCTTTTGTGTTGAATCACAGTTGGCCAATAAAGAATATTCTATATTCTCCGAACCATTTCCAAAATGGCAAATCCAGAAAAAGACAAAACGCCACTCCATTTTAACCCTTGTTGAAATCAACTGCCATGTCCATGAGTTACAATTCTCCCATGTGCTGAGCCTTATAACTCAGTTTCCCTTGACAGAAACCCTTAACTTCCTTCACACTTTGCAAAATCTGTCTCGTTGGCATCCACTTGCTTCCAAACTGTCTACTTTGTTATTTTTAACAGATGAAAGGTTTTTAATTCTCTACAAAAAGATGAGTATATGCCTGCAGCAGGCCACCAAAACTATTAATGAACCGCATTTCTTGACTGATTGACAGCAGACCCAGAATTTCGCTGCGTCCCAATCCATCTAGCCAGCAACTGTCAATTTCCTTCTTCCCTCATTTCATAAAAGGAGCTTTTCAGAAAATAAAGGACAGAGCCAGTTCGCAACCTGTAACCAAGATTTTCAGAGTGGCCATCTGGGTATTCATAGGGCTGAGAATCTGTACCTGTGCAGAACTTCTGGCCCAGTGTCTCTCAGCCATGGCAACTTGAAGATATGTGGACTTCATCACCCAGAATTCCCCAGCCAGCATGCATGGACTTCATGCTGGCTGGGGAATTGCAGGAGTTGGAATACATACATTTTAAAGCTGCTGAGGTTGAGAAACCCTGGGCTAGAGGTCCCAAAGGAGCTTTTTCAAAAGACAACTTGACTTACTTTGTTTTTCCTTGAAGACATTTCGATTCTCATCCAAGAAGCTTCTTCAGTTCTGAAGAATTTCAGTTCAGCTTCTTAGATGAGAAGCGAAACATCTTCAAGGAAAAACGAAGTCCAGTTGCCTTTATAAAAAGCACCTTTAGAACAACCATTACCTGGATGACTGAGAATCTCCACAGATACCTGGGCTGGAGGATTTTTCTTTTCCTTGGGGGATGGGGGAGACGGCCAATCTCACAAAAACAATGATTAAAACAGAAAACACAACACTCTGGATAGACCACAAGATATCCCTGGTACGTTACTAATTTTTTGGAATCTCCAGAAACCTTTTCAGAAAGGTTCCAAATTTTAAGTCCCAAGAACTTTCCAAATTAAAATTATATTTTCATCACTAGCTTGTACGGAGAAGATAAGAATATGAGACACGGCCATGAGACGTAATTCCACAAGAAAAATAAATTAAACCTAGCACAGATTCCAAGCTAAAATGCTTTTACCCATTTCTACAGAAATAGAAGGCTCTTGAAACAGATGTTCCCTCTATGTCAATCATCTATATTTCTTGGGACTCTAAGGTCTACAGTTGCTGGGGAAGTGGGACACACACACACACACCATCAATTTTAGAAGTTTCTGTCAACAGATTTCTCTCATAATTTTCCCTTGGGTGAAGACCAATGTTCTTCCATCTCGAACAAAGGGATTCTCAGGGAATGTGACAGAATCTCACACAGGGGTGTCATTCTCCAGGTTTAACAGCCGGCTCAGTGATTGTGCAATTTGTGGTGGACACATGCAATGAGAAGCATCTCAGAAGGAAACTTTCACTGCAAATGTTGAAAGGTGAGTCCTGAGAAGAGAAGGAAAGAGGGCAGCATGGCAGCAGGGGTCTATGAGGGAAAGGTCCCTGAGGGGCTACAGCGGTTCCTGGCCCTGTGAGCAATAGCCACAAATGACACTCTAGGCTTAATTTACACCCTAGACTAGAGGTTAAAGAGGTTTAACATTTACCTTCGAAATTTAAATGTGTTATACAAAATGGCAAAGGAAAGTATTAATCACAGGACTGGAAAAGGTTAACAGAAATGAAAGAGCTTTCAGTTTGTGTAAAATTGGGAAAAAAAACGAACTAGAGATTTATGGTTTTGATGATTAGACAGGATAGTTTATAGAAAGAAGAGAAATATGATGCAACTTTAGAGACATAGGTTAAAATTTATTTGTACTTACAACCATTGTGAAAAATATCAAAAGTCATTTCTTTATATCTTTTTTTCCCTTTTCTCATTTTCCGTCACACTTTTTTTCCTTTTCCTTGCATATTTTGCCTTTTCTTTGATTTCTTTTTTTCTTTTCTTCCTTACTTTATATTCGTTTGTTAACTTTAATCTTTTTGCTTAAATATTCTAATAAAAATTATAGAGAAAAATGAGGGAAGCGCTCACCTCAACAACCAAAAAGAAGGACCAGGAGATGGGGGAGGGGAGTCCAGGACAACTCTCCACAGCCATCTTGCCACAGAAACTCGCCACGGCCTACTTGCTGTGGGACAAGAATTACAATAATACCCAGAAATGTTGGGATCGGATCATTCAAGAAAGGATGCCAAAGGAGGGACACAATGAAAAGTGAATGTCAAAAGTTACAACGATTCTTTAATTTTAAATAATTACATTGAACTGTTGAATTGTCCCACAGCGAGTTTTCCCACCGCAAGTTGGCCATGGCGATTTAACGGTGGGGCCCTGGGGAAACTAGGAAAGACGGTCCCTCACCAGATGCCTCAGAAGGGGCACATCTTGAAGGACAGTCACCCTCTGCACCCTGGGGCTGCGGTGAGACTGCAGAATCTCATGGAGGGGTGGGGGCTGTTTGGAGAGGATCAGCTCTGACCCAGGACAGAGTCCGGCAGGAAAAGATCTTGCACCAGCCTGGTTCAAACAGGCGGGAGGTTTTACAACAGAAGTGAGTGCGTGGTAGCTTCTGGGAATGGGATGAGGTGCCGGGGGGGGGGGGGGGAATAATTGTGTCCCAACCTTCTTTCAGAGCAATTAATGTTTTAAATATTTCAAGCTCCCTCTTCTCTTTCAAGAACTAAATGGTTTCATTCTGCTTCTGTGCTCTTTCTGTGGCTTCCTCTGCACACAGCAGCTACAGAGACCACACAGCCCGGGGTGTGTGTATGTCTTGTTGTTATCATTGTGAAAAAAGCTCCTGTATATAGCAATAACAATAGCACGTAGACTCAAATACTACTTCCCAGTGCTTTACAGCCCCCTCTAAGCCGTTTACAGAGTAAGCATTTTTGCCCCCAACAATTTGGGTCTTCATTTGACCCACCTCGGAAGGATGGAAGGCTGAGTCTACCTTGAGCCTGGTGGGATTGGAACTGCTAAATTGCAGGCAGCCGATAGTCAGCAGAAGTACAGCACTCTTTTTTTAAAAAAAATAAATTTTATTAAATTTACAATTAAAAACATATCAACAATACATACACAAAAAGAAAGAAGAAAAAAAGAACATCTGGGCTAGCAAACCGGAGAAAGGAGAGAGTAAAGGGTGTAGAAGAAAAAAGAAGGAAAGGAAAGAGTAAGAGATGAAAAGGATACATCTAAAAGCAAACAATGTCCTTTTTGACAGTCTGTAAGGTCCATTTCACCTAAATTAATTCAAATACGCTCATCTCGTCTACTATACTTAAATTACCCTTTATCTTTTAGTCAGTTTATCTCTGGCTTAACCAATTGTACCAAGAATTCCAATTATTGTAGAATGTTGAGGACTCTTTGTTTTTTAAGGCTATCGTTAGTTTGTCCATTTCTGCACATTCACATATTTTCTGGGTTACCATTTGTTCTGTAGGTGTATACGGTGATTTCCAGCACTGATCAAACGCTAATCTAGCCGCCGTTAAAATATGGATTCTTACATATTTCATCTTTTTGGATAAGTGTTTGTCAGAAATCCCTAATAGGAAGAACTCTGGTTTATATTCTAATTTGTTCTTTAGTCATCTCCTCCAACCATTTTCTAATTTTTTGCCAATATCTCTGGGTTTCCTTACAGGACCACCACATGTGAAAAAAGCACTCTAACCACTGCGCCATCGAGGCTCATATCCACCCACCCACCTCCCCTTTGGCAGTTTCCACCCTTTGGTGGAAAAAGGGGAGGAATTACTGGGGAAGGGGCACACAAGCGATCTCGCTAGAGATTCACATCCTGCACAAAATCAATACAATGTTTTTAAAAAATCAAATTGAAACAAGCGCTACCTGACAGGGCTCCATCCGTCTAACTCACAACTTTACTACCAGGGTGGAACGGAGAGGGAAGGCAACTCTCCAAGGAAGGTTAGGGGAAATCTATCATTAAGAAAATAATTATACCTGCCTTGAATTGCCCATGACCCTCACCAAGAAAGGGTAGAAATAAAGTGGTTAAAATAGATGAAGTGCCTATTTGAAGGGCTCCAAGACTACCTCATGTGGTAAGTCAGAGAAAGTCTTGCTGGCCCCCTTTCTGTGGTTTCCGTGGGGCTGGAGATGGTGGGAAAGAGAAGCTAAGTGCACCCAGGCCGCTTTCTTTGGGGGTTAAAAAACTGCCTTGGACTGCCTTCTTCTGGGAAGCGTTTGCAATTTCCCAGTTTAGGCAACAGCTCTCGAAACCGGTGGGAACATATTTTCCGTCTTCATCTAGACCCCTGGAGAAACAGTGGTGGGAATTTTGAGCAGTTTGGAGAACTGGCCAATCCCACCTCTGACTGGCCCCACCAACCCCATCTCTTCTCTGCCTCCCATTGAGTCCCAGATGATCTTCTTTGGTTGCCTTGCCCAGGAGAACGGAGCTGGAAAGCAGGTTAGTAGGGTGGGGAGGGAATGGGGATTCCCCTGCCACACCCACCAAGCCATGGCACACCCACAGAACCGGTAGTAAAAAAAATGGGTAGGTAGCTCATTCTGCCATAGAACCAGAGGTGGCGCTCAGCAGGTTCTGACCAGTTCTGGAGAACCGGTAGCGGAAATTTTGAGTAGTTGGGAGAACCAGCCAACCCCACCTCTGACTGGCCCCGCCCCCACCTATTCTCTGCCTCCTGAGTCCCAGCTGATTGGCTGGGTCTCCTTTTGTTGCCCTGAACAGGAAAATGGAGCTGGAAAGCAGGTTAGTGGGGTGGGGAGGGAATGGAGATTTTGCAGTATCCTTCTTCTGCTACACCCACCAAGCCACGCCACGCCTACAGAACCGTTAGTAAAAAAAAAATGAACCCCACCACTGATCTAGACCAGTCTCCATCTGGTCTAGATCAGCCATCCCCAACCATTGTGGCTCGGCAGCCTGGCTGGCAGGTAGAGGGGGACCAGCCACATGTGCAGTGGGCTGGTGTGCGCACGTAGCTCAACTTCCATAATTGGCAGGCTGGCAAGCACACGCATGCACGCCCAGCTCAACTTTGCAAGTGGACATGTGCATGTGTGCTGGCCCACCCCTCATGCATGTTGAGCTGTGCATGCATGCTTGCGCGCTGGACTGCCGCTTGCGTGGCCCATTTCCAGAGAGAGAGAGAGAGACTGGCCCAAGGATACTCAGTCTAAGGCAGGACTAGAACTCAGAGTCTCCTGGTTTCTAGGCCAGAACCTTAACCACCACGCCAAACTGGCTCTCAAAATTAAATAATACCCAGGTTTGTCATCTAGACCAGGGGTCCCCAACCTGTGAGCCATGGCCCACTATCGGGTCATGGCCTGTTAACCCAACTTCCTTCACAGGTTTGTTGCTGTAGAAAAAATAGGAGGAAGAAGAGTATTAGGCATGTTCAGCATGCTGAATTACTTATACAAATAACAAAGGCAGGATTTTAAAAAAATCTATATTTAAAAAATCCAAGTGGTCTCCTTTTCAAATATTCAGCAGGAAACATCTTCTTAACTTCTGAGATCAGCCAATTGGGGCATTCTACACTCAAGTAGAATGAGAAGAATATATGGTCCATTCATTTTAGATTTTTCTAACTCTTTTTTTGAAGGGAATAGAGAGTAAACCTTGCAGACCTGCCTCCTTCAGCCTTTGGCTTTGGATATTGGCTTTGGATATTAAAAAAAATATCCCCTTTGGCTTTGGATATTAAAAAAAAAATTAAGCATGCCCTCTGGCCAAAATATCGGCCTGCCTTTTGAGTGTAAGATGATAACCGTGATGATGGAAGGGGAAGCCATTTCTTTGCTCTACAATCTCTTCTCTTCCTCCGAATGCAACCTGCTGAGGCCACCTGCAAATCCACTCAGATCCACCTGTTCTCCTCTGATAAAAGCTGCTGCCACCCTTCCAAGCCCAGGAAACCCCCTGCAGATCTTGAACAGCTTCTTGGCAAAGGTGCAACCCAGCCTTCCAGGGCTTCAATCCAAAGAACAGGGGGGGGGGGCCTTCTGTT
>NW_020769332.1:2391674-2441790 GCF_900518735.1 Pseudonaja textilis | reverse complement strand
ATAGAATAGAATAGAATAGAATAGAATAGAATAGAATAGAATAGAATTCTTTTTTATTGGCCAAGAGTGATTGGACACATAAGGAATTTGTCTTGCTGCAAATGCTCTCAGTGTACATTAAAAAAAAAAGATACGTTCGTCAAGAGTCGAGAATCATAAGGTACAACACTTAATGATAGTCATAGGGTACAATAAGCAATCAGATCATACTAGGAAGCAGTCAATAAAAATTGTAAGGATACAAGGAACAAAGTTACAGTCACAAGTGGGAGGGGATGGGTAATAAGGAGTGATGAGAAGATTAATAGTGATAGTAGTGCAGACTTTGTAAATAGTTGAACAGTGTTGAGGGAATTATTCGTTAATCAGCTTTATTGTTCTTCTCTGCACTTTTTTCTGAATCTCAACATCTTGTTTATATTGTGGTGACCAAAACTGGATGCTGTATTCCAAGTGTGGTCTTACCAAGGTTTTGTAAAGCAGTACTGATATTTCACGTGATCTTGATTCTATCGCATGATTAATGGACTGCATTGGCTTTTTTGACATGGTCCTACCTTTACCAGCAATACTGGCAGACCAATCGTCCTCAGTTTTTCCCCCTCCCTGAAGTGTTTGGGTCTTGCTATGATTGGCAATTGGTTAGACAGATGACTACCATCCAGGGGTTTAGTAAAACTCTTGAAACTTCTTCCAGGCTTTGGAACTAGATTCCCCTGGGCAAGACTACACATCAGTAGTGGGATTCAAAAATTTTTTACTACCAGTTCTGTGGGCGTGGCTTGGTGGGCGTGGCAGGGGAAGAATACTGTAAAATCCCAATTTCTACCCCATTCCAGGGGGGAAGGATATACATATACTGTAAAATCCCCATTCTCTCTCCACCCCACTAACCTGCTTTTCAGCTCTGTTCTCCTGAACAGGGCAACAAAAGAAGACCCACCCAATCAGCTGGGACTCGGGAAGCAGAGAATAGGTAGGGGCAGGGCCAGTCAAAGGTGATATTCTGAACTACTCAAAATTTTCACGACCGGTTCTCCAGAACTGGTCAGAACCTGCTGAATGCCACCTTTGCTACACACAAAAAGAAGTGAATTTTGATGGTGCTACAGCTTCGCTTGTGCAAAGCCTCAAGCCCATACACACGAGCCCAGCCCCGTTGGAACTATTCAAGTTCAGAATGTGGGTTCAGGTACTAGACAATTTTGCAATTTGCTGGCTGCGCTGCTTATGATGCCTGCAGAAAATATTGTTTATTGTACAAACCAATAGTCTCCACCCAGAGACATGCTTTTTATAGGTCTGAGATTCACAAGGCATCTGCAAACAGTCAAATTAGATTTATTATTAATGGCCTCTCTCTCAAGCCCCTTTATTTCTGGGTATCTGCTAGTCCTATTTTAAGAGGAAATTTCTCGCTTGTAGCTACAGGTTACAAAACTATTATTTTAGAGTTTCCATAGAATTTTGATCAGTTGCATACTTCAGGATTTAAGCTACAAAATCCACATAAATTGTCTTGGTGTTTTTCCTAAGCAGGCTGAAATTTGGGGGCATCTGTTTTTTTTTTACTCCCTGCACACCCTCCCTGATCCCCAGCCCTAAATTTAAATCGGTCCAGCCCACTTTCCAGAGTTCTGCAAACCATCCGGTCTTTTCTTGCGAGACTGCCACAATGCACGCATCCTTGCGCTTCTTCCGAGGGTTTTAAATATTTTCAAAACATTAAATATTAACATCAATAAAATATTAAATCTTCAGGAGCACAGGTTCACGTGACTAGCCCAAACAGAACTTGTTCAGTTTCTTAGATCAGCCACACTTGAAGGGGGAATCTCCATATTCCCCTGCCTAATTTTCAGCAGCCCTTAAACTGGCTTTCTGGCCCACGCAGGTAACCCCCACGCTTAGTGGCTCCATTCTCACAGCAGAGGCCAAGGGTACAGGTGCAAACAGTGTCGCCCAAAGGTCACCTGTCTGGCTAGTAAGGACAAAGCGTCCCAGATCATCTGACCCACTGCAGGGATTGGCAAGAGTAGAAGAGCGGCCCATGAAAAGCCTTCCTGCAGACTCTTCTTCTCACAAACTCTTTGCCAAAACCTTCTAAGGATCTTCCTAATTTATCCTCCCAAGCCTTGGATATAAACCAAGTTCTTCAGTCTCCGGCTTACGTTGCTTATGGTGCATATGCAGCTCTTGGCAAGAGAAGAGAACTTCCAAAAGAGAAGGAGGGAGCCCACCAGCCCTCTTTCCCCTTCCCTTGCACCAGCCCCTCCCAACAGAGCAACCTTAGGCCCTTTTCCCACTGCCCGCTGGTCATCCCCCGAACCTCTCCGCTTTGCACACCTGCGGCTTCACGGTGTTCAAGCCCTCCTGTGACCAGAGAACAAAGACAAGACTCCTCTCTGGGCCGTTGCAGAGATGTCAAGATTTCTCTCACCTCCCTCCCTTCATTGCCACATTCCCTGGACCTCCCGGGGCCCTACATCCACTTACTCCACATCTGTGCCTACGTGCACATCAGTCCAGGAAAAACAACCCTGAGCTTGTGGTGGGATGATTTCCCAGCCGCTTGGGCCAAGGAAGGATGGCACCTCTTGCAGAGGCTCCGGGTGTGCCAGTGGTGGTATGCTACCAGTTCAGCCTGGTTTGTCCGAACCGGTAGTAAAAATCACTACCCATTAGGCCCAATGATGGCGAACCTATGGCACGCATGCTGGAAGTGGCACGCAGAACCGTTACTGCCAGCATGCAAGCCCTGGCCCAGAGCAGGCTGGTTCTGCTGACTGCCGGCTGCCTACAATTTGGCAGTTTGAATCTCACCAGGCTCAAGGTTGGCTCAGCCTTCCATCCTTCCAAGGTGGGTCAAATGAGGGCCCAGATTGTTGGGGGCAAGAGGCTGACTCTTAAGAGCGGTCTGTAAAGCGCTGTGAAGTGGTATATAAGCCTACGTGCTATTGCTAAGAGAAGAAAGGATATTACATGGTGCTAACCTGGATACTGAGTTCCACATATTGCATCTGTTGTTCAGAGCTGGTTGCATAGCTGTGACATTTATACTTTCGCAAATGTTAACCTTCTGGCTCGGGGGGAGCTCTAAGAACAAAGCACCAGCAGGAAGTTGGATCAATCAATCAGCATGCAGAACATGCATCTCCACACAAGGCACAGCTGAACAAAGATCATCCAGTCCAACCCCCTGCTCCACCAGGAGATCCTATATACCATTTGAGAAAAGTGGCTATCCAGTCTCTTCTTAAAAGCCTGAAGGCAAGCTGTTCCATTGATTGATTGTCCCCACTGTCAGGAAATTTCTCCTTGGTTCTAAGTTGGTTCTCTCTTTGGTTAGTTTCCATCCATTATTTCTCATCTTCTTTTGGGTGCTTTGAGAATTGGGGTTTGGGTGGTGCACACATTGGCCTGCCTGCAAACATCTGTAAATTCTTACCCATCAACTCCTTTGCAGCGTAGGTATGCATCAATACCTTATGCACAGTTGTGGACAAGTCTAAATGAAACTTTCCAAGGTTTAGAGGTTTGTTTTACAACCGTCTTGAGAGACGCGTATTTCCCACCTCTTGGACAGAAGTCAAACCGACTTTCTACAGCAAACAGACAACTTTCTGGGCTGCAGACGCCTCCCTGCATTCCAATACTTTGTGCAAACCTTTTGTGTTAGATCTTTGTGCGTTCTGCTTGGTTCCTTCAATGCCTTTTACCTTCCTAGGCCACCACTAAGCTTGATGACCAAGCCATGCCCAAAGTGCCAGATGCACCTGGCAGAAATCTGTTCAGCGTTTAGCCTAGAAAAATGACTGCTGCCTCAAAGACAGATGTCACCTCTTCAGGTTGGACAGAGGAGCCAAGACCCAAGGGAACAGCATTCAGATGGCACCCGCAGGACTAGCCAACCCACCATTCCAAAAACAAAATACCTAACACTTTCTCAAATTTTACTGGTGGAAACATAAAGCTACAGGCTCTACTGGCTCAAGAAATCCAGCTTTAGATGCTTAAGCATACCGGAAGTCCATGAGTGTAAAAACCTCCCAGGAAAGAGAAGGGGACAAACCCCAGATACCATTAAGGAGGGAAGTAATCCTGGCCCTCCCGTGTATGGAGCATGGCCTGTCTCATAGCTACACCATCTCCTTTCCCATTTAAAAGATCCAACTCCTTTGTTGCTATGAACACATGTTCTACCAAGAAGCATTCTCTCTCCATCTTGGGTGCAATCAGGCCAAGGGTTAGAAGGCCACTTCATGCCATAAGGGTGCCTTCCTTACCACCTGGGTACCCGACAAGAGAGCCTGAGTGAAGTCTGTGCTGCTGTTTTCCCCCATGCCATCACTCTGCTAAACAACTATTGTCTTGTTACTATTATTACTATTATCCTTCTCATCTTTCCTACTGCCTCTTCCTTGAGCATCTTATGACTATCGCTTTGTTGCTGAATTTTATGATCCACGTTGATTGCTTTTATTTAGCATTTTATGACAGCATTCCCCGACCTTTCCTAGTTGGTAGCTCAGCATGTGGGGGGGAGAAGAGAAGAGGGGATGGTTTGTGTGAGGGTCAGGTGTTGCGCACATGTGTGCATGTGCAGTTTCATTTGTGTGAGTGCACCACTTACGTGGCCTGGCTGTGAATAAGCCACAGCCTGGTAGTGGGCTGCGGCCCACATGATGGGGACCCCTGTCTTATGAGTATCACTGAGTTACTATGATTTATGATGATTATATTATGATGATGATCATGATTTGTCATTTTTTGCTTGTATGTACACTGAGAGCTTATGCACTGGAGACATATTCCTTGTGTGTCTGATCATACTTGGTCAATAAGGTATTCTGTATTCTATATTCTATATTCCCTTCCTATTCTAATTTGCTGGCAGATCTGTGGATCCCAATTGCCTGAAACAGAGACTACCTGGAAGGTGGATTGTATTCAGTTTGTCCTTCTCTGGGGGTCTCTGCACATTCAGAGGCCAAGAGTCCAGCTCCCCAATAAGCACTCTTGGCCCACACCCCGATCTCCTCTCTGCAAAGCCAGGATGCCTCCAGGAGTTGGCCCTCTTCCCTTTCAGAGGCAAAGCACAAATCACAGTGGTGGCTCAACATACATTACTCAATGACCTTTCCCAGTTCCACAGCTCAGGATTACTACTCCTTACTACACATTTAATCACTCTGTTACCGTGCTCAGAAAACTTTATAAAGTCACGTAAAGACCTTAAAAATAAACAACCCAATAAAAGCATTAAAATTAATTAATGGCTGTAACAAGAAAGGTAATACAAAGTATATAAAAACTAGTACGATCTATCCACAAACTATGTTCCTTCAGCCAAAATCCCCTCTAAAATCAATAATCTCCCCTCCAATCCTTTCACAAGCTACGGAATTATTATTTTTCTTTTTACTGAGTCATCCATTATTGCCTCTCTTCAATGTCCCAAAATCTGTTTCCATGGGGGGTGGGGGGAGATTAAAATGCCACTTTTCTTGTCTATGGAGCTTCTCAGTCATCCAAGTCGTGGTTGTCCCAAAGGTGCTTTTTGAAAAGAAAGTCCAGTTGCCTTTTGAAAAAGCACCTTTCGGATCACTTTTCTTGCAATATTCTTTCTTTTTTCATTTGTATTGCCCCCACCCACCCCAAAAGCCACTTCATTAGCAAAAAAAAAATATGACCTAGAACCACTAAAAATCCTATTCATCAGTAACTCCCACACTCGCTCATTAAAAAGACACTAAAGAGACTGATTTAGCAATTGAAGTCCTTAAACAACCTTGACACTTAAATAGGTTTTCAACTCCTGCCCAGAACACTTCAGATCTTCATGGGGGGCTGGGGGGGAAACTACCTTCAAAGCTCCAGAGAAATCCACTGGTTGTCAGGGTTCCAAGTAATAGATCCGTCGCAAGCAAAAACTCGGAGGCAAGTCGATTCCTCAAAGAAAAGCTATCCTATTGGCTCAGATCTGGTGAAAACCGACTCTGAAAGGTTTCACCTAAATAAAAGTTTTTCCCTGAATCCCAAACTATCAGTCACATGGCCCAATCAAGGCGCTGTCTGGTTGCCTGGTGACATTACTGGTCCTTTCTCTGGCCAGGTGTGAGAATGTCCTTGGTTTCCAGGAGAAAGTATTGTGCTTTGACTACACAACCCCAGCTATCTCTAGTCCCATCCCCCCACCATATCCCTCGGCTCTAGTGTGGCAACCCTGAAGCTCCAAGGTGGCTTTGGCCAGGCCAGCTTCAGGATTGACACTGGTACTCAAAATCAGAAAAGCTGGATTTTGTGTCAAGCATTGCATCTAAAGGCTAAGAGGCACAGAGAATAAGACTAGCATGGACATATCTGGGAGTTGATGCAAATCCCCCTGATTTGGGAACTGGGAAGGCAGGGGTCGCTGGAGCTGCTCAGAAGAGCCAATTGTAAAGTTTTCTGCAATTTTAGGAGTCGGTTGACAGCAGAGGTGAGCCTGGGTGTTTCACAGCTAGTGGTGTGATAAGTCAACGGCAATAGTATTAGCACTTAGACTTATATACCACTTCACAGTGCTTTACAGTGAGAATTGAACTCCTGGCAATGGGCAGAGTTGGCCTGCAATACTGTATACTAACCACTGTGCAGGAAAGAAGGGAGGGAGAGAGGGAAGGCAAAAACAACAGCACTTAGACTTATATACCGCTTCACAGCTCTCTCTAAGCAGCTTACAGAGTCAGCCTCTTGCCCCCAACAATCTGGGTCCTCATTTTACCAACCTCGGAGCCCCATGAGAATTGAACTCCTGGAAGTGGGCAGTTGGCCTACAATATTGCATTCTAACCACTGTGTACAAAGGAAGGAAGGAAGGAAGGAAGGAAGGAAGGAAGGAAGGAAGGAAGGAAGGAAGGAAGGAAGGAAGGAAGGAGACTGAAGACAACCAATAGTTAGACCAGGGGTCCCCATATTGGCAACTTTAAGACTGGTGGACTTAATGCTCTGCCGACTGGAGAATTCTGGGAGTTGAAGTCCTCCAGTCTTAAAGTTGCCAAGTTTGGAGACCTCTGATTTAGACGGTATGCTGATTGGATCATGGGATTATGACTGGGGTGGGGAGTTTCTTACTTTTACTTTTCATTGGTTATAAAACCGGCGGGAAAGTAGAGCCAGTTTTCCACCAAGACTGTGCCAATATGATGTGTCCCAATGAAATGTTATTTCAGGAATATGCCTGCCTCGGAGTTCTCTTTGTTGGGGATGTGTTACTTGGAACCTTGGCAGGTTAATTCACTAATATTAATATGGAACTCTCCATCTCAAGAAGGAGCAATTGGATCGGGATGGCTTTAGAGGTACAATAGACTATTAATAATTATTATGATTCGATTCATTCTTTTTGGACACAGCAAGTTATGTGAATACAGCACTGGGTTTTGCTTCATGGGTTTAAAACGTTGTAGGAACCCAGCCAGCATGAAACTAGGATTGGGAGAGTCTCAGAATCCCAGTTCCTGGGGAAGATGAACTCTGGCTGCCACCATTGTCATGCTTGGCTTGGAGGCTTTCGGTGGAGCGCACGGTTGGTCAATATGGAAAAGATGGCTGGTTTGGACAAGTCCTTGGTCTGACTTGGTCAGGAAGCTCTTGATCTGATCTGGGCTCTTTATTCGGGGCTCTGAATTAGAGAAGAATAGAAACTGGCCATAGAGGAGTCTATGGAGATTCTCCATCATCCAGGTCCTGGTTGTGCCAAAAATGCCTTTTTTTCTCCAAGAGGCAGCTGGACTTTCTGGTTTTTCTCTGAAGACATTTCTCTTCTCATCCAAGAAGCATCTTCATTGGAACTGAGGAAGCTTCTTAGATGAGAAGCGAAACGTTTCCAAAGAAGAACAAAAAAAGTCCAGTTGCCTCTTGAAAAAGCACCTTTGGGATGGCCAAGAGAGACCAAGACAGAATCTGAGACTCATCCAGATAAAGATGAAAGCTCAGCCCAGTTGTATCCTCCGCTGGACCTGGAGAAACCAGGAGTACTTGAGGAGTAAAGCTGTTGCCTGGATCCAGAAAGGCTAGTTGGGCGACAAAGGAGCCCCTTCTCCGGCCACCCTTCTCTCCCACTTAAGGGGCTCCCCAGAAGAAGCATGAAATCCCTTGGTGAGTTTAAGGGGTTGGCAGATTCCAACAAATTGCTACCTTGTGTGCAGCAAGACCAGTTTTATGCTAAGAAGCCATGGCTGGATTGATCTGCTTCTTACCAGATAACCCAGACAGTGCTGGGGCCTGTAAGTTCCTGGATTGTGTCATAAATCTCAGAACTTTTATGGGGCTTGCTATCATATTTGTCATCTCTGTGATGAGAACAAGGACTCCCAAAGCAGAAAAGTCTGTTAAATCAAATCTCCCTCGTCTCTTTCAGCACCCCCGGCTGTCGTTCATGCTTTGCTAACAAGGACAGACCCAAGCGGAGACGCTCCATCCCAAAAAACAGCTGAACAAAGCTGGAAGCCTTGGAGATCAAGAGAGGGCGGGGTTCAGCCCACTGCTAGGAGTTTGATCCTGACTATCTCAAACTTGACTCAGCCTTCCCTCCTTCCAAAGTCAATAAAATGAGGACCCAGATTGTTGGAGGGGCAAGAGCAGGGATGGGATTCTACAGGTTCGCACCTATTCGCTAGAACCAGTTGTTAACATCCTAAGCAGTTCAGAGCAGTTCAAAGAAATTACTGGCCTAATCCTGTAAGGAAGGCAGGAAGGAAACATTCTGGGGTTGCTTACAGAAACTGCCTCTCCGTTAACCCTTATTACATTCTTGGCAGGACTAGACTTCCTGTCTCTGGAACTTCTCTGGAGGTTTTTTCCCCTCCTTTGCTGGTACTTTGCTTGTGTGGAGTGACCCTTCAAAGTTACAATGGCACTGAAAAAAGTGACTTATGACCATTTTTCACATTTATGACTGTTGCAGCATCCCCACAGTCATGAGAGGCCAGGCGAGGAGATGCGTGCCTCGATGTGAGTGCTGTTGAGTTGGCCACACCCAGCCAGTCACATGACCACCAAGCCATGACCACCAACTAAGCCACTCCCACAGAACCGGTTGTTAAAAAATTTGAATCCCACCCCTGGGCAAGAGGCTGACTCCATAAACAGCTCAGAGAGGGCTATAAAGTCTATATAAGTCTAAGTGCTATTGCTATTTCAGGCTTTTCACACAAGCCCAGCTCAGGGAGCACCAAGAATGTCACAGTTCACTCCTAGCTACGCCTATTCTCTTCAGTTTCCACACAAACCGTGGAAATGTTTGAACAAACTGCTGGCAGGGAACACACTCAGCTGAAATCTACTCAGTTCCACCAGGCAGTCACATCTAGGAGAAAATTAAATACCCAATTATTGCTATTGGTTCCAGTTGTAACGGTTGGTTAGCTTTTCAGCAATGCCTCCGTCCTTGGGGCCTCTGGAGCTCTTGGCCTGCCTAGTAAAACAGTCTTGATTAAAGATTGTTGCTTGAAAAAAACCAGCTCCGAGTCTAACCAACGTTTTCCATCCCAGGTTATACCTTTAATTTTAACTAGCACAATCTTATGACTTCCAGAGAACTTTCTTTTCACAACTTTCAGGAAAAGGATGAAGGAAACCGTAGGGGGAGGCTTACCAATCATTTCCACCTAGCTGTATGACTTTCCAGGACAGAAAGATATTTAGTTTTAGAGAATAAACAAATCCTTTTCTTTAAAAAAAAAAAAGGCAATTACACAGTTGCGGAGGTCTCTAATTTTTCTCACTTTGGTGGCCGGAAGTGCCAAGCTGACACCCCATCAGCCAAGGTCTCATGTTGTTTCATTGGACGTAATTCAAAACACGGGGCTGGCTCCTTGGTGCTCTCGGAGCTTGATTGTTTTCTTAACAGGTATTTTATTACCCAACCATCATCATCACTGATGATGTTACCCAGCTGAGTAGTGAAATGTAATGAAACATCTGCAAGAAAACAACCAAGTTCAGAGAGCAACAAGAACCACAAATTCCTCCTCTTCCTCCTCCTCCCAAACCTCACTCTTTCTAGCACTGATTATCCTACTTGCAAACCTTACTCCTTTCTAGCACTCCCCCCACAGTGGGGTCATGAAACATCTGCAAGAAAATCACTAAGGACCTCCCCCAGTCACCCTTCTCCTCCTCCTCCTTCCAGCAAACCTCACTCTCTTCTAGCACTGATGATGTTACCAAGTGGGGTCATGAAACATCTGCAAGGAAACAACCAAGCTCAGAGAGCACCAAGGACCTCACAGTTCAACCCTGAGCAACATATATTCTCTCTCCCGGAATCCAACACATCTCCAAAAGCTCAGGTTGGGCGGGGGAAAAAAAACTGCTCTGCCTTCCTGCCTGAACTTCTCCATTGTACTCTAGATGGGCTGGTTTCTCAAGGGCACAAGAATGATGGTTTGGATTATGATGACAAAACCCACCACTGCAGAGATGTCAATCCCAAAACACACATTTGTCTTGCACCCTCAATTCCTTCCACAGCTTTGAGGTGCCGGTTTCCTGCACATATCCCAAACACAACGGAAGTTGTGTTGCCCTGTTTCCTGGGTATCACTTACACAATTATTTTTGGGAGGAAAAAATTACCACTGTGAGTGTCACACACCAACCCTGCCTAAAGAGTGAAAATTGTCCTGGGTAATTTTCCAAGCCAAGAACGGATGCTGCTGCAGTCCCCTGCTCATGCATGATGTATGGAGGCCTGATTTTCCCCATCTGTTGCCTGGGCTGTCTTAATTAGTCCCGGGAAGGGAAGGGCCAGGCTCCCAACACATTTCCCACTGGAGGGTCTTGTGGGGTGACGAGGAAATGAGTGGTACTTTTATCTATGATGTTATGAGAAAACCAACCTGCAGAATGAAAGGTAAAATCTGAAATAAAATTGCAGAATCACTAAAGGAGAAGAGGGATATTACATTAATCAGATCCTCTAGCACAGGGGTCTCCAACCTTGGCAAATTTAAGACTTGTGGACTTCAACTCCCAGAATTCAAGCTTTGTTGAAATCCACAAGTCTTAAAGTTGTTGTCATGCCCCTGTTAGAATCTGACTCCGAGGAAGAGGAGGAACAGCTGACAGGGAGTGGAACTGTGGCTTTGGAGGTTGTGGAGGAAATGGGGGAGGGGCACAGTCTGGCTGGGAAGTCAGAGGAAGACCCCGGCCCATCCCCTCTCCATCCTAGGGCACACAGAGGAGCGGATAAGGGAGAAATGTGAATGCATGGTTTACGGGGGAGGAAAGGGCCCTGATCCCCTTCATGGACTGCAGCTGGGAGGATGGTTTAAAAGGACAAACTGTGCATGGCCCAGTGCTGGAAGCAAAGTGTGAAATAATTCTAGTCTGTCAGTTCTTATCTGAGTTCTGGCGTCCTTCCCAGTGTGTGTATTTTGATATCTGTGGACGTGTTCAAGCCGTTATCCTGCCTTGTCTCATTAATTGCTTCAGTGTGGTTTGTGTTGTTTTTGTTCTATTTATAATTTATATGTATTTTGAGTTTGAACTGTTTGTGGGGGATTCGCAACTATTTGTGGGGGAGTTTTTTCTCCAATCAATGATAATTGGACCTTGGAGGCCAAGTTGAAGGAATTAAAGGGACTTCACCTATTTTTGTGACTTTGTTGCTTTTGTATCCCACCCTGGGTCATCACAGTTGTCAAGGTTGGAGACCCCTGCTTTATTTAGCATAGAGAAATTAATTCCAGCTTGGCAGGTTTTTGCTTCTGGGCCTTAGAGTACAAATCTCGACTTCTAGGAGACAGACTCTCATGATCAGAGAATAATGGGGTGTGTGTGATTTCTTATTTATGCAGGTGATCTTTCTACCACCTTGGTCCAAGCCAGCTCTAGATCAGAGTTCCCAACTTTTCTGGCTTAATGGACCAGTGTGGGGGTTAAGGATGATTCCACTGTTAGTGCAAACACACTGCTCATGCAAATGGGGATGTGCATGCAATCACCTGCCATGTTCTGACCCAAGACCTTTTCCAATAAATCAAACACAATCCAAAAGGGAACGGAAACCTTGTAATGCTTCTGCAAAATAATTGGCTGTGATAAGCACAAGCCTTGACAAACTGTGTGAGACTTGCCAAAAGATAACAGACAAGAAATAATTGGCAATACAAAAATGTTCAAATACAAACTCAGGATACTGGAATGTCCATGAGGCTGGAGTTTCAAAACGTCTTTGCCTTCTGCAAATTACATTCATTTCACAGCTGGCTTTTATCTTCTTGAAGGAGGGGCCATTACCTTGCAGCCTTACTCCCGAGTCGCCCGTGCTGTTGTAGCTGCTCTTTCCTGCGAGCAATCCTTTGTGCACGCGCACTTGGCACAGGCTCCTCGGGAACCTCCTCATCGCTGCTGCCAGCCCCCAAAATCTCTGAAGATAGCAGTCCACTCCCTAATGATCCTGGCCCCTCATCTGAGTCCTCGCTCTCCTCAGCTGCCCGCACTTGCTGCCGGCTAACCACGATATGCCACTTCCGTGGCCAGGTTCCAAACAGCGCAAGGACCAGTAGTGGGCCGCAGCCTGGGGGTTGGGGACCCCTGCTCTAGATGATCCACAGCAGGGGTGTCAAACTCAATTTCATTGAGGGCCACATCAGGTTTTGTGCTTGACCTTGGGGGGGGGGAGGGGGTCTGCTAGGAGTTCGAAGGGGTTTGGAAGAGCCCCTAGCTAAGATTCTGTGCAGTTCGGAGAACCCCCCCCCAAATCCTACTCCTGGCTGGCCACGCCCACCCTGCCCCTCCCCTCCCAGGAGTGCCCATGTGGCCTGTTTTGGATGCAGGTAAGTGCAGAGTGCACGTGGAGGCTTGGGGAGGGCCAAAAATGGGCCTCCTGGAAGTTCGAGAAGGCTGGAAATGGGCCCGTTTCCTGCTTCTAGAGAGCCTCCGGAACCTGGGGAGGCAGGTTTTGCCCTCCCAGAGGCTTGAGAAAAATGCCCCTCCCCTGCCAAGGTGCAGGAGGCTGACCATGGCCATGCCCACCCAGCTACCTGGCAGAGAACCCTTTGCGAAAATTTTTGAAACACACCCCTGGAGGCGGGGGGCATGGGTTGACATCACTTGTGTCAGAGGCACTTGTGTCGGCCCGAGCACTCTGCTAGCGGAAATGGCTCCTGGGCTCTGTTTTCGGCTTGGACGGCCACCTGCAACCCTCTGCCACCCAAACCCTCCTGAGCTCTGTTTTCACAGGCAGAGGCACTGCAGGCTGGACCTTCACTGTTTCTAGGGTGGCCCAGCAGGTGAGATCTAAGCACCCCGTGGGCCACCGAATCCAGCCCACGGGCCTTGAGTTTGACACCCCTGGCCTACAGGTGTCAGCTATGGAAGCCATATTTGTATTAGCCATTTATTTTCTCAGAAGCTTTGAGGCTGCCACGGTTAGTGCCTGGGAATTTGGGAGCGGGGAATTCTTAGTGAGTAGTAGATTAGACTCAACAAACATTCTTAAAAGTCAGGGACACCTGGATGGGAGTGGACGAAGGTTTGGCTTCGGATAGAACAACGTCTGATTGGGCCATGCGATGGACTGATGGGTGCAGGGGATGGATAGTTGATTTTTACTTGGGGAAGGGAAATCCAGTTTCAGGTTCCCAGAGATGCCAACATCCTTTAATAAATTCTGACTTGGGTGGACTTTGTCTCTGAGCGCTGAATGGAGTTGGGGAGTTTCTTTGGAACTCTGACAACAGGTATGAAATGGAGAGGGAGGGAAAAGAGAGAAGGGACTACAAGACATTTATGAAAATCTCTAGAAAAGGTGCATGAACTGCAGGAACTCTGCTGCAACCTGGCACAAAAACATCTCAGAAGATCCAAAAGGCAGATTTGATCTAACCCCACCAAAAAAAACCACAAAACCTTTCAAAACCGCACAGAGAATTCTGCCCCTTGGAGATCAGAACTGCTGCAGTCCAAGGCAGGTGGGGTGGGCAGTGGGGAACTGGAGATGGCCCATCAGGAGCAAAGCACCAGCACCAGGGAAAGGCTGCCGTGACAGGGCAACTGCTAAGATGGAGAAGTGACAGATCGAGTGCCACCGGACACCCCTTAAGTGCCTGGGAGCATCAAGACAGGGCTGGAGCATCAATCAAGTCGTGGAGCGACAAGCCGGAGAGATAATTACTTCAAGTCTGCTGAGCAGTGTGCCTGATGCGTCTCACCAGCTGCTGGGAAGGAGACCTGTCTTGGGTGGCTTCAATGCTGCGCGCATTTTTCTGTCATTGACACAAAGCAAGCCTTAAAGGTTTGCGAATCAGGGCAACATGAGAGTCAGTGGAAGCCACAGGTAGAAAGAAGGGAGGATTTAGAACATGGAATCATAGAATCATGGGGCTAGAAGGGATCTCAGCTGGCTGGGGAATTCTGGGAGTTGAAGTCCGCCGGGCTTAAAGTTGCCAAGGTTGGAGACCCCTGGTCTAGTCCAGCGGTCCCCAACATTTCCAGCTTGGCAGCCTGGCACTGGGGTGAGTGTCAAACACATTTGTGCGAGTGGTGCACGCATGTATGCCCTCCGCTCATGCAAATGGAGCCTTGTGTGTGAGCAGAGGAATCTCATGTGTGATGCTCCATTCACGTGAACGGAGCTACTCCTGTGAGTGGAGCTTTGCACATGAGCACAAGTGCACTCTTGTCCATTTCTCCCATGGCCCGGTTTCAAACAGACCTCGCGGCCCAATAGTCTAGTCTAACCCCCTGATCAAGACAGGGGACCTTATACCACCCCAAGTCTAATGGTTGCCTGGTTTATTTTTAACAACTTCCAATGATGGCGCTCTCACAACTCCGGGAGACGAGTTATTCCGCTGATTAATTCGTTTTCTCATTCCAAGTCAAAACCCTACAACAAATGGAGGTGCAAAATGTATCAGTCTGAAAAAATAGCCTTTCTTTGGAGTCCATCTTACCATTCAGGGGATGCTCTGAGAAAAATTTCCAATAGCAGACCCTTTGAAATAACAAACTCTTGGTGATATTCACTTCCAACATTAAACAAAGCAAACACTTTGTAAATTCCCAAAGGTGCTTTTTTCACGAGGCAACTGGACTGTCTTGTTTTTCTTTGAAGACGTTTTGCTTCTCATCCATGGAGCTTCTTCACTGCTTCTTGGATGAGAAGTGAAACATCTTCAGAGAAAAACAAGGAAGTCCAGTTGTCTCTTGAAAAAGCACCTTTGAGACGATCATGACCGGGTGGACGGAGTATCTCCATAGACCTTTGTAAATTCCTTTCCTGGGGAGGAAAGAAGAATCATGTGATCGAGGGGACCATCTTCCTTTTGGTAACACTTCCCTCCCATGGACACCAGGGATTTAAAAGCAGGTCAGATGGAACTCATGGTGGAAATGTTCTTCTCAGGTGTTGGCCCCCTCAAACAACTAAAGCCAACTAAGATCTCAGCGCTCAAGTGGCAACCGTTGAGGTCAACTAGCGGGAGCTCTTGAAGCTGAGAAAGGTTGTTCTGACCCAGGCCTCGTCAAACTGAATAAAACACTCATTAGACACGGTTCCTCCAGATAAGAGCACGCTTCTCAGCGCTGTCGAGTGCTGCCAAGAAACAGAAGTCCAATTAAGGTTAACATAAACCAACCCCAAAACCTAGAAAAAACCAATCAGAGTACACAGAGCTTCAAGGAGGACTCAGAGGTTACTGAACTGCTTTGCTTCCTGCAAAGCTCTTCGTCATTGAGGCCTGACTTTTATCCCTTATGGGAGGGCCAATCACCTCCCAGCTTTACTCCCGAGTTGCCCCTTTTGTTTCAGCTACTCTCGCCTTGTAGCAGCTCTGTGCACATGCGCACTGGGAACAGGCTCCCCTGGGTCCTCTGCCTCGCTGCTGCCAGACTCCAAAGGCAGCACCCCACTCTCAGATGGTCCTGGCCCCATCTTTGCATTGGACGCAGGACCCTCGTCCGAATCCTCTCCTGACTCCCAGACTGGTTCCCTTTCGTCCTCACTGTCCGATACCTCTGCCGTCCCCACCGGCTGCCGGCGAACCACAACAAAGGCTGCCTCAGCTGCGGTGAACTCTCACAAAATGGCTGCTGTTGTGGGTGAGGCCCATTACCAAACACCCTTTTAGCCTAAACTAAATTGTGAAGCTGTTTGCAGTCTCCTTCTTTTTGGATGTTCAGGTTGCCTTTGACATCTAAGTCCACAAGTCCTAAAGTTGCCAAGTTTGGAGACCCCTGCCCTAAGGGATGGTTGAGCCATATGACCCAGGATGGGCACACGAGGGACAGTAGAGCTCATGAAAGTAATATAACCTTTGGTCAGCCCCTCTTCAGTCTTTTTCCAGAATATACGGTCCTGAAAAACCAGACCAGTGCACAAAAAAACATGCCAGCTTTTCTCCTAAGGTTGAGTTCCATCCTGGGCATAAATCATGCCATTATAGGAAAGATGCCAAAGTGGCACAAGAGAAAAAAGAGGTGATGCTGGGATGCCAGGTAGATGAGGGGGCAGAACTCCCCAATTCCAGGTGAAAGCCATGGGTGCAAGCAGCCCATTGAGGGCAACTGCAACTGGACAACTGCAGAAGCCACAAAGGAATCTGGGTTCAGGTTTCCCAGTGCTTAATCAGTAGCCAAGGATAACTCACAACCCCCTTGGTCCATCTATCTTGTAAAATTCTCTCGAGGAACAGCTGAAAAGCTCTTCCCATCACAACTTCAAGAAGGGCAAGATAAGAGGACCACAGCAGAGTCCCTCAAACAGGGGCCCCAAGACGTTCTAATAAGGTCCAAAAGGTCTAATAAATACAGAACAGAATAAAACCCACTTTCAGCATAAGATTGTTCTCTGTGGGAAGATAAAGCATCTTTATCATGGTGCAAAAGCTATATAAAAATACTTCAAAGACTCACTCAACTAAAAGATAAAGGCTAGGAAGTTCACCCTCCAGTGTTACCCAGTTTCTTCCCAAAGCACAAGCGATTACAACAAAGCAGTGACGCATGGTGACCCTTGCTTGTCTCAGCAGTATCCTAACGAGATTAAAGGCTTTTTAGTCACTTCTGAAAGAGGAGGTGGTTGCTCTGGAAAGTGGAATCGCTTATTAGCATCGTGCCCACGAGTGCAAGTCGAACAGGCAGCTGTGGGATTTTGTCTTAATTACTCCTGCTTTACATTCTATACACAAGAATGTGACAAATCCATACAAATAAATCCTTAAAGCTAATTAGGATCTCAAAGCATGAGAAGGAACCCAGGACCTGTGACAAGAACAGTGTTCGGCGTCTTGGGGCTAATATTTGCAGAATCCATTTGTTCTGCAGGACTCAGGTCAGCGTCTTTGCAGGGAGTCGGCAAAGCAGGCAAAACTCAAGCTGAGTTGGGCTCCAAAATCAATCCTCAGCCATGCACATTAAATGTTCATTGTGCACAAAACTGAGTCCGGAAAACAGACACGAATGCAATCTGAATTCTGCTATTTTTATTCCATAAACCAAGTCAGTTTGCATATTTTGGTGGATTCGTCATAATTTATCTTGCAAATGAAGGTAAATCCCATGATAATGTTGCAAAATCTAATTTGTCACTGGGATTTATCATCTGTCACTGGCACCAAAAGTTTATTCTTCCAAGTTTTTGGGCTCATACTGGAGCCCATTCTCAGGAAACTTCTCTCTTTGCAGAATATATGCACTGGGCTGTTCTATGGATTTTATCTATATGGGTTCTTGGCTGCGTGCAGCTGTAAGTTTTTATTTATTTAACAAATTTATATTGCCGCCCACTTGCACCTGACGAGTCAGGGTGGCTTACAGGACAGTATAAAAGAAATAAAAATAATAAAAAATAAAAAGTTGTTAATTAGGGCCATCAACACCCTACATATAAATACAATCCATAGAACAGGGACAATCCATAGAGAAAGGGACAACACCCTCACCATCTCCAACACAAGACAGAGCTGCAGTACATTTATTTGTTTGTTTTTACAAATAACTCAAGGTGGTGAACTATCCAGCACCTTCCTCCTCCTAATTTCTCCACCACAATAACCCTGTGAGGTGAGGTTGGGCTGAGAATGAGTGACTGGCCCAAAGTCACCCAGCCATTTCATGGCTAAGATGAGACTTGAACTCACCGTCTCCCGCTTCCTAGCCTGGTACCTTAACCACTAGGCCCAACTGGCTAATTTAATGTCCATGATTCAACATCAGTCTTAATATACCGAACTGTCAAAGAAACCTATCAAACCTGTAAAATGGCCATCAAGGGGCAAAAACCACAGACAACATAAATCTGGTTGCTACACATTGTGAACTGGTTCCTCAGAAGACCCACTGCGTTCTCCGTGTTTAACTTTACCTCTTCCTAAAATGCGAAATACTTCATGGATTTGTTTTCAGGAAACTCAAGGCCGGCCAAGAACTTCAAAGAATGGCTTCTAGGCTACACGCTGGCAGTCTGGCCACCTCCAGCTCTTTGCGATTCAGTGTCCTTCCTTGGCCACTGGCCAGAGCACTATGGGCTGAACTCCCAAGCTGCCAAATCCTCATTCAGACAAATTGAAGAAAGAGGAGGAGAGGTGCATGAATATCTGGAGAGAAGTTTCACGCTAAGAGGAAAACAAATTTCAAGCCACAATTATCCCCACAACATCAGATTTACTTATTATAGACAGGGGTAGGCGAACCCTTAGCTAACCGGTAGCTAAGCTGGTTTGGTGAATCGGCAAAACCTACCCCTGACTGGCCTCGCCCACCCCATCCCACCCCTCCCAGGAGTCTCCACGTGGCCTGTCTTGGATCCCAGTTAAGTGCAGGTCCCGTGCGGAGCAGAGGTGGCATTCAGCCAGTTCTGACCAGTTCTGGAGAACCAGTAGCAGAAATTTTGAGTAGTTTGGAGAACCACCTGATACCACCTCTGAGTGGCCCCGCCAACCCCATCTATTCTTTGCCTCCTGAGTCCCAGCTGATTGGCTGAGTCCCCTTTGGTTGCCCTGCATAGGAGAACGGAGCTGGAAAGCAGGTTAGTGGGGGGAGAGGGAATGAAGAATTTGCAGTATGCTTCCCCTGCCACACCCACCAAGCCACACCCACCAAGCCACACCCACAGAAGCAATAGTAAAAAAATTTGAATACCACCACTGGCGCGGACGCTCGGGGAGGGCCTCCAGAGCTTGGGGTGGCCATTTTCACTCTCCTGGAGGCTTGAGGAAAGCCTCAGGAACCCAGGGAGGGCGAAAACACCCCCCCGCCACCATGGTGCAGGAGGCCGACTAGGCCACACCCACCATGACCACACCCACCCAGCAACCAGGCAGAGAACCGGTTGCTAAAATTTTTGAAGCCTGCCCCTGATTATAGACACAAAATAGTATCCATGCTTTTAATTTATAACTATAAATGTGGAAGAGTCATTTACTTTCCCTCCTTCGACTTTTATATATTGTTGTTGTTGTTTAAATCATAATGAAAAGCAATATTCCAAGCTTTTGGATGAAGAGACAAAACGGGAGAATCACCTTGAGCTCATGGTGAAGGAAGTGCAATTAAAATCTCAACCATGAAATGGCTCTTGATGGGATCACGACTAAGGGTGCAGGCCGGGGGGAGGGGTGTAGAAAAATGAATTTAGCAGGCACCCAGCAAGTCAACCACCCAATGCTGCAGGATGGAGGCTACGATTACAAGCGTTTGCTAATGAGGCATGCTGCAACTGCTGTTTTATTTAATTAATTGATTACAGGCCAATTTCTAGTAAGTGGCTGCCACTCAAAACTGGGAACAGGACACCTCTGCTCTTCCACAGTATACTTAGGCAATTTAACAAAAATGCAAGGCAGCGTCTTTTTTGCAATGGTGGCTCCGTCTCAGAATGGGTGATAAATTTCACATTATTCTCAATTCCCCCTTCTGCACCCTCAGACATAATTTCAGTTCAATATCTCAGTGAAGGTCAGGTAAATAATATTAACTTAAAGAATAATTCAGTATTGGAGTTTTTATGCCGGGAAAACTGACTTGCATAAAATCAGCTAAGATATAAGTCATCGGTCATCAGGAAACCACAAAATTAGACAGGATAGCGAACTGAGAGACATAAAATGCTAAAACATCCCTACAAATAAAAATAAAAAATGGGTGGAATTACATTTAATAGACTTAAACAGAGCCAAATGCAGAATTAAGCGCCCAATGAGCAGAAATCCAATATAAAGAAATAAAGTTAAGAAAGTTAAGAATGGAATGGAATGGAATGAAATAAAATAGAATAAAAAATAGAATAGAATAGAATAGAAAATAGAATAGAATAGAATAACAGAGCTGGATGGGACCTTGGAGATCTTCTAGTCCAACCCCCTGCTTAGGCAGGAAATAACAAATGCTTATTCAGTCTCTTCTTTAAAGCTTCCAGCATTCGAGCAACTACAACTTATGAGGCAAGTTGTTCCACCGATCAACTGTTCTCACTGTCAGGAAATTCCTCCTTAGTTCTAGGTTGCTTCTCTCCATGGTTAGTTTCCATCCATTGTTTGTTGTCCTGCCCTCAGGTGCTTTAGAGAATAGTTTGACTCCCTCTTCTTTGTGGCAGCCCCTGAGATATTGGGAATGGGGGGGGATGTCTAAAAACTCAGTCCAATCAAGAGAGAGTAAAAGATCTTGGGAAGGTTGAGTAGCAAGAATAATTCCCTTCAAGAATCAGAAATGATTTACTCAGAAAAAAGTAAAGAAGAACATTAAGATTTTTTTTTCATATTTCAGCCCAGAAGGAAGAGCATAGAAACATGGTCTAAAAGCAAGGGCTGGGGTGGGGGAACGTTTCGTTCAAACAATAATTAGCCATCTGTCTGAGATGCTTTATTTGGGATTTCAATGTATAAAAGACATTTGGCTTTAAAAGTGACCTTCAGCTCCTTTCAAGCCTATAGTTCTATGAAATAAGTAAATGGTCAGAACTGGAGGGGTTGCTGGATCATTTGAGCCCTATGTGAGTTTGAGGGTTCATCTGTACCCTGATTCCTTCCCAGCCTTTTCCTTCAAAGCAATTTCTTTGCCTGGCTGCTTTAATGATGCCTCTTCTCTTTTCCAACAGGAGACCCACAATCGAGGGCGCGGAATCATAGAACCCAAAATAATAAGGTTGGAAGGGACCTTGGTGATCTTCTAGTCCAACCCCCTAAAGAAAGAAGAAATCCAAATTGTTGTCCAGTCTCTTCTTAAAAACCCCCAGGGATGGAAGCAAGCGATTTCACTGGTCAATTGTCCCCACTGTCAAGAAATTTCTCCTTCTTTCTAGGTTGGATCTCGCTTTGATAAACTTCCACCCATTATTTCTTAACCTGCCTTCAAGTGCTTGAGAGAGCAGATCAACCACCCTCTTTTCTGTGAGAGACCCCTGTACCCCCTAATCCTCCTCTTCCCCAGACTAGACATACTCAATTCCTGCAACAATTCTTCCTGTGGTTTAGCGTCTATGGTCCTCTAATCCTCTTGGTTGCTCTTCTCTGCACTCTTTCTAAAGTGTCAACGTCTTTTTTGTATCATGGTCTATGCCAACCTAGTGGTGATGTTCCCAGTTCTGATTTCTAAAAAGAGCGAAGGATGGGAGTGGGTGGGTCATGGTCTGTATTCCCCGCCCTCCCCCCACCCCCGAAGTGATGGACAGACAGGCAGATATTCCTAACTCAAAATAATAATTTGTGCACTCAACAAGGTAGAAGGAGTCCACAAAAGAATATGCATCAGGCCAACCTTGGGAACTTTAATTACATGGCTTTCAACTCCCAGAATTCTCCAGCCACCAATGTTGAAGTGCAGGCAGGGGTGGGATTCTACAGGTTCGCACCTATTCGCTAGAACCGGTTTTTAACATTCTGAGCAGTTTGGAGAACTGGTTGTTAGAAGAAATTACTGGGCTAATCCTGTAAGGAAGGCAGGAAGGAAACATTCTGGTGTTGCTTACAGAAACTGCATCTCCGTTAACCCTTATTACATTCTTGGTGGGACTAGACTTCCTGTCTCAGGAAGTTTCTGGAGTTTTTCCCCCCTCCTTTGCTGGTACTTTGCTTGTGTGGAGTGACCCTTCAAAGTTACAATGGCACTGAAAGAAGTGACTTATGACCGTTTTTCACACTGACAACTGTTGCAGCATCCCCACAGTCATGAGAGGCCAGGCGAGGAGATGCGTGCCTCGATGTGAGCGATGTTGAGTTGGCCACGCCCAGCCAGTCACCTGACCACCAAGCCACACCCACCAACTAAGCCATGGCCACAGAACCAGTTGTTAAAAATTGAATCCCACCCCTGAGCCCAGGTATCTGAAAGTTGCCAAGACTGAGAAAACCTGCATTAGGTATATGCAGGGGTGGGCTTCAAATTTCTTAACAACCAGTTCTGTGGGCATGGCCTAATTTGTGGGTGTGGCTTGGTGGTCATGTGACTGGGTGAGTGTGGCTTGATGATTGGATGTGGCTTGGCGGTCACGTGGTTGGATGGGTGTGGCTTGTATGTAAATTTAATTTTTTATTTAAAAAAGAGCAACTTTTACCCAAAATCAGGCAAAGCAGGCAGGCAGATTGAGTTGCTCACAGAATCACAGATTCACTTAGAGATCTATCTATCTGCAATCTGCTACCTGAGTCTGCCCTGCAAAATGGAAGCTTCAGTCCTAAGGAAGGTTTGGCTCTGCTTTTTAGATTAGCTAAATTCAACTATTTCCTGCTTTCTAGCTAATCTAAATCTCCCAGCACAGCAGAACAGCTGATGGTCAAGGGAAAAAAAAAAAAAGGAAAAATAGCAATTTAGCAGGCAAGTTTGATGACACACAGGGCAGGTAAGGAGTGAGTGGGCGGGGAAGGGAGAGACAGGGCCAGCCAGTGGTGCAATTTGCCAGTTCTCCAAACTGGGCAGAATCGTAACAACAGGTTCCATAGAACCAGTCTGACCAGGTAGAATCCCACTCCTGGGTATATGAATATATCACACCATTCATTTCTTTACAGCAGGCAGCTTTTGTTTCCAAAATGAAGAAAGGTTTCTAAGCAGCGAACCGTTTGTGAACAAAATAACCCCAACTACGAAGCTGTGGGAGCTCCCACCTCAATTGGCAATTCACTGCAGCCACTAAAGTTGCTATTACGCTTCTGCTGACATCTCGCCCAGCAGCCCTGCCTGGCCCTAGAGAATATGCCTTTGCCTTCTTCTGCTTTTGGGAGACGCAGGAGGGAAGGAGGCCTTTTCATCAGGACTTGTTTTTAACGTTAGGACGGTTTGCATTCCTGGAACAATGGTGAGGGCACTTTCATGAGTTGTTACTTGGGATGTTGGCACCTGCTGTCTCTGGAGGTGGGAGAGAGAGACGTGTTTGTAAATAAATACATAATAAGAAGGGAAAAGGCCAGTAAGGACCCAAATGAGGTTGCAAGTGATAGGATTTTCTAACAGGTAAAGGGCAGCTCCCAATCTGTTTTCTATTTATCAAAACCTGGTCTGGACAAAGAGTTTCTCTCTCTCCAGATCTGGAGCTGCGAAGGGCTTGGCACCAGCCCTTCAGCCCATGAGGGCTGCTCTCCCTGGGGTTTCTGCGGACCGACGGTGGTGGTATTCAATTTTTTTTACTACCACCGGTTCTATGGGTGTTTCTTGGTGGGTGTGGCAGGGCAGGGATCCTATAAAATGCCCCGTCCCTCTCTACCTCACTAACCTGCTTTCCTGCTCCATTCTCCTGTGCCAATCAGCTGGGACTCGATGGGAGGCAGAGAATAGATGGGGGCAGGCCTGGGTGGGATGCAAATATTTTTCTACTGGTTTTGTGGACGTGGCTTGATGGGCGTGGCGTGATTTGGTGGGCACAGTAGAGGAAGGATATACTGCAAAATCCCCCTTCCCTCCCCACCCCACTAACCTGCTTTCCAGCTCCGTTCTCCTGTGCAGGGCAACCAGAGGAGACCCAGCCGAACAGCTGGGACTCAATGGGAGGCAGGGAATAGATGGGGTTAGCGGGGCCAGTCAGAGGCGGGATTGGCCGGTTCTCCCAAACTACTCGAAATTTCCACTACTGGTTCTCCAGAACTGGTCAGAACTGGCTGAATGCCATCTCTGAAGCCCAAGGATGGCACAGCTCAGCTCTTCCGCTGCCTACCTCTTTGGCCGTCTGATCTGGCAGAGAAGAGAGGGAGGTTGCTTGGTCTGGAGCCCCGAGGAACCCCGTATTTCATTCCCCCCCACCCTGCAAAGGAGCCAGCCGAGCCCCCACCCTGCCCCTTCCTCCTTTCATCAGGGAGACCCTGTAGAGCAATAGCTACCAGCAGCAGTTAATGGCAAAAGTGATACAGGTAGTCCTCAACTTACAACTTACTTACTCACTTAGTAACTCACTTAGTGTTAGCTCCGCAGGTGACGGTCCAATTAAACTGAATTTTATTTTATTTTGTTTTGCTGCTTGTGCCTATGCACAGGAATCTTTTCAACTAATGGTCCGACCTGGTTAGAGTAAGGTAAGAGTCAATGGGATTCAAAAGGGACTGCACTTAGTCCACTTGTGGCTACGTAGGGATTCTAGGCTGACCCCTTTTTTTAATGCCGCCCCAGGGACTGCCAGACTGCCATTCCTTTTCCTACACTTAGTGACTGTTCAAAGTTACACCCCCCCAAAAAAGTTACCACAGCCCCCAATCCAGATTTGGAATTCTGACAGCCCCACCCTATCCCGTGACATTTTGCCCCAAAGCGTCATTTATTCCTGGTTTCCGGCAAAGCTGCCCCATAGAGAACAATGGCTTCTCTTAATGGCTGCCACAAAAAGGGTCGTTAAACTGAGTCAGTCCTGTGACGATGATCCACTTCATGAACATCACAATTTTTGACCGTAATTGGCAGGCTTGGTTATGGTTGCAAAGCTGAGCACTACCTGTGTAAATATAGAGCTCTTTAAAATACAGAAGAGCATCCAAACAGAATCCTGGTAGGAAAATATACAAGGCAACTTGAGGCTCCTGAGCAGATCGCAAGCCTATTGTGATCCTAATATAGAATCCGCTAATATAGAAGCTTCCTGATATAGAAACTCCTAATATGGGAGCTTCTTTGGTGTACAGAAGGGACAATGTGCATAAAATCACACAGACTGAGCATATAGAGGGACTGTAATAACCGGAGATATTAAATTAGAACAGCCACAGTCAAATTAAAAGTAAAATTATACGGTATTTCTAGCAAGTTGAGTTTTTTTTAGCCTATCCTTTTAAATTCATCTTTCAGGAATTCATTTTCTCTCTGAGTCAGTTCCTCCTGGACTCCCCTCCAGATCCTGGAGCCCATTAATGGTGGGAGCTTCGTCCCTGGAAGCTTTCAAGAAGAGACTAGACTGCCATCTGTCAAAAATGGTGCAGGGTCTCCTGCTTGGGCAGGGGATTGGACTAGACCAGGGGTCGCCAACCTTTTGGACCTCAGGGACCACCAAACTCATCATTTTAAATCCCACAGACCAGAGACCCTGGGAAAATCCCCAAAAAAGTCTGCAGGAAAATTCCCCACCCCATTTTCCTACCGATCGATCGTTCTTTATTTGGGATCACAGGATACCGTCTCCAGCTCCGTTCTCAGGGGGTGGGGGGGGGAGAGAGCGAGACTTTGGCTTCATGCAAGGAAAACAGCAAAAGTCTTTCTTTCTCTCCCGCAAACTCTGCCAGAAATGAGTCTTTGCCGGCGCTTCCTCTTGGAGCAGAATACCTTTCAGGGTCCCAAAGACTCATTTGTGGTGGAGTTTGTGGGAGAGAAAGAAAGACTTTGGCTGCTTTCCTTGCGTGCAGCCAAAAGCAGAAGCAGAAAGAAGCAGAAAGAAGCATCCCAGTGGCCAGGCCAGGCACGTGAGGTGAGTGGGGCAAATTCCCCCTCTCCTCCCTTTCCCTCCTCCCCTCACTACTTTGTGTTGTTTGTAATGCAAGCGATGCAAGCCTTGTGTTCCCACGGGCCATGTGGGCGGCACAGACTTTTGTTCCCATGCAGCCTGGATTAATTGCTTTGGGGGTGACATTTCTCTGCGGACCACCAAAATTTTCTTATGGACCTCCAGTGGTCCTCCAACCGGCTCACCGGTTGGCGACCACTGGACTAGAAGATCTACAAGGTCCCTTCCAAATCTGTTAATCTGTATCTAATTCTGGGGCTGCTAAGAAGATGGGCAGGTCTCAATTTTACAAAGACCTACCGATTCCCCACCCAGCAGAAAGGGAAGGGCTGGATGATCTGACTTTGCACATGGTATTTGAGGTTGCACAGGTTATGCTACTTAACCCTCCAACATTTGAAATGAGCACCTGTGGGTTAAAACCCAGATGCACTCAACTGTCCGTGAATGTGGGGAGGGGGATTTGCCTGCCCATCTGTTCTAGCACATCTGGTGCCTTTGCAGCCTTGAGGCTCACAACATCTGCAAGGTGACCTTTGCAGGCAAGAACTTTTGGTCATAATCTCCTAAACTGCAGCAATGTTCACATCTTCCCCCCATTCAGGTGATGGATTGAACATTTCTCAGAGCAGCGCCTGGGGTTTCACTTAGCATATCAACTGCACAAAATCCATGGTAAAGCCCAGGAATATTAGAGAGGAGTGTTTGCCCATCACTGCTGTGGTGGCCTGGACGTCGGCTTGGCTGTTCACCAGTGCCAGGCCTTTGATATATATGGCAAGCAAGCATGAAGCTCCCTTGAAGGAGCCCATCTCAGAAGAATAATCTGGCTGATCCACTTCTTTCTCTCTGCGTCCTCCATTTGATCATCACAAATAATTCTATGAGAGCCCAGCAGGGTAGCAGTCTGGTGCTTCTCTTTTGATAGTATTTATGCTATAATGCCGAACCTTTTTGATCTGGGAACAAAATGGACAGAACAGCAGGGGTTGGATTCTACCAGTTCGCACCTATTCGCTAGAACCGGTTGTTAACATTCTAAGCAGTTCGGAGAACCGGTTGTTAGAAGAAATTACTGGGCTAATCCTGTAAGGAAGGCAGGAAGGAAACATTCTGGGGTTGCTTACAGAAACTGCCTCTCGGTTAACCCTTATTACATTCTTGGCAGGACTAGACTTCTTGTCTCTGGAACTTCTCTGGAGTTTTTTTTCCCCTCCTTTGCTGGTACTTTGCTTGTGTGGAGTGACCCTTCAAAGTTACAATGGCACTGAAAAAGTGACATAACCATTTTTCACACTTATAACTACTGCAGCATCCCCACAGTCATGAGAGGCCAGGTGAGGAGATGCGTGCCTCAATGTGAGCGATATTGAGTTGGCCACGCCCAGCCAATAACATGACCACCAGCCATGTCCACCCAGTCACATGTCCACCAAGCCACACCCACCAACTAAGCCACGCCCACAGAACCGGTTGTTAAAAAATTTGAATCCCACCCCTGCAGAACAGTCTCTCCGACGGATACTCAAAAGGGCTGTCTCTCTCTGTCTGGGTGTGTAGGAAGGGAAGCAACAAAGAAATTCAATAAATTCCAACAAAGGCTACCTAGCCTTCTCTGCCTTTAGAACAAACACACAGCTTTTCTTGTACGGAAAATCCATAGAATATTCCATAGAATAACAGAGTTGAAAGGGATGTTGGAGGTCATCTAGTCCAACCTCCTGCTCAAGCAGGAAACCCTATGCCATTTCAGACAAATGGCTGCCCAGGTTCTTCTTAAAAGCCTTCAATTATTAGTGATGTAGCACCCATAACTTCTAATGGCAAGCCACTGGTTAATTGTTCTCACTTTTAGGAAGTTTCTCCTTAGTTCTACGTTGCTTCTCTCCTTGATTAGTTTCCATCCATTCTTTCTTGTCTTGCCTTCTGGTGTTTTGGAGAATAGCTTGACTCCCTCTTCTTTGGGGCAGCCCTTGAGATATTGGAAGGCTGCTATCATGTCTCCCCTAGTCCTTCTTCTCATCAAACTAGACATACCCAATTCCAGCAGCCATTCTTCATATGTTTTAGCCTCCAATCCCTTAATCTTCTTTGTTGCTCTTCTCTGCACTCTTCCCAGAGTCTCTGTCAACTCGTAAAGAATTCCTATACTTGTTTTCAAGTTGCCATAGGCACGTGGGGGGGACGTACATACAAGAAACAGACAAACACCGAGCCCCACAATGGCCATTCCAGTTGGGGGAACCCTGAGAGCCCCAACATTTTTTTTTATATTGTGGTGACAAAAACTGGAGTGGCCTTACTAAGACTTTATAAAGCAGCACTAATACTTCACAACATCTTAATTCTATATTAAGTAGCCTAGGACTGAATGAAAGGTGAATTCAGGAAAGGTGGATTCCTCCCATTCCTACACCGGACCTGAGGATGCCATAGTGCAGCGGTGACTAACCTTTTGGGGTTTCTGTGTCAAAAATTGCATGCGTGCTAGCGCACACACACTAGCATGCCAGCACCCAGAATGCAATGCATGCCCCCCTTCCCCACACACCCCGTGCATGAGCGTGCAACCCCCCTGCCACCCCCTTACCTGCACTGCGCCTCACAACTGATTTTTTCCCCGGTTGGTTTGAGGCCTTTTTCAATTTCCCAGAGGCTTGGGAAAAGCCTCTGCAAGGCTTTTCAGGATGAATTATAGGCCTGCTTCATCACTTCCAGTATTACAGGAAGTGACAAAACAGGCCTATGATTCATCCTGAAAAGCCTTGCAGAGGCTTTTTCCAAGCCTCTGGGAAATTGAAAAAGGCCTCAAACCAACTGGGGAAAAAAATCAGCTGTGAGGCACGCACACGCGCAGTGAGGTAAGTTTGCCTGCGTCTCGCATGCCAGCACAAGTGGTTCTGTGTGCCACTTGTGGCATGCGTGCCCTAGATTCGCCATCACGGCCATAGTGCCTAGTACTTCTACGGGAAAAAAGACACAGAAGATTTCTTTCAACTTCCTTCAGAGAAACGATGAAGGACCAGAACCAAGATAAGCCATGTCAGGAGTCCTGCCCAGAGTTTAGAAAAACAGATCTCTTCACCACAGAACACAGACGATCTGTTGTGTCTGGGACTTTTGCTGGAAACAGAGGTGGACAAATCAATCAATCAGCTGAAAGGGACTTTGGAGGTCTTCTGGTCCAGCAGAATCCCTATACCATTTCAGACATGTGGCTCTCCAGTCTCTTCTTAAAACCCCCCACAACTTCTGAAGGCAAGGCATTCCACTGGGTGATTGTTCTCACTGTTAGGAAGTTTCTCCCTTAATCTCAGGTTGCTTCTCTCTTTGGTTGGTTTCCACCCGTTGCTTCTTGACCTCTGGGGCTTTGGAGAATAATTTGACCGCCTCGTCTCTGTGGCAGCCCCTCAAATACTGAAATACTGCTATCCTGTCACCCCAATTCTTCTTTTCTTTAGACTAAGCCAAGCCCAAATCCTGCATTATGTGTATTAGTGTTTTATGGCATTACACACATTCGTTTTAGCAAAACGTACAAAAACATATTGAACATTCATTTTTATTTTGGAAGAGCAAATGAAATGTTCATTAAACTGCTACATTTGCAACATGTACTGATCATAACAAATTGGAAGTTTTCAAAACATTTTTTAAAAAGTGAGATGACCATACCGCAGGGAAACCCTGAGGTTCTACCCTGAATAAAGCATAAGTGAAAAAGTCCAGCTTGCCAGATTTTATGCCCTGGGTTTATGTAGTACATTATGTGATAATATGATTTAATGTGAGTTAGAGTGTTGTGTTAATTTCCATCTTTCTCACAATCCTTCATGATGCGGATAACAATGAATGACAGAAATGTGATGGAATTTCCCTCACTGCCTCCAAAAATGCATTCTAGTAAAGTCCATTAAATCAAAGCCTCACTATAAAACCTATTTGCCATCTGAAATTCTAACCACCGGTTCCAAGCACACATCTGCCAAGCTGCAACTGGGAATTCAGCCTCCAGGTTCAGGGAACAGTTCTGCTTTCAACATTTGCTCTGCCACTGTTTATTAGGAAACTTAATGAATAGCAATGCAGAGAAATATTGCAGTACCTTGAGGGGGAAGAATGATGCATTCATTCTGAAGTGAGGAAAACTGAAGCCGGTGCCTAATTAAATAGTAGCAACTATCTGGTTCCAACGCCACGGGTACGTTTTGAGGCCCATATAAATCTTACTTTGGTGAACCCCGCCGCCACTCATAAGTCACAAAACCAGCCGTACAGGAGAATGTTTTTGTTAGAAAGACAAAAATAGATGGAATAACTGCCCCATTTCTGCCTAGAGCACTGCACTTTGAGAGTGAAGCCAAATTTATTCACAATTGAAAGTTGGCTTTACCAAGGTTTTATTCTTGGTGTAAGAGAGCAAGCAAGCTAGAGGATCAAAGATAGCTCAGAAATCCACCAGGAACACAAATCATCAAAGTTCTTCAAACAAGAATCAACAGATTTATACCATCATCATACCCATCATTTTCTGGGACACATCCCTATTTGAAGAGTTAAAGGAGTCCCTGCGGATTTTAACTCTGCTACTTATTGCCAACTACAGATGTTCATTTCCTTTTGAAGGCCAGCACTGTCCGAAGATATTTCTGCAGTCATGTGGCAAGTGTGATGTCACGGAATGCAGTTACCTTCCCACCAAAGTGGTATCTATTTATCTACTCACATTTTGCAACTGCTAGGTTGGCAACGGCTGAGCTGAGGATGGGAACTCACCCCGTCTCATGGCGCTCGGGGCTCAAACCTGGACTTCCAGCTTTCCAGCTGACAAGTCCAACGTCTCAACCACTGAGCCACTCAGCCACCCTACTTGAAGATAAGTAGCCATATTAAATCCTACATGAATACAATGACTTTGGGATAGGAAAATAACACAAAGCAAAAAAAATATATCAGTAAACTAAGTATTGTAAACCTTCAACAGCATAAGCAGGGAACTCGAAGGCTGTACAAACTCCAGCCTAAAGGCAGAGATCTTCAGGAAGGCCCAGAGGCTGAGGACCAGCAAAGCTTTGCAACAAGTGAGCGCTTCCACAACAACTTCCGAGCATAGGAGCACCACCAAGCTGACTTAGCAATAACTGTCTCTAGAAAACATCCCTCTTCCTAGGGTGTTTTTCCCAAGATCCCGGTCCCCCTTCAACTCTCAGCTTTGGAAGTCACCACAAAACAGCCCCCGTGCCTACAAGGACCAGGCGGGCAGTTCTTCACCTGAGGTCAAGAGCAACTGTCAGTCCAAATTCATGTCCCCCATTCAGACCTGGCACCTTGATCTCATAGGATCTTTTGACAGCAATTCAACTGGGCAAGAACATCAAATTTATCGTGCATCCACATGGCGGGGCATTATGGCAGGCTGAAAAGTAATCAGCAACAGTGGATTAGTTCTTAACTTTCTGGTCAGCAAACCTACCTGTGTTCACTGGCATTATTAGGGCATCCACTATACATATCAGCAAACCTCCCTGGTTTCTCTGACTCGGAGACATACAAGCTGATAGGAAAGAATGCTGATTCCACAGAGGTGCTAATATTAACCATGGATCACTTCCATGCCGTCTTCTCTAACTAAAACCCACTTGTCCTGTGCAATTGTCCCCATAAAAGTTTAGAGACCCAAGGGTCCAGAAACGGGTTTCTGAGCTGCAGCCCCAAATATGCATACCTGTTCCCCACTTTTTGTCCACAAACATGCATACCTGTTCCTTCTTTCTGGCTTTTTATAAAGGTGTAAAACAAAAAAAAACCTTCCTCTTCCAGTATGCTTTTGGGCTGCCAAATGGATCTTGGCAGCGTGGATTTTAATTTAGGTTATGAGTTGTTGTTGTTGTTTTTTTAAAAAAAAAACTTTATTAATTTTACCATTAAAAAACAACAAATCTACAAATATACACAGAAAGAAAGAACAGGCCTTGACAGAGGCCAGAAGAAAGAAAGAAAGAAAGAAAGAAAGAAAGAAAGAAAGAAAGAAAGAAAGAAAGAAAGAAAGAAAGAAAGAAAGAAAGAAAGAAAGAAAGAAAGAAAGAAAGAAAGAAAGAGATGGGGGAAAAAAAAGAAAAAAAAAGAGAACATGGAAGAAGGGGGAAATAAAGAAGGGAAAAACGTAATTTGGGTTATGAGTTTTTAAACTACTTGTGTGACACTGTTTTTATTGGCGGAGTTTTAATTGTAAGATTTCATTATACGTTTTATTGTTCAAAACCGCCTGGTGTCTTCCTGCTTAGGTGACACACAATTTTGTGCAATAAGTACACAAAGCAGCGTGGCTTTGTTCTATGGCCACAGGCCTTTGGTGAATTTTTTTATGAAGCTTTCTGAACCCATATTACAATCTTTCTTGCCTCTGTTGTTATGTGACTCACTGCAGTTGTTAAGTTAATAACTTTGATGACCCAGGGTGTGGCACAAAGGCAGCACAGTCAGATAATCAGTAAGAGTCCCTTAGGTCCAACTTTGCCCCCAATGTCCTGGTTACCTTCTGGCTGGAGAAAAACTCTCCCAGGAATAACCTTTGACTGCAATGTGATCAACAAAAACTGTAACTGTCCAGTTACAACTGTCCAATCAAGGCAAAATGAGGTAATTAGTCTGGCAGGGAAAGAGAAGGAATTCCAGACATGAAGTCAACACAGTTGGGAAGATGCCAGGAATACAGATAACCAAAGTCAACACAGGATAAGCTCACATTTGCTCCCAGCAGCTGCCGCATTCAGCCTGCATGTCTCTTAAACTTTTTTCCCAGGTGTGGCTAATGAAGGGAATCAGGGCCCTTTCCTCCCCTGTAAGCCATGCAACCCACATTACTCCTTCTCCGTTCCTCCCTGCGTGCCCTAGGATGAAGACAGGGTGGGCCTGAGTCTTCCTCTGAACTCCCTCTCCCTTGTTCAACCTCTCCCCTGCTCTGCCCAGCCAGACTTTGCCCTTCCCCAGTTTCCTCCACAGCCAATGGAGCCACACTCCCACTCCCTATTAGCTGTTCGTCTTCCTCCTCGGATTCAGACTCTGACAGGAGCATGACAATAACTCTGTTGTTAAGTGAATCTGGCTTCCCCCTTGACTTTGCTTGTCAGAAGGTCACAAAGGGGGATCATGTGACCCCAGGACACTGCAACTGTCACAAATATGAGACAGTCGCTAGATGTCCAAATTTTGATCACACAACCACAGGGATGCTACAATGGTTGTAAATGTGAAAACCCATCCTAAGTCACTTTTTCCAGTGCCATTGTAATGTTGAACGCTAAATGAATCGTGATAAGTCAAGGTCTACCCGTGTGAGTAGAAAAGTGGGGTAATGAACGTTGGTGTTAAAATAGTAAAGACACTGTAGAAAACAAGCCCAGGTATTTTTAGGGGAGGAAGAAGTACAAAGGGTCAATGCAGCAGTTGCCTCACAAATAACAAGTAGGTGGTAATAGATGCACTTGGCATAATTAGCTGAGTTTCTAAGATGTCACAAGATTCCATTTTATATTTAAAAAGGGTAAAGAAACAACAGAGAAACAGAACAGCTCCCATTGGCAGACATTAACTATGTATTATTAAAATAGCATCCAATTAAGGGAGCTGCTGGCATCACCGATGGGGATTTTCAGTCCAGTTGTCTGATACGGCATTATTTATAAAGTCTGCACAGAGACCGATCACATGGAGGCCACACCGTGATCTGAGAACAGTGCACAGCACATGGCTTTGCGGGAAGCCACCCCTCCCCCCGAAGAATGAAATATTGTGAGAAATATTTTTAAAAAGGCAGGACAAAATATTTCCTCTAAAAGAGAAATAAAAATCTTAAGGGAGACAAAAAACTCAGAGCTCCAGCTCCCAGCCCCCAGCACAGGGGTGGGATTCACATTTTTTAACAACTGGTTCTGTGGGTGTGGCTAGGTGGGCATGGCCATGTGACTGGGTGGGCGTGGCTTCTTCTTCTTCTTTTGCAGCGAAACCCCCCCCCCCCCCGGGTTTATGGGCCTCCTGGGCCTCAAGGAAACCTCCTGGGGGGCATTTTTGCTCCCAGGAAGGCAAAAAATGGAGTGGGGGGTAGCACCTCCCCGCATTCCCTCCATGCCCCTTTTCTCCTCCTGGACCTCAGGGAAGCCTCCTGGGTGAATCAGTAAGACAGCCAGGGGGATCCCGGCAGAGTTGACTGTCTGAACAGCTGATCGTTGGGAGGGGGGGGAAAAGAAATGCCTTAAGGAGTGACTGGGCGGGGGAGAACGCAGTCAGTGATGTCGTGCATGCACAATAAGGACTGACGGGGAGGGGAGGGGAGGGGAGGGCGGAGAGGGGCAGGGACAGCCAGGGGCACGATTTGCCAGTTCTCCGAACTGCGCAGGATCATAACAACCAGTTCTATGGAACCGGTCCGAACCGGTAGAATTCCACCTGCTGCCAATACTTTGTGCCCATTAAGAAAGACTGGACCATCCTATCTACAAAACAAAAGACCTTCAGCTCCAGAGTGCTGGACATGACCCTTCGGGATATAATAGGATTAACCCACAACCATCTAGCAGCAGGGCTCAGTACATTGTACAATCTCCTAAGGACATTGCACCCACCACCAAACGTCAACCAAACTTATCTCAGACGAACATGACCTCAGATGGCCCCATGGGAGTCTGACAACAGCCAATAGAATACATCTTCTTGCACAGGAACAGGAAGCTCAAGTTCAAGGCCCAAGAGAAGGTATAAAAACCCCTCACTCTCAACTCCATGGGGCCAGCTACCCAGAATCACACATGCTTGTGGTTCTGTTCATCATTAAACCCTCTTTCCAATCAGCCTCCAGCCTCCATTTGGTCTCCTGGCTTGGAACGGAACCAGATAAATATTTTTTTCCAACAGCTTCTTCCTGGGAAGGCTCCCGACTGACAAGTCTTTTCCCGTCAGCTTCAAAGAGAGGACTCCCCACCACCACAAGCAAGAGACCCCTGGCTTGCCCCATGCCAGGGACTGCACAGCAGAGGCTGGAGAGGACCCAGCTTCCAGTCCAGGTGTGACAGTGTACAGCAGGGGCCTCCAAACTTTGCAACTTTAAGACTTGTGGGCTTCAACTCCCAGAATTCCTCAGCCAGCTATGCTTCTACAAGTCTTAAAAGTTGCCAAGTTTGGAGACAAATGAGAAGGCAAAACACTGGGGTGGTAAGATGAGGAAGAAGGAAGCTAGTCATCCGTGGCCATCAGGGATGTCTGCAGTGTCAACATGGGGACAGACAGTCCTGCCTCTTTTGCGTGGACATCAAAATCCATCTTGATGTCTTTGATCTACTTTTGCTGATGCCCCAGCATTGTCCAGTGTAAAAGTTAGCAAACCATTTCATTTATTCTGTGCAAATGGTCAACAGGTAGAAGAGCATTTTATTTAATTTTATTGAGGATGGCACTAAACTGTATTCTCCCAAAACAGCATATAGGATGTAAGAGAAAATTAAAAATTACATAAAGAGCACACAACAAAAGTTAAGTCAAACGAAAGAAGACCGAATACACTATGGGGTCCTTGCTCTCTGTGCCTGTTTACCTGCAGACATTTCATTACCCTGCTAGGTAACATCATCAGTGCGCCGATGGATACCCTATAAAATCTTTACAGGCACAATTGGAAAATTACCATGTGGCCCCTTGAAGATTATGGCAAATACTGTCTTCCTTTTGAGCAACAGCTCCATTTTATTTTATTTTTTGTTTGTTAGCTAATTCTTGTACATTTCCCCCATCATATGACTCTGGACAATTCAAGACCAAAGGCACATTTGGAAAATGCTAGGTAGAAGCATAATTTGGATCTTTATTTGCATGGCAATCTTATACTGTGGAACAATCACAGATGGATAATTGCCGGTGATTTTTCCCCACTACATTTGCTGTATAGGCAAATAGGGAGAGATTAGTACCTATTGCCAACAAGTTTTTAATCCACTTGAGTGATGAGGAATTTGGTTCGCCTAAAACTGAACGGGCAGTAGATTCAATTAAAACTGCTGCTTGAATTCACAGGGTGATTTTGATGCATTAGCAGAATCTAGAATTCCAAGTAATATTGTCAGGTTTGGGATTTATTGGTCTTATCTGCTCCCGCATCGTTAATGATTCTAAAATGCAAGTAGGATCATTTTAAGCCTGCAGAATATTTTTTAAATAAACAAAGCTCATCACAGAGGTAGATGCTATTCAAATAATAATTCCTCTCTCTGGGATAGAAAGTCGAAAAACTCTATATTAACAAATTAATGCTTAAAGATCTTATTCTTTAAATATCTTTCGTAGGCTCTAAATCAGAGGTCTCCAAACTTGGAAACTTTAAGAATTGTGGACTTCAACTCCCAGAATTCCTGAGCCAGCCTTTACAATTTATATTGTTTTATTTGTTTCCTAGTATAATTTGGTGCTTATTAGTAATCTATGACTATCACTAAGTGTTGTCTCTTATGATTCTTGATTAATGTATTTTATTTTTTCTTATGTACACTGAGAGCTTATGCACCAAAGACAAATTCCTTGTGTGTCCAATCACACTTGGCCAATAAAGAATTCTCTTCTCTTCTCTTCTCTTCTCTTCTCTTCTCTTCTCTTCTCTTCTCTCCTATCCTCTCCTATCCCATTCCATTCCATTCTATTTTCTGTTCTGTTCTGTTCTATTCTACCCTATTCTACTCTATTCTACTCTACTCTACTCTACTCTACTCTATTCTATGTTTTCTATTCCATTCCATTCTGTTCCACGGCATTGCATATATTCTATTCTATTCTATTCTATTCTATTCTATTCTATTCTATTCTATTCTATTCTATTCTATTCTATTCTATTCTATTCTATTCTATTCTGTTCTTTCTCTGTTCTATTCTATTCTATTCCATTCCATTCCACTCCATTCTTTATTCCATTCCATATTTTCTTTTCTTTTCTTTTCTTAATTCTATTCTATTCCTATTCCATTCCTATTCCATTCCATTCCATTCCATTCCATTCCATTCCATTCCATTCTATTCTATTCCATTCCATTCCATTCCTTTCCATTCCATTCCATTCCATTCCACTCCATTCTTTATTCCATTCCATATTTTATTTTCTATTCTTAATTCTATTCTATTCCTATTCCATGTTTTCTATTCTATTCTATTCTATTCTGTTCTATTCCATTCCATTCCATTCCATGGAGTGAGATTAATTCAACCAAAGCTTTACCTTTGTTTTTCGTCACTCCTGAGAATGCTTTTTTTAAGAGTTGCCTGTCAGCCTCATTGTGTCAGGCCAATAAATTGGGTGAGGGGGGTCAATTCCTTCTATTATTGGGTTTAACATCACAAGTTAGTCCAGACGTGGTTACGGAGACCAATACGGTTTGAAGAAATGAGTGTATAAATCTGTACAGTTGGGGAATTATATGCCCCAACTGAAACTTGTCACTGTTATCAATAACCCTAAATTTATTGGGCAGGGATAGGAGAGAAAAAGTTCCCCCTTGGGCTGGGAAGGGAAAAATGCCCCCCAATTGACAATAGTAGCAAAATATTCATAGTAGCAAAATATATTTTACGTAACGTTGGAAGATGAAATTTTGCTGATGATGCAAGATCAAAATTAGTGAATATCTAGCAATGACATATCTGACATTTTTGCTATATTTAAGCAGAAATGGCTCCCTTGTATGAGATGCTACTTAGCAAGGCAAATTTAGATACTTTGATAAAAGATAGTCCTTGACTTATGGCCAAAATAGAGGCCAAAATGTCTGTGGTTAAGTGAATTTTATCCCATTTTACGACTTTTTTACCACAACTGTTAAGTGAATCACTGCAGTTGACATGTTAGTAACCTGGTTAAGTGAACCTGGTTTCCCCATTGACTTTGCTTGTTGGAAGGTCACAAAAGTGAATCACATGACCTTGGGACACTGCAACCATCATAAAAATGAATCAGTCGCCAAATGTCTGAATTTTGACTTTGGGGATTCTACAAAGGTCGTAACTGTGAAAAATGGTCATAAGTCACTTTTTCCAGTGTCATCGTAACTTTGAACTGTTGTAAGTCAAGGACTGCCTGTGCTGTTTCTAAAGAGAAAAATTTCAGCTCTTAAAATGAGCTGAAAGACGAATTAAAATAACAGATGAAATGATTTAAGCAGATAAAAGCAACAATCTCCAATGTTAAATGAAAAGCATCAATATTTAAGCAGTGGTTAGCAGTTGGGTTACCAACAGCTCTTTTCCCAATATTTTATAATGTTTTATTCTTTAGTTTGCTTTTTTATGTTTTTTATTCTTTATTCCATGCAATCTTTGGTTAAATTTATGTTTAGAATTGCAGGGCTGGACTTTGATCGTTGAGTGGCAGCTGCCATCTTGCCTTTTTTTGACTCCTGATCCCTACAACATACAAGGCAATCAAACTGATATGGAGCCTTGCATACAGATTAGATTAGATTAACAGAGTTGGAAAGGACCTTGTAGGTCATCTACCTAACCCTCCCCCACAAGCAGGAGACCTTACACCATCTCTGACAACTGGCAGTCCAATCTATTTATTTATTTATTTATTTATTTTGTCAAGCAATTATAAGTTAACAGGTATTAACATAGTTATGGATACATGAAATGGGTACATATAAGAAAAATGAAAGAAACAATAGGACAGGGATGGTAGGCATGCTGGTGCACTTATGCACGCCCCCTACAGACCTCTGAGGAAAGGGGTGAGGTCAATAGTAGACAGTCTAAGGTTAAAGTTTTTGGGGTTTGGGGAAGAAACCACAGAGTCAGAGAGAGGATTCCAGACATTGACCACTCTGTCGCTGAAGTCATATTTCCTGCAATCAAGTTTGGTGCGGTTTACCTTGAGTTTGTATCGATTGTGTGCTCTTGTGTTGCTTTGGTTGAAGCTGAAGTTGAATCCATTGACAGGTAAGTCATTGCAATGTATGATTTTATATACCGTACTTAGATCAGACCGAAAACGGCGTAATTTAAGGTTTTCTAGGTCTAGAATTTCAAGTCTGGTGGCAGAAGGTATTCTACAACGAGTAGAGGAGTGGAGAACTCTTCTTGTGAAATATTTCTGGACTTTCTCAATTGTGCTAATATCAGATACGTAATGTGGGTTCCAGACTGATGAGCTGTATTCAAGTATTGGTCTAGCAAATGTTTTGTATGCTCTCATTAGTAGTGTGATATTACCAGAGAAAAAGCTACGTAGGATTAGGTTAACAACTCTTAATGCCTTCTTGGCTATGTAGTTACAGTGGGCTCTAGCACTTAGATCATTAGAGATGAGAACTCTAAGGTCCTTGACAGAGAATCTCTTCTTGAAGGCCTCCAGTGATGAAACTCCCACAATTTCCGAAGGTAAGCCGTCTCAAAAACAGTAACTGTGAGAGGGACTTTGGAGTTCTAGTGGATGATCATTTAAATATGAGCGAACCGTGTGCAACAGCAGCCAAAAAAGCAAATACAATCCTTGGCTGTATAAACAAAGGCATAGAATCGAGATCATGTGCAGTATTAGTACCGCCTTATAAACCCCTAGTAAGATCACGCCTGGAATATTGCAACCAATTTTGGTCACCCTACTACAAAAAAGATGTTGAGACTTTGGAAAAAGTTCAGAGAAGAGCAACTAAGATGATCGAAAGCCTGGAGATTAAAACATATGAAGAACAGCTGCAGGATTTGAGTTTGGCTAGTCTAGAGAAAAGAAGAATTAGAGGTGACATAATAGCAGTATCCCAGTATTTGAGGGGCTGCCACAAAGAAGAGGGGATCAATTTATTCTCCAAAGCACCAGACAGGGCAGGACAAGAAACAATGGTTGGAAACTAATCAAGTTCATGTTTGTAATAATAAATATATTGGTGGGTTTTCTGTATCTAATGACTTGTGATACCCAAGTAAAGGTTAACATTGAAATATATAAGCAGTTCAGGAACTGGAAATCTCATTGTGCTTAGAAGATATAGAGAACCTACTCAGGCTTTTTCCACCGGGCCCCACTCTGGATCTCTTGGCCACAAGAAATATCTATGGAAATTCTCCTTCATCCAGGTCATGGTTGTCCCAAAGGCATTTTTTCAAAAGGCAACTTGGACTTTCTTTGTTTTTCCTTGAAGACCTTTCCCTTTCTCATCCAAGAAGCTTCTTCAGCTCTGCAGAACTGAAGAAGCTTCTTGGATGAGAAGCGAAACACCTTCAAGGAAAAACAAAGAAAGCCCTGTTGCCTTTTGAAAAAGCGCCTGTCATGCCCCTGTTGGAGTCTTGATTCCGAGGGAGGAAGAGCCAACAGGGAGTGGAGGTGTGGTTCCAGAGGTTGTGGAGGAGGCTGGGGAAGGGCAGAGGCTGGCTGGGCAGTCAGAGGAAGACCCAGGCCCATCCCCTCTCCGTCCTAGGGCACGCAGGGAAGAGGATAAGGGAGAGACATGAATGGTGTGGTCTACGGGAGAGGAAAGGGCCTTGATCCCCTTCATGGGCTGCAGCTGTGAGAACTGGTTAGAAGGACGGACATGCGTGTGGGCCAGTGTTGGAAACAAAGCATGGAAATATCTCTAGTCTGTCGTTCCTCTCTGAGTTTGGCATCCTTCCCAGTGTGTGTTCCGATATCTGTGGATGTCTTCAAGCCCTTATCTTGCCTGGTTCCCTTAATTGCTTCAGTGTGGTTTGTGTTGTTTTTACTCTTTATAATTTATAGACATTTTTAGTTTAAATGGCATTTCCTCCTTTACGTAACTGCTTGTGGGGGAGTTTTTTTGTCTCCAGTCAAGGATATTTGGAGCTTTGAAGCAAAGCGAAGGAATAAAAGGAGCTTCACCTGTTTTTGTGACTGTGTTTGTTTTGTATCCCGCCCTGGGTCATCACAGCCCTTTGGGTTGGCCAAGAGAAGTTTAACTTGGAGGTGTGGTTTCTTTCTCTTGCACACACCATGCAACAAGCGTCTTAAGGGGTCTCTCTCTTGGTGTTTAAACATTTTGTTACCCGAATGTGCCATAGGTGCCCTACATCAATCTTTAGCAAGTCGCGTTTTACACTTCAGCAGACTAGGGCACAGCCTCTCCAGAATTGCAACTCCGTTCCTAAATAATAAGAAAGAGGAATGAACGGGGAGCGCTCGATTCAGCTGTGCCCAGAATGAGTTCATTATACATCAAAGGTCTCCTGGCCGTTATTTTCCAGACAAGAGACAGACCATTTTCCAGGAGGGACGATGGCCCGACTGCAGTGGAGACGGAGCTGTCTCATCTGCCAACACTGGGGAGAATCTCATTTGCAACTGCAGGTAGAAAAACAAACTTGTAATGCATCCTAATTTACTCCCTTAGTGAATCCCAGGCTCTCCCTCAGCCACTATAAATATAGCCGCATAATATTTATTACAAAAATTGTAATAAATTTCCCCATTCTATCACCCGCAGGAAAAAAAATACACATCAGTCCTGCCCATCCCCAGGAATTTAACCCCTTTTGAGAAGACCCAGAACTCCCTCGGTTCAGCAGCAGGTGAGATGCAAGGATCATTAGCTCTTCCTACTATTTGTTATTTAGACTGCAGAAAACAAGGAAGTCGTTGGCTCCCAATTATTTTCCAAAGTGAACTGAAAGGTGGGAGAAAGAGTGGAAGAGAAGGGAAGGAGAAGGAGGCGGGGTGCTCATAAACCATCAGCCATACGGTCCGGGTAGGCTCCTTGAGAACATCACAGAATGGGAAGACCCCCCCCCACCAGGCCATCCAGTCCAGCCCCCTGCAGAAGTCCAGATCAAAGCATCCCAGACCATTGCTGCCCGCTCTGCCTGCAGGCGTCTCTGTGAGGAAGCTGACTCTCTCTGAATCAGATCTTCCACTCCTGAAGCTTTCCAGATAAAATCTGCCCTTTTAGACATTTATGTTCTGGAATAAAAAGAGCAGCTCTTGGCTTTCTCTTGTGCCACATTGCTCCGGGTATTTGAATTGGAGGAGGGGAGAGCCCCTCCCTCAAATTTTGTTTCTGAAGGTTAAACAAACCCACTGAGCTCTAGTTCCACTCTCATCCCTAACCCCCTCCTGTATTTGTTCCCGCCTTTCCAAGTTGGGGCCCAGAATGGGACTTGGTCCTCTGGGTGGGGTCCACCAGCAGGGGTGGGGTTCAAAAATCCCAGCAACCGGTTCACTGCCCAGTTGCTGAGTGGGCGTGTCCACGGTGGGCGTGTCCTACTGGAGCGTGGCAGTTTTTCACCTTCCCAAGGGTCCAGAGGCTTCCCTTGGGCCTCTAGGAGGATGAAAATGGCATCCGCCGGGCTCTGGAGGCCCTCGAGAAGCTGGAAACAGGCCTGTTTCTGGACTTCCAGAAGGCCCGTTTATCCCCCTCCCAGAGCCTCCACACAGATCCTGCACTTACCTGCGCTGAAAATGGGCCACGTGGAGACCCCTGGGAGGGGCGAGTCCAGCCAGTCAGTTCAAATACCGGTTCAGTGAATCAGAGGCAAATTTAACATCCGGTTCGCCTGAACCGGTCCAAACCGGTAGAATTCCACCCCTGTCCACCAGAATGGCGCCAACATTGCTTGTTTATCAAGAGCAAGTTTCCTGCTGCCTTTTGGGCAGCCTCCTCACCTCTGCCCTGCAAGGTCATGGATTCCAAGGTGCTCCTTGCAAGGAATATCGGTGGAGGTGGGAATGGGCCATGCAGAAATGGGAGCCTGGAGGAAGGAGAGGCAGTCAGGAAGGCCTACTGGGTGGGAACAAAGGTCAGAGGGCAGAACCCTTTGAGCACACCAAATATTTCGGTCACATTCCACTGAATGTGGTAGCATTGTCCAATGGATGTTCCTTGTTATCACAGGAGATCAGAATGGGTTCCAGATAATATTTGCAATGACTGAAAATAATTAAGAGGTGGAAAGGTTGCTACATGGTCACTGCTGGCCTCACGAAGGCGTTTTTCAGGACAATCATTGACAAAATGTCCCTTTGCAGCCTCTCTTACAACTACAACTTATAACTTAGTACCATTATAGTATAACTTTATACTATAACATTATGGTACCGTTATAGTATAACTTATAACTTAGTATCACTTTATAAAACCTTAGTAAGACCACACCTAGAATACTGCAAGCAATTATGGTCACCACATTACAAAAAAGATGTTGAGACCGTGGAAAAAGTGAGAAGAGAGTGAGTGAGAAGTGAAAAGAGAAGAGCAACTAAGATTATCAAAGGCCTGGATACTAAAACATATGAAGAATGATTGCAGGAATTGGGTATGTTTAGTTTAATGTAAAAAAGAACTAGGGGTGACAATATAGCAGTCTTCCAACATTTAACAAGCTCCAACAATGATGGGGGAGCCAAACTATTTTTCAAAGCACCAGAAGGCAAAACAAGAAGCAACGGGTGGAAATTAATCAAGGAGAGAAGCAACCTAGAACTAAGGAGAAATTTTCGAACGATGAGAACAATTAATCGGTGGAATGGCTTGTCTTCAGGAGATGTGGGGGCTCCATCACTGGCGGTTCTTAAGAAGAGACTGACAGCTACCTATCTGAAATGGTATAGGGTCTCCTGCTTGAGCAGATGGTTGGACTAGAAGACCTCCAAGGTCCCTTCCAGCTCTATTCTGATTGATCAATTGATAGACTTCTCCCCACCTCGCCGGTCCTGCTTCAGTTCAGCTCTTGTCCTCAAAGCCAGCACCAAGCCTGAGTTATCCCCTATTCTGCTGTGTAGCAACAAATCCGTGATGATGCCATCAAGGCAAGATGGTGATGAGGACAGTGAGAAGAAACTCTCAAGAAGTGGAGCCCTCAAAGGAGTCCCATGGCAGCAGCCACCTTCTGCTCACAACATCCATCTAGTCTAGGAAGCAACGGCAAAGGAACGAAGAAAGATCTGAAGGAGATCTTCCCTGTTATGCACCTCCAACTCTTCTCTCAGATTAAGAACCTTCTAGAGATCGGCTGTCAGAGAGGAAATATCACTCAGATCTCTTCCCACGCACCCGCACACCTACTTGGGTGTTATGTCTCACCTGTACGTAAGAGGTGAGAAGTCCAAATTCCAACTGAATACAAACATGCAAGCAAATACAGTAATTATAGAGTTAAATTCCTTGAGCCGATAAAGTTCTTGGCAGACTCACACACGCTGTCTGCCAAGTCCGACAAGAAAGCAGGAATATAAATCACACAAGCTGTCACAGAATACTTCGGAGCTCCTCCGGATAAGTAACACGTTGTCCCGAACGAAGCTCCCAGAGCAAACACGCCCACTTTTATTCCCTGTGGGGCGTCAGTCCCTCAGCTCAGTCTCTGATTCGTCCCTTCTTTCTGCGTTGCAGCTCACACTTTTGCCTGCGACGTTGCCTTGCATCAAGCCAGCATTCCTCTGCTTGATTCTCAGTCAGAGACTCTGATACGCCCTCCTCCTTTTCCTGATTAGCCTCAGATCTTCCCTCCCGGTTATCTGCCGACACCTGAGGCACAATCAGGGAGGAAGGCATTGCCGAAGAGGAAGGTCCTGGGGAGGAAGGCATTTCCAAATCCTCCTCTTCCTCGTTGTCTGAGTCTTCGTCCTCTAACAAAGCAGGCTCAAACCTCAGAGCCACAACACTTGGGTCTCCAACAGGATCACACCCAACAGGTGAACAAAACAAAGCACCTGTGCTACTCCATCAGGAACTGCCTTGTAGAGGAGCTCAGAGGCTCCAGCATCCCTGGGTGGGCTTCAAACATTTCAGCAACCAATTCTCTGCCCGGTTGCTGGGTGGGCGTGGCCTAGTCAGCCTCCTGCACCATGGCAAGAGGGGCGCTTTCACCCTCCCCAGGCTCCGGAGGCTTTCCTTGAGCCTCCGGGAGGACGAAAACAGCCTCCCCCGGGCTCTGGAAGCCCTCTGGAGGACAGTAACGGGGCCATTTTTGGACTTCCAGAACTTCCGGGAGGCCAGTTCTTCACTCTCCCTGGGCCTCTGCACTTACTCTGCATCCAAAATGGACCACGTGGGGGACACCTGGGAGGGGTGGGGCAAGGCGAGCGGGCCAGCCAGGGGTGGGATTTGGCAGTTTGCCGAACCAGCCATAACATTAGCTAGGATTTGTCTGAACGCAGGTGAACCCATAGCAGCCCACCTCTGCTCTGGAGGTTGCTCTGATTCCAGAACTGTGTCTTTGAATGGGAGCTTTGTCGGCCGTTGAGCTGAAATTTCTCCATTCCTTTAGAAACATTGCACTAGCAGGAGATCGGCTGCCCCACTGCCAACCCCTCCTCTCCCAGTCCCTTAACACAGGGGTCCCCAACCTCTGGGGCAGGAACCAGTACGAGTCCATGACCTGTCGAGAACCAGGCTGCACAAGCAGTGACCATGTGAGTGAAGATTTCTCTGCGCATGCGTGGGATCTGGGCTGTACGGGGAACCTTCCTCCCACCCACCCCAGTCCATGGAAAAATTGTCTTCACCAAAACTGGTCCCTGGTGCCAGACAGGCTGGGGACTGTTGCCTTAACATCCCTCCAAGGTCCTGCTGGTGTTGGGACAAGTGAAAAGGCTAACCTACCACCAATACAGCCAAAGATGACAGACGGCCACCAGGGCTGAGGATGAAATGAAGACAAATTCCAGGGGAACACACAAAACAAAGAGGCTGCCAGGGTCTGTTTATGGCATAGCCAGATGGGAGCCACTGAGTGAGCAGAGACACAGCCTTTGTGTAAATAAAGGCACAGAAGTGGCTAAGCTGACAGCTTTATAGAGAAACCTGAGGCTCTTTATAAAGAAGATGCCAGTTGCTCCTGCTCCTAGGAAAGTTATGGCCCCTGGAACATGTTATTTTCATCCGAAGCTTTCACGAAACTGCCTTCTTCTGGAAAGACTGCTGGAAAGAAGTCAGGCACTTAAGAAGAGACTGGACAGTCACTTGTCTGAAATGGTATAGGGTCCCCTGCTTGAACAGGGGGCTGGACTAGAAGACCTCCAAGATCCCTTCCAATTCTGTTATTCTGTTTTGTTAGGCCAGGTAAGGCTACCTCATCAGCACAAAAGTGTCTGGAGGCTTCTCATCCCTTGGAAACAAGTAAAGCACGAAGAACTCGGTTCTTCTGCTGCTGCACAGAAGCCCCACCTCACCCTCCAAAGGTCTCCCGAGCATTCATGGTAAGGAACAGAGTCAGCGGCATTTCTGCTAAAACCCTGAGGCGGCAGACCATCGTGGCTCACGGAGGAGCACTGAAATACCAGCCAAAACCGCTTGGTCCCAAGAGACCCAGAGCCAGTGAACCTTCCAGGGTCTCCTCCAGAGGCTGCAGCTTTAAGTGAGAGCAAAACACTTTGATCTGCCTTCTCCAATCAGGGGACTGAAATGCCTGGGAGTGTGCTGAAATTCTGTGTCTAGGGGTGATGCAAGTTGAACACTGACACATATGGAAGACACAGGAAGGGGGGACGTACAAGGGTTAAACTGTACTCCCTATTAAACTGGAGTTCTTAAAACAGGCCTTCTAAAGACTAACTGGATTGTGGCCGATAGAGAATTCTGGCCGGGTTGTCCTCCATTTCTCAGTCCTTCACAAGTTCACCCGTACCAAAGAAATGGAGTTCTCTGGCACTTGCCAACTTCACCTGCCCACCAGCTGCCCCCAAAGGTTATAGCAAGAGTTGGCTTGCTTGTAAAAGAGTTGCTTGCTTGCTTGTAAAAAGAGCTTGGCTCTTTTTACTCCTTGTGTCAAGCCAGGTCTTCCATCTTCGCCTTGGCGCCTTGCCGGTATCCTGCCATCAAAGGTTAGCGGGGAGGGAGCAAGGGGGAAGAAATGGGCAATAAACATGTATGGGGATGTGATAGGAAATAGAGAGTGGGCATGACAGCTTGATGAAGGCCAGAGAGCAAGACACCAGTTTCACCCAGCACTCAAGGCCACACACCCTGAGAGTGGAATGTGGACCACCCAAAACATCTCAAAGTTTCTCAAAACACCTGTGCAATAGCAATAGCACTTAGATTTATATACCACTTCACAGTACTTGACGGCTCTCTCTAAGTGGTTTACAGAATCAGCATATTGCCCCCAATAATCTAAGTCCCCATTTTACCATTTTACAAGATGGAAGGCTTGAGTCAATCTTGAGCCTGGTGAGATTCGAACTGCCAAACTGCAGGCAGCTGACTGTGAGCAGAAGTAGCCTGCAATACTGCATTCAAACCACTGTGCCACCACGTCTCTTCATTGCAGCTCTTCATTGGCTGAAGACGAATTGGTCATGGGAGGGGAGAGCTGGGATGAGGGGAACAATTTGTAACTTTTCATGCAGGAAATTTAGTTCTAGCCTGATTTTAACTGCAACTGTACTTTAGTAAAAGAACCTATCACTTCACCCAAATGGAGTCGAGGGTCTTTCTTTCCTTAGGGACTTGATTGGGGGCAGGTCTGACCCATTGGTCCTCCATAGAAACACATTATCTGCACAACAGCAAATGTAAAGATGAAAATCAGTCACTACCATTCCAGCCAAACCTTCCTGATAGGCCAGAATTGGAGTTTTGCTGTGACGCAGTCTTCTACTTGATTGACTCAATCCAGGTGCCTTGTTGGATTTCAACTCCCAGCATCGTTCAGTCAACCACGGCCACTGCTAGGAATGCAGAGTTGAGATCTTTGAAAGTGCCCCAGATGGGCTCATAAGAGTGTGAATACTCCTCCCCTCTGCCTTCGGCATACTAGCTTTAAGTATGTGACCCAGACCCAGCCTGATCAATTCAACAACCGTCCCCAAATACGGGGGAACAATTCAACAGCCACCCCCCCCAAAATGGGGAAAAGAGGCTCCCTCCAACCTCTTTTGTAAGAAATGCTTGCTCTAAATGCTAAAAAGTCACATGCGTGCAATAAATACCGACAGACTGTTCTTCTTGTGTCGAAAAGTTTATATTTTATTCATTTACAAATCGTAGATAGATTTAATGGCGTAATTAACATTCACAGCATTAACATAACATATGCTACCCTTGGTCCGTTGGGTAATTGATTGCCTTGGAAAATGTTCACTTTGGTTAAATTCCTCTTTCCCTTAAATTGTTTCCATTTATAACAAGAAACTGGCACCTGAAGGCTTTGGTTTCCTCACGATCATTTCCTTCTCCTTTTGTGCTGACTTTTTGACCACAGCCTTTGGGGATGGGTTGGTTTGGGGTGGTTTTTTTTTAACCGCTCTAGGTCTTACACATGTTTTCTGAGTAGAGAAAAAGCTCTCAGAGAAATAAAATTTCCTCTCTACAAATTTTACAAGGGATCTTACACAGGCAAGAAAACCCCAAAGCTCACATATAGACTGGATGAAACCAGTCTTACAAGCAGGAATTGTGAGAGGGATCTTGGAGTCTTAGTGAACAGCCAGCTAAATATAAGCCAGTCGTGTGCAGTGGCAGCCTAAAAAGCCAATGCAATCCTAAATTACATTAACAGAGAGATACAATCGAGATCAAGGGAGGTACTAATACCACTCTATAAGGCCTTAGTAAGACCACACCTAGAGTACTGTGTCCAGTTTGGGTCACCCCCATATAAAAAAGATGAGAGCAGAGGTAGTATTCAGCAGGTTCTGACCAGTTCTGGAGAACCAGGAGTGGAAATTTTGAGTAGTTGGGAGAACCAGCCAATGCCACCTCTGACTGGGCCCGCTAACCCCATCGCTTCTCCGCCTCCCATTGAGTCCCAGCTGATCGGCTGGGTCTTCTTTGGTTGCCCTGCACAGGAGAACGGAGCTGGAAAGCAGGTTAGTGGGGTTGGGAGGGAATGGGGATTTTGCAGTATCCTTCCCCTCCCATGCCCACCAAGCCACACCCACCAAGCCATGCCATGCCCACAGAACCGGTAGTAAAAAAAAATTGAATCCCACCACTGGTTGAGACTCTAGAAAAAGTACAGAGAAGAGCAACCAAGATGATTAGGAGACTGGGGGCTAAAACATACGATGAAAGGATGCAGGAACTGGGCCTGGGTAGTCTAGGGAAGAGAAGGACCAGGGGAGACAGGATAGCAGTCTCCCAATATTTGAGGGGCAGCCAAAGAGAGGAGGAGAAAGTCAAGCTATTTTCCAAGACAACTGAAGGCCAGACAAGGAATAATGGATGAAAACTGATCAAGGAGAGATTCAACCTAGAAATAAGGAGAAATGTTCTGACAGAACAAGCAACCTATGGAACAAAGTTCAGATGCTGTGGGAGCTTCATCACTGGAGGCTTTCAAGAAGAGATTGGACTGCCATCTATCAGAAATGGTGTAGGGTCTCCGGCTTGGGTGGGGGGTTGGACTAGATGACCTACAAGGTCCCTTCCAATTCTGTTAATCTGTTATGGTTAATCTGTGATCTAGTGTTCCTTACTAAACAAACAAGCAAACAATGTCTGAAAATGCAGCAGCAGGAAGGAAAGGATCAAAATGCCGGCATCAAAACACCCTGGAGAAAAGAACGGGAGATTATAGTATGCACTGATATATTTGGAAATGCTTCCAGTTGCTTGAAGGAGGAAGAGAACATTTCACTTCTACATACAAAGAGTAAGCCAGCCTCCTCCACATGCTGGTTGGGAATAATGGGCACTTAAGCATGAAAGTAGGCTGAGGAAGGTTGCAGATAAACATTTTGCATCAGCTGGAAGTCATCTGCATGAGATGGATTTCACTCCATAAAACTCCCTAATGCCGCAAAGTCCAAAGACGTCTTACTGCTGAAACACCGTCCTGTAAAAGTGAACTCTCAGTCCCCATCTTCACCATCGCATGGATGCAGGAAGAGTACGGATCTAATCCACACCCTGTCATATCGAAGCCTGGTCTGCCTTAACAAGGGGATAGAAACAAGATCAAGTGAGGTACTAATACCACTCCATAAAACCTTAGTAAGACCACACCTAGAGTACTGCATCCAGTTTTGGTTATCACAATATAAAAAAAGATGTTGAGATTCTGGAAAGAGTGCAGAGAAGAGCAACCAGGATGATGAAGGGACTGGAGGCTGATGAACATATGATGAACAATTGCAGCAAGTGAGCATAACTGGTCTAGTGAAGAGAAGGACCAGGGGAGACAGGAGAGCAGCCTTCCAATATTTGAGACAGGGAAGAAATGAGGAGAGGAGAGGAGAGGAGAGGAGAGGAAAGGAAAGGAAAGGAAAGGAAAGGAAAGGAAAGGAAAGGAAAG
>NW_020769332.1:2344618-2391664 GCF_900518735.1 Pseudonaja textilis | reverse complement strand
AGGAAAGGAAAGGAAAGGAAAGGAAAGGAAAGGAAAGGAAAGGAAAGGAAAGGAAAGGAAAGGAAAGGAAAGGAAAGGAGGAAAAGAAAACAAAATAAAGGAAAGGAAAGGAAAGGACAGGACAGGAAAGAAGGAAAAGAAAACAAAATAAAGGAAAGGAAAGGAAAGGTGGAAGCAAACTCCAAACCCCCAAATTGCTAAGCACTGGCTTTGGAGCTGCTTTGCTTCTCCTAGTGAATGTGTTTATTGCCTGCTTCTTCCTTTCTTTGTGGCTTGTGAGATGCAGATTTACCAACCCGTTAGATGAACTCAAGTCAAGCACCTGCAAGCTCACAGATGCTAATGCGGAGACCAACTGCTATCCAAATGTCCCAACCACCTTTCATTAAAGCGCCCTTGTAGAGTCCCCTGCTTGGGTGGGGGGGTTGGACTAGATGACCTACAAGGTCCCTTCCAATGCTGTCAATCTGTTACAGTTAACCTGTGATCCAGTGTTCCTTACTAAACAAGCAAGCAAACAATATCTTTAAATGCAGCAGCAGGAAGGAAAGATCCAAATGCCTGATCACTAAGTGAATCTAGATTCCCCACTGACTTTGTTTGTCAATGAACCCAGGACCCGGCAACGGTCATAAATATGAACCAATTACCAATCAATCAGAGTTTCAGCCTGGAAATAAGGAGGGATTTTCTGACAGTGAGAACAATCAACCAACAGAACAGAAGAGATGACTGCCATCTGCCAGAAATGGTTAGGGTCTCCTGCTTGCGTGGGGGGGTGGGGGTTGGACTAGATGACCTATAAGGTCCCTTCCAACTCTGTTAATCTAATCTAATCCCCAGGGTGCACTGCCTGCCTGTGTCGTGTTGTAAAAAAGCCACTAACATCCTTCTAGCAATTGGAAAGCAGGCACAGCTTTTGGACACCAGGGAGAAGCCCATTCCTCCTGCCTTTATTGTGTAAGTCCCCCTTTCTTCTTTAATTGCCCCCTTCCCTGTTATTTTCCTCCCCCAGAAGTACTTGAATGACATACAAAAGAACCCCCGGCCTTTACATCTGTCAGTCTTCTGCCCAAACCAGCTCTGAATGCGACTCCGCAAAAGAATATAAAGGAATGTAAGAAGTGGCATTCAGCGCTTTGCCTCCGAGCCCAGTTGTCAAAACAATGTCAGTTCACCTGAAAGGTAGCATGAAGCACGGAAGAATTTTTTAAAAGCCAGTCATTGTGAGGAATTGCTGGCAAGAGTCAACCTTGACACGAGCCACAAGGAGCAAGAAGAACAAAGCTGCTCAAATTGGTGGGTTATTATTATTATTATTATTATTTTTGAAACAAGCTTTTGAAATGCGACCATCTTGCCAAGAAAGTACAACCGAAGAGATGCTCTCCCCAACTGCCCCCCAACGATGCCTGGATGGAATCTGGTCAAAAGTCCTGCATCAGAGCCATAGGTCAAACCTCAACATCATCATGCTGAGCTATGCAAAGGACAGAACGTGACAGAAGAAGACAAGGAGACCTGCTGGAGTTCACTTCCAACTTACATGCCTTCCTCTACCTGACAGATCCCCAAGTTGAAGGTTGGAAAGAGCAAGGAACCTCTCACTTCTCTCACTGTGTCCATCCACCCAAGAGAATCAAGGGGTCAAGCTATTTTGCAAGGCACCTGAAGGCCAGACAAGGAACAATGGATGGAAACTGAACAAGGAGAGATTCAACCTAGAAATAAGGAGGAATTTTCTGACAGGGAGAACAACCAACCAATGGAACAGAAGTTGCCTTCGGAAGTTGTGGGAGCTTCATCCCTGGAGGCTTTCAAGAAGAGACTGGACTGCCGTCTGTCAGAACTGGTGTAGGGTCTCCTGCTTGGGGGGGTGGACTAGATGACCTACAAGGTCCCTTCCAACTCTGTCAATCTAATCTAATGTAATCTAATCTACACCCCTTTTCTCTGGAGTATTTCCTTTGCCCTTGCCCTCTGCTCAGAGCCTGCTCACAGCTGCCCCTCTGCCCAGCTTTCATAGCCAACACTGTTGTGCTGGTCAAGGAAAGGGACAGGATGATAGCAGCCCTAGTGCTGGCCATTTTGTAGGAAGCCTTCCTCTCCTCAAGAGCCAGGCAGGTCCTGCACTGGAGATGCAGGTTGTCATCTGCTCACAACTGCAAAAATGTCAGGGTAACAACGTCCTCTGGGAAAGGACAGATGAAGAAGACTGGCAGCAAATCTCAAGCTGAATCATCCTGAGTCTGCTGAGATTATAAGTGGTGTGGGGTGGGTTATAAATTCAAATATTACTAATAAGAATAATAATTCTTTGGTGGTATATTAGTATTAGAAAAACCCATTAGCTTCTGGATCTGAAATTCAATCTTAAATTCTACAGCCATCTAAGTGTTTAAAGAAAGGAATTTGCACTGTAAGTATCTTCTCAGGAAATAATATTGTAACTTAAAACCTGCTTGCCTTTCCATCTTCTATGAAAGAAATTTTATTTTTCAAGAACGAAAGTTGCCATTCCTTATTTCGGAGGAGCAGGGTCATCCATCATGGTATTTCTTCATTTTGAGATTCTGAATCTCCCAGAAGAAGGTCCTTTCTCCCTCCTAAAACACAGGCGTAGAACTCTTTCCTGGAAAGCCATTTGGGATAATCACATAAAATGCTTGTAATCTAATAGACATAATAATAATAAAAACGAAAAGGGACAAAAAGAAGAAGAGGGGGGGAAGCACTTTCAACAGCTTTCTGAAGAAAGCAAGCTCGGGAGGAAAGAAGCCAATTTATTCTTTCTTTCTCTGGTTCTGAGAAACCAAATTGCACTTGGGTTATTTTCTCTGGGCCTGCTCAAGGCTTCGTGACACACAAGGAATTCGTCTTTGGTGCATAAGCTCTCAGTGTACATAAGAAAAAAATAAAATACATTAATCAAGAATCATAAGAGACAACACTTAGTGATAGTCATAGGTAACTAATAAGCAATCAAGTCATAATAGGGAACAAATAAACAATATAAATTGTAAAGATAGAAGCATCACAATTATAGTTATAAGTTGCAAGAGATAGATGTTACATGAAACTATAGAATTTGGCTCAGTGTGATGATGGAGACCCAACCACCACATTTATCAACCCAGCATTAAAGCTGTGTGAAGCCAATCATGGCCTATCACAACCAGGCCCTTCTGGGGAAATGCAAGACAGACCAGTGGTGGTATTCTATCGGTTCAGCCCAGGGGTGGGATTCACATTTTTTAGCAACTGGTTCTGTGGGCGTGGTCATGTGACTGGGTGGACATGGCTTGGTGATCATGTTATTGGCTGGGAGAGGGTCAAAAAAATCCAGATGGAGGCTGTGACTGTGTGATCGGAGCCCCCTCAGTCATGTAACACATGTAAAAAAGGAGCCAGCTTTAACTCTGTGGTTGCAGTGGCCATCTTTACATTTCTGATGCCCTCCTCTGGCATTTACCCCTGTATTTAGCAGTCCTATCTCTCCAAAATGCCACCTATCACCTTGGCTCACCAGTTCTCTACTGCATTCCTGTTCTTGCATTTTTAAGCAGCCCTGAAGTTGTTGGGTTTTTTTCAAACAGATCAAACGCTGCTTCTATTCCCAGCCGAGGGTCACATCATTTGAAGCAAAGGAACAAGTTTGCCAAAGTTTGCTCAGCCTTCTGTGGGTCCACGTGTCCATCTGTTCCCTGAGCTGTTAGGAGTTACAGTCCAACACTTTTGGTGAGCACTGAGTTTGGAGAAGAGTGATTTCCACATGCACAACGAGGCTGCCGGTCTCTCAGTTCTTATGATAATCTTTGTAACAATCACAGTACAATATAAAACATCTCAAGGATTAGAACAAAAGCAGCCATTTTCTGCATCACACACCTCATTAATCTCATTCAAAATACCATTAAAAACCCACATCAAAGAAAAGGAGATGAAAAGTAACAGCTTCCAAAAAGAAAATTGCAGAACAGAGCCAGACCTTTGTGAGATTATCATCAAGTTTCTTACAATATGTGCCAAGCATTATATCGTACCATACCTAATTAAGGAGTGAATCACACTCATTCTGGGTGACATGAAGAGCATCACCCACAAAAGCCCCGTGAGGTTCAGTTTGATCAAATCAAAAAACCAAGAAAAAAGCAAAAATGAATGAGATGGTTTGTTACAGTCTTTATCTATTATGAATGGAGGGAGGGAGGGAGGGAGGGAGGGAAGGAAGGAAGGAAGGAAGGAAGGAAGGAAAGAAGGGGGTTCATAAATGTACAGATAGAAAAAGGGTTCATAAATATGTTCCAGTAGGAAAAAGCTACGCATTGGTAGGGAGAAAAGCCATATCGGGATTTTCTAGATCAATCATTATCCCTTTCTCTATTTAAACTCTGACTCTGCCCACTGCCAAGAGCTTGATTCTGACCATCTCAAGGTTGACATTGTTTTCCATGCTTCCAAGGTCAGTAAAATGAGGACTCAGATTGTTGGGGGTGTCAGGTCCCAAAAATGTACTTGAGTCACCACAATGCCAAAGAGAGAGAGAGAGAGAGAGACTCAAAAAGAGGCTTGGAAAATAACAAAGAAAGAGCTGAGTGGATTTATTCTATGGCCTACAGGCAGCAATGCAAGGAAAAAGCCACCACACCCATGTAGGGTGTGACCCCAACATCTTATACCCACATGTAGCCAATCAGAGACAAAAGTTTGTTACCAAATGTGGGCAATGTCCTGCCCATGACCCCCTTATCCATGGAGCATCCTTTGTCCATGTTCTGTCCATGCTTTTGTTGTCTTATAGAGCATCCCTTGTAGCCTTCTGATTTCATCTCCCGGGCAGCCCCCCGCCCCCCGCTCTGCCCCCTGCTATCTATGGAGCAGGATGTTCCAGGGTAACTGTTTTGTTCTGTCTTTCTTATTTATTCTCCAAGGATGTGCCTAGCTTTGAAGTGAACAACAGAAGCAAGAAAGCAGATAGCAAAGGTTACAGTTCTTACTAAGCAAGGGTTACAGAATTAATTCCTAATAAATAATTCCTAACAGTAGCAAAATAGCACAAGCAATTCTTAACAGAAGCAAACAGCAAGGGTTAGATTGAGTCCTACCACTATGTCCCTTCAGGGGCAATAGGCTGACTCTGTAAACCGCTTAGGGAGTACTATAAAGTATTGCGAAGCATTATATAAGTCTAAGTGCTGTTGCTATATATTTGACTGCATCATCCATTGCCTCTTATGGCATTATAGAAAAGAGCAATTAATTATGCTTAAGTCTTTGAGACCCCTAGGATTTCGAGGATATGAAGTTAATTACTTAAGTAAATCTGATTAATTAATGAGTATATAATTACAGAACTTATTATTAAAGAGGTAGCGATAGCTTTAAAATGGATGCCTCAGAAAGCTCCAGCAGCTGCTGTGGGCAGGACTTTGGTATAGTTAAGAAGATGGAACTGCTGTTTTTGGATTGTTTTGGCCTCAAGACATGAGCAGAGGTACAACAGCAGGGAAGATTATCCCACAGGTTCTGGATCTCCTGGGAAAACTCTGTAAAATTTCAGAGAAACAGAAACTGGGGCAGAAGGACTCATAGGCACTTCAGAACGGAAAATCTGGGGGTGGGAACATAAATTTGGGGTAAATTTCAATTCCCCCCCCCCCCGAAAAAATAGTTTGATTTCCTGATTTCTTTTCCGTACATAATAGGGCTAAGATGTGATCAACAATTCAAAAATTCATTGATTTGTATAAGGAAAGAAAAGCTTCTCTCAATGCAGACAATCCTTTTGCTATTACAAGCTCGTGAAAAGAATAAAAATAAAGGATCAAAAGAAACAGAAAATAGTGCTTCATGCTGAGAAAATAAGGCTAATTAGATTGAAATGTCAAATACATTTTCAAAGCTTCTTTCTCTGGTTGTTTTCTGAAAATTAGTGCTTTCTGTGCATTAGTTATAGTGCAGGATAAAATGTATACCACCTCAACTTTCTATTTCTATTGTTTGGCTATGTTTATAATTTATTTTCCTTTCAGTATTAGCTATTTGACTGCCTGCGTCTCCTAAACAAGCAAATTTTATTACACATTTCTTAAATCTCAATAGCTTGTTGCCCTTTCAAAATAAATTAAAAGCACCTTATTTTTCAATTTTAACATTCTATAAGACTAGAAACAAATCAAATCTCTAAAAACAACATTTTAAACTAAATCCAATCAATACGTTTACAATTAACAATACCAAAGATATGTTCGTAAGCAAACCGTTATTCTTTAATATGTTTTATCGCATATACCTAGTACCTTTATAAAATGATTTTAGATTTCTAAAAGTGCTAAAATAAGTACTGTATCGATTTCAATTTCTCCCAAATTTTTGCATTTTTTTTTCTATTAAAAGGAAGTGATGTGCTCTTCAGAAGAAAAAAGGATTCTCCAAGCTGGTCTCTCAAGAAAGATTGGATCTGAATTTGCAGAATCCCTATAAAAAGTGCAATTTTGGTGAAGGCTTGTCTGCCCTGCTGTTCAAAATATTTAAATACTTTTCAGCTCCTTAAAAAGGACAATTGCCTTCTTGAGATAGATTACAACAAGGAAACATCAGCACAAACAAACTAAAAGCAAATTAACCACTCAGGAAAGGTCAGAAGAACATTAAAAGCCACGCAAACCTGTAAATATCAACACAGACTAAGAGCAACTGCTTTCAACAGGTTTACAGGGGCTGCACCTATTTTTAAAAGCATTTCTTTGTGATCTTCAGAGTGTGGCCACTGCAGAAGAGTGTTGCATAGGAAGGTGGCATGGATCCTCTGCCCCTTTGCACCATTTTGATGTATCAATTTTAAATACTGTACTTTGTCAACTGGGGACTTTGCAAACTATTTTCCTTATTTTCCCATAAAATAACCATTCTTTTACATGGCCATTGTGGAATGGGACAGTGGCCACAGCCCAGTGGTGGAATTCAATTTTTTTTTACTACCGGTTCTGTGGGCATGGCTTGGTGGGCATGGCTTGGCTTGGCTTGGCTTGGTGGGCATGGCAGGGAAGGATACTGCAAAATCCCCATTTCCTCCCCACCCCACTAACCTGCTTTCTAGCTCCGTTCTCCTGCGCAGGGCAATCAAAGAAGACCCAGCCGATCAGCTGGGACTTGATGGGAGGCAGAGAAGAGATGGGGTTGGCGGGGCCAGTCAGAGGTGGGGCTTACCGGTTCTCTGAACTACTCAAAATTTCCGCTACCAGTTCTCTAGAACTGATCAGAACTGGCTGAATGCCACCTCTGCCGCAGCCACATTACCCCGGCCACTCCATTGTGGCACCCCTGCCCCAGCTGACTCACGGCAGCTCCCATTCCCCTGCCATACTGCCATATCTGCCCATCCCCCGCTACACCACCATAGACTCCAGACCCTGGGTGTCCCTCACACGTTAGCTCTCCCCTGACCCTTGTTCTCCACCACAGTGGAGTGGCAGGGGGTGGAAGGACATGGCGGTGTGGAAGGGGGGCTTCAACTGTGGTAGGTCGGCTGGGGCAGCAGTGGCCAGAGTCCCGTGTCTGGGGCCAACTGTCCTAGACCCAGGCCACTGATGGTCAGCCCCGGCCTTTGGAGAGAAATGCCAGGTCCAGATGTGCTGTCGGGGGTCTTTAGCAGCGTTGTAGCTCCACGATGACTTGGAGACCCTCTCGGGGACGTCCTCCCAGACTCCCTGTCAAAGATTCGAGCCAGGGCTTCAAGAATCAGCAACTTTCACGCACAGACAAGTTCATAAAAGAGCCATCACTTCAGGGTGGGGATTCAACCAGTGTTACTACCAGTTCAGTGACTACGTTTTGCTGTGCGCACATGTAAAAACCCTTAAGCTGTGCTCCCCAGACAGCTGAAAAGCTCTGCGCATGGGTGCGCCACATTTGAAAAGCTTCTTTTTTTACTGCTTTTTCAACTTCAGCTGTGCCGCGCAAAGCAGCTGAGGTTGAAAAAGCAGGAAATAAAGGACAGGTAGGTGGGTGGGCCAAAAAGCCGCGAACACAGAACCGGTTTGGTATCTGCTGCTCTTCAGAGCTACCGGTTCTACGGAGCCGAGCAGAACCGGTAGCATCCCACCCCTTAGTACTGGCCATCTGACCTAGGGAGACAAGATGCAGACAGTTCTACTCTGAGCAAGTAGTAACCCAATGCACCTCAGATGGAATGAAGTGTTACAGTTGTGAAAAAACAAGTTCTTGGAGTAGAGAGAGCGTTCGCAAGACAGAAACATAGAAGGAAAGCGTGCTCATTGAGGCAACCCTGAAGTCTTTGGTTTTCAGTACATTTTCAGTTCTCAGTAAGATTTATCAAAACTGCTAAGGCAACGTAACTGATATGTTTCTTCTTTACTAAGACAATAAATCTTTCTTGAGGATAGTAACAGATAGGTTGGGAACTAACTTGAGGTTTGCTAATTACGAATATTTATGCTTATAGCATATATTACCTATGTATTTGTATGACCATCATTTTCTTCTCCTTTCCCCAAATATATACATATATACAAATATACAAATATATACACAAACAAAGACACAAACACCCAACCCTGTAACCCAGGCTTATTTTTTACTATGAACTCTGTTGCATACTTTAAGTTAGATGTCCAAACTTTGCAGAAAAGATCCTTCCATTCTATGATCTAAGGAAATCATGCTTAGATGATTTGGCTGCAGATCGCTGCTTAGAAGAGGGAAAATTAGATCTGTCACAGTGTTGAACAAAATCAACGGTAGAAAAGAAAAGAGAAACATGCAATCAACTCAACTTTTACCATGGATACATGTATGTGCTATGGGAGCATTATGGTGCCTGCCCGCTCATGGAGGAGAGTCCTTATAATGTGTCCCCACAGAGATCCGCTGTTATTTGTGGCATACAAACATATTGAGAAGGAAGCTGTATCTCTCCCGTCATATATTTTTGGAATCTTGAAGAAACTGTCTGATTGATGGAAACTACACTCACTGTTCAGGTGCATCACTTTTAAAAAAGCAGACTCTGCTTTTTTATAACACGTATACAGTCAGTATGTACTTATAAAAAATAATGTTCAAAACCTGGTTTGGTCACAAAAGTCCACCTGGTGTACACCAGTATGAAAAATATAGTTTACATAGACAATAATTTTAAACCATCCATACCGTTCCAAAACAAAGACTGTAAATTTTTCTAGATAAATAAAGCAAGCACTAATTTTCAGGAAAAAAAGTGAGGAGTCCTCAAAATATAGCTGTGGCCTCAAAAAACCCCATTGTCCGAGCAATGTCACTGCCTGATTTTAAAATACCATCTATTCTATTTATTTTCATCCTTTCATTATTTGTCATTAATGTCAAGATATGCCTATACTGAATCAAATATCTCTAAATTTTTATATTCTAGTAAATTATATATCTAATTTATATCTAATTTATGATAGATAGATAGATAGATAGATAGATAGATAGATAGATAGATAGATAGATAGATAGATCTAAATATAGATTTTTATGTTCTAGTACGTTTCTTGTTTTAAAACAACAAATTTCATTTTAATGTTCTTTGCATCATTTAGAAAGAAAACATTAGGACATGTTTGATTATTCTTTTTAACCCATTTTTTTACAAAGAAACAAGGCATCTGTTAAAATGTGGGGAGAATGTAAGTTCCAGCAATGCATTTCTCTACCCTTCCAGGGTTGTTGGAGAAACATTCATTGCAGGAAGGAAAATATCCCAATTCAATGCAGGAATTGAAAATAGGTCCTGAAGAAAAAGAACGAAAGCAGAAGTGGATTGGAGAGAGAGAGAGAAAGAAACTTCCCTTCCTCTTCCTCTCAGCCCCTTTGCTTCAAAATCTGAGGCAAAATTAAGAGTAAAGACTGGAAGGTTTTTATTGCTGCAGACCCTGGAAAACCTGCCCGACGGTTGTGCTCAGAGCAACTATTCAGGGCGAGTTGCTAAGATGGAGCCCTTCCTAAGTGGTTGCCATAGCGATGCTGTTGGATGCAACCTGCGAAATGGAAAAAGCTGCTGGGAGGGAGGGGGCATTTGGCTTTGAATTGGCAGAGCCCAAAGCGGGTGATTGTGGTGAACGAACCAGTCAGGCTGGCAAGGACATGGATGCCTGGCAACCAGCTGGAAAACAGTTTTTTCCAAGATATCCATGGAGCTCCCCCATCTCCCACAACAACCTTGTGTCCGGATTCCCAGACTCTTGCAAAGGCGAGATATGCAGGATTCTCCTCAGCCCAGGAATGGGCCACCCCAGGGGGGGTCTGTAAGGTGCAATATCCCTAAAAAAGCAGTGTGACCTTTGCACCATATCGTGGCTGCCATCCTAACTCTTTGAGTGTACTTTCCAGACACCCCTTCCTCCTCCTCCTCTTCATCCTAAGATGATCTCAGCCTTCTGAAGGCCTGGAGCAAGGCTCTCCAACATTGGCAACTTTAAGATTGGTGGACTTCAACTCCCAGCTGGTTTTCCCTGGCCAGTCCTGTTTCTGGTTGCCAGGATGCCAAGTTGTAGACTAGGCCAGAAACCCTCTTTTTTTGGAGGGGGGGGGGTGTTCCTTCAATCCCCCAGGTGGCTGGGGAATTCTGGGAGTTGAAGTCCCCCAATCTTAAAGTTGCCAAGGTTGGAGATCCCTGGACTGGAGGGTTCTTGCAAACTCTATGACGGGGCTGGGAGGCCACCAACTTTGGGTCACCCTCGGCCCCCACATGTGCTGAAATTTGGAAGGAAGATGTGCCCATCTGAAGATGCCGTGTCTGTCGGATTTAGAGCAACGTTCCAAATATGTGCAGGCTTGCAAACAGGTTTAGCTAGTTGCCCCAGAGAAGGGCCCAAACTTGTCCCCCAGTGTACTACCTTCACCCTCTGGACAGCTAAAAGTTATAAATTTGAAGGAGACGCTAGTCCTTTGCCAAGGCCAAAATCTCTGAAAGCCAAAGATGGGGGCACTGACCAGGCTCCCTCCCAAGATGTGGCATCGGGTCTTTGAACCTCGGATGCCAGCTGGCCCCTTCCAGTTGGGTCCTGTTGTCAACCCTGAACCCATTTTGACCGCTTCGGGGTTGCCACACTGGAGCTGAGGGACAGGGAAGGGGGATTTGAGATAGAGGGGATTTTGTAGCCAAAACAAAATACTTTCTCTTGGGAATCAAGGACATTCCCACACTTGGCTGGGGGAAGGCGTAATGATGCTACCCGGTTGCTAGGCTGCATGGTGATTTGACCATGTGACCGATTGTTTGGGGGAAGTAGAAAACCTTTTGCTTTTAATTAGGTGAAAACCATGGGAGTTTACAGAGTTGGGTTTTCACGAGATATGTGCCAATATGATATTTCCAATAACAGTATTCTTGGAGGAGTTTAGCTGCCTCGGAGTCTTGCTTACCAGGGATTATTATTTGGAACTCGGACACCTGTGCTCAGGCTCACAAGTCCACAAATGTGCCCCACAGACTAGATCTTTAGCAAAGGTGTAGAAGTGACAGGTGGTCCTTGAGTTACAACCATTCATTTAGTGACCATTTGAAGTTACAACGGCATTGAAAAAAGTGTCCCATAACCATTCCTTGCAGTTATGACCATTGCAGCATCCCTACAGTTATGGGATCAAAATTCAGACACTGGGCAACTGGCGTGTATTTACAACGATGGCAGCCATTTGCAGCCTTCCATCCCAGCCAGCTTCCTACAAGCAACGTCAAAGCGGAAAGTCAGATTTGCTTAACGACTGCATGATTCTCTTTACAACTGCAGAGTCACTTAACATCCACAGGGGTAAATCAGGAGTAACTCACTTAACTCACTGTGAGGCCCAGACTCTCTCCCCTTCAAACAATAGGAATGAATTTCTGAAAGCTGGGTACTTCAAAAGGAATTCTTTATTATGAGAAGGAAGTTATGCCTCCAGGCACACAGCATAGATAAAGGGAGTTAGAACCCCTCCCCTTAGTCCAGTGTGGATTTCGTCAATACAAAGAAGCAACAACATGTTAATCCCCCCCACACCCTTTTCTGGGAACGTATCTTAGAAAAGGGACTGTCTTTCAGAGTTGGAATTTCTATGGTTCCCTTCTCCTCTTGCTATCTCTCCAAGAGGTGACAAGTTTCCAGTCACCTGGGCTCCATCCCCCAGTTGTATTATCATGTGCAAGTTATACAGATTCAATACAAGACTTAAGGTATTCAGGTTACATCAAAAAGGATTACTTGTACCAACTTCCCCTCCTTTCTTCTTCCATTGAAGAATGGCAGGTACACGGATCTGACACTCGCCTTGCTTAGCCATGGAAATTCTGGCCCCAGTTGGGGTCGAAGGAGGAGGAGGGGGAGCAAGGAAGACCCCCGTGTCTGAAGAAAGGCAGTGAAATTGACGAAATGGGACATCAAGACCACGACTGCGTGACCCCACCCCCTACTCGAAAGGGGCCTTGCTGAGTCATTGCTGAGGTTAAAGATGGGGACGTTGGGTCCCACAAAGCTCTCAGTGAGATAGCTCCCTATTGAGGAGAAGAGGGAGGGAGGGAGGGAGGGAGGGTAGCAGCACTGTACCCCCAAAGAGTTGGCTCTCCAAGGTCTTCAGGCAGATTGATGGCTGCTTCCCCATCTTCTCAGCCAATCATTGGAAGCTTACCCAAAGCTAAAAACGTTCTATTTCTCTCCCAGATCCATAAAAGTCAGGCGAGTGGTGCTGCTCTCCAAGCGATGAATTATTCCATACGGGGAATGTGGGAAGGAAGCGTGTCTCACACGGAGCTACAGGGGCCGGCAGATGATGCTTAGCAGCAGGCCCCCAGGTGCCCTCTCCTGCCTACTCAGAAGATGCCTCCGGGCGCATCGCTCTTCCCCTTTCGAATCCACCCCTAAAGGAGGTGCTTTCTCCTTCTCTTGCCACTAGGCAAGAATCCTGGCTCACCCTCCAACTGTATATCCCTTTGGTAAAAACACACGTTAACTTGCTTAGCTATAATGTGGTTTGACGATGCCGGGCATAATGTATTGTACAGATCGACTATTTTGGTGTTAAAGCTGTGATCTATAGGCTAATTGGTAGTGTGATCCCAGGTACTACTTCCCAGTACTTTACAGCCCTCTCTATGTGGTTTGCAGAGTCAGCCTCTTGCCCCCCCAACAATCTGGGTCCTCACCTCGGAAGGATGGAAGGCTGAGTCAACCTTGAGCCTGGAAAGATTCGAACTGCCAAATTGTAGGCAGCTGGCTGCAGAAGTAGCTGCACTCTAACCACTGAGCCGCAGTTAATCAAACCGTGTCTCTGCAGATTATTAATTGCCATTGTGTTTGTTCCAGAAATCCTCAGGCCGTTCCAGACAAGTGGCTGCCCAACCTTGGATAGCCTCCCGCTGATGAGCCCACAAAACTCCAGAAGGCGAACTGGGTCTGCTGTATTATCAGCCAGGAATTCCTCCTGCCTCTGTTCTCAAGCACTACAGAGAATAAATCCTGTGATTTCGGGAAGTCCATGTAGTCTTCAGGAAGACATGCCTGGTCCCAATCTCTTTAACTCTTCTTCATATCCACCCAACCCTTCACCATCCTTAAAATGCTCTTCTCTGCACCCTTTCAAGATTCTCAAGCATCCATTTTCTATTTTGGTGACTAGAAACGGACCCAGAATTCCAGGAGTGTCCTAACCATTTCAGCCACTTCCTTTGATCCTATACCTCCACTAATGCTTCCCAAAGTTGCATCAAGCTCTTTTAACAGCTGCAGAACAATACTGTTCCTTCCTTAATCTGTGGTCTACTACAATGCCTACTTCTTGCAAGGATAGGGTTTCCTTTCCTTTCCTCTTTCTTCTTTCTTTTTTCCTCTTTTCTTTCCTTTTTCTTTCCCTTCCCTTCCTTTCCCTCCCTTTCGTTTCCTCCCCCTCCTTCACCTTCCTCCCTTCCTTCCTCCTTCCTTCCTTTTTCCTTCTTCTTTCCTTCCTTCTTCCGTCCTGTACTTTTTGGTGTTTTTTTTTAAACAAGATCAGCAGCTTAAAGGCCAAACAATTGATTTTCACAGAGTCACAGATAGCCAAGCATGTATGGCGCCATTAAGGCCACCAAGTCAAAATCAAAACATCCCAGATGACGCCTATTCAGCCTCTGCTTGAACATCTCTAAGGAAGGAGAACTCAACATCTTTTTAGATCCGTTGACAAACTCCTTTTCTTCTTAAAACATTTCCTCCAACGTTTAACTGGAACTTGTCTCTCTGTAACTTAAACCCTTTTCTCCTGGTCCTGCAGTCTACAGGCTCAGAAAACAGGTTCGGACTTTTTCCCTTATCCCTGATAATTGTGAACATCTCAGCAGAGCTTTTTTTTCTCTTCTGCCAGCTGACATCAGAATCAACTAAACCCTGAACCGCACCTTGATGGCTTCAGCAGGTAATGATGGGTATTGTATTCCCAATTAGTTTATGACCCTGAAGGGATTAATTGCTAGGTGACAGCAGATGCCAGACACGTCTTTCCGAAGGTCATCTCCTTGGTGCAGGCAGAGATAGTGGACTCTGCAAGGTTTATATTATTGTATGGCTGACGTGCAGATGGTGGCCAACAGGAGCCTTCTATGGAGATGCAAAAGGGGAAGGCAGCCACTGACCAAGGCTGAGAATCATCCACCTGCTAAAACCTGATAGAAGACTTGAGATATGACCTGAATTACTATTACTATTAATCCTCCCAGCCTTCCTTTCTCCCATCTTCTCCCATTTACAACTGTACGGCTGTAACCTTGTTGCTTGTATCCTAACCATTTTTATTGACTGTTTCCTAGTATGATTTGATTACTTACCCTATGACTATTATTAAGTGTTGTACCTTATGATTCTTGGCAAATATATCTTTTCTTTTATGTATACTGAGAGCATATGCACCAAGACAAATTCCTTGTGTGACTAATCACACGTGGCCAATAAAGAATTATATTCTGTTCTGACCAATGATTTGGAAACCACTATTATTGACTCAGCCAAAAGATTGCATTTGCCTGTTTTGCAGTCACATCACATTGCTGGCTCATTTTCAGTTTTCAGGATCTTTATCCATGTGGCAAGAACACCCCAAAAGGACAGTGCCAAGAACCACTAAAACAATGCAGAAATATAAAACAGCTATTCCCCTTTAAGAAATTCAAAACCCCAGAGCAAAAGCACTAGCTGAGAGGGAAACTCAGAGCAGCCACTTCAGGCTAACTGAAAGTCTGGGCAAGCTGCCAAAAAACGTTAATGGTTGTTACAAGAAATAACAAAACCTGACCACAAAAAGCAGCCTTGGAAACATTTGAGTAAGGCCATAAAGTTAAGTGGGATTAGGCTAAAAATAGCTCACCAAGGCAGCCAGAACACCTCTTTCCTGCCTCCCTGAGAGGATTAACCCCTAGGATAGGGGAAAAAAAAGACATAGGACCAGGATTAACCCATTAAAGCAGGAAAACAAAAACCCAGGGCAATCACTTCAGCTAGAGGCACATCAAAACCCATCCAACCGCAGGAGCTTTAAAGAAAAATTAAGTATGAAAAAGTACAGGCTTGCCATCCCAATCTGCTAGCTAGCCAGGACCACTTGAGCTGAGTCACTACATCCTCTTGTCTTCCTGAATTAAAGGGTTCTGCTTTCTGGCAGCTTGCTTCGGTTGTCAATTTCTTCTCAGAGCCGGTGGTTGTGTTCCAGCTGGGGAGAAAACCTAGGAGATTTCTTCCAACATCCTAAATACCAGCACACCGTCGGATCTATCCGCAACTTTGATTTCTCTTTCCTTATAGAATCTCTTTGAATTCATCCCTTAATTCCATCTTGCTATTTTCAATCTGTTTCACTAACCCCTTGCAAGGATGCAATTCATCTGGCCCTAAACATTTCTGTCAGGTCTCAAGGCTCAATCCTGCCTCTTCATCCTGTTCTTCACAGCTGCCTGGTGGAAGACACACGCACTCTCTTGGGAAAAATCTGAACCAAAATAGAAGCAGAGTAACTATCTCCTCTTTATTCCCTGCTGATACTTCGTCATCTCCATTGTGCAATTGGTGTGTGCGGATCTTTTCCTCTTCCTTTTATTTTCAATACATCTCAGGACTGATATAAATCAATCATTGTATCAATTTATTCTGAGCTTTGGTTTTCCATGTTGTTTTTAATGTCCCTGGCAAGTACTCTTCCTCTATGACTTGGTCCTCTTTCCATTTCCTCTGTCCTTTTTTTCCTGAATTTTCACAGACCTTTTGGTACAATAGTTGTCCTCTATCTTTTTCCTTGGACTTATTTGCAGGTCCCGTTGTGCTACATTCAGTGCCCTTTATAATCTGTTTTACTCCCACATTACATAGTTACTTACTTTCCTCCAATGTACCTTGTGTTCCTCTTGAGACTCTTCAGGAAATAGCCGTCAGCAATATAAATCAATAACTTCCTGGAAATTCTGTTTGGTAGAATTGGTTCTATTCAAATCTCTTATTAGTATTTCTCTGAGCTTCCTTGAAGGAATTGCATTCTACTTCTGGGAGGCACTATATATAACTCCTTGCTTAGGTAAGCAGCAACAGAGACAAATATATTACTTTTATTTGTCCCTTGACTTAACTTTAACCAAACTCTTCTATAACGTACAGTATTTGCAAGTTCTTTCAGCTGGATTTTTGAACAAAAATGAGTGCTTTTAGCATTAAAAAGTTAACATTTTTTCCTTCCTTCCTCACTTCATTCCTAACAGGTTATTCCTGCAACTGTTATAATCAAATCATGGGTGTTCTCTCATCAAGACTCCATCCACCTGTTTTTGCCTTCCTGTATTAGGTGTCCAAATTCGTCTTGCTTACTTCTCCCATCTTCTTATGAGCAGTGTGGAAACAATAAAAGACATGACCTTGATAAGTCAATGTTCCCTCTGATGGTTAATTGAATAATTTAGGAGATTCTATTTCTTGCAACATTCCCATTCCATCTATAATGACAAGTCTTAGATATCAAAGTTTTCTTATCTGGCCCCAATAGTATTCAGTTCAAAGTTTTTTTTCATCTAGTTTTCATCTTGCTTTAGCTGAACATGTTATTGCCACTACCTGTGAAGGGCTACACCTTTTGTGCCAGTAGTCTGTCATCCAGGTAATTCTAATGATGTTCTCAGTAACCCATCAAATACGATGTGTTTAAATTCTTTTCAGTTGTGCGTGACTGGAACCTTCTGGGTTGGCAAAGACTGGCTGCATCCCAACTCAACTCCTGAAGGCACAGAGTCTCTTCTCTCAGCAAGATCCTGACACTTCTTTCTGAGCTCCAGTAATGAAAAATATCTTCTACCCTTCTTCCTTCTGAGATCTTTTTTTTTGGCCACTGAGTTTGTTCTTTGATCAAATGTCTTCCTTCGGGAGAGCTGTTTCCATTGCCAATTTCTCTTGCAGAGTCTTTTCTGCTTTATCTGATGAAAGTTCATTCTTTTTCAAGAGCTGAAATGAGTACCTTGCCAAGCCTCTCCGTTTTTCATAGACGGCAGTCCATTTCTCTGGACTGTCACCTATATGAAACACACTGTATTTCTGAGAAGGTTTCTGTGACAACGAATTCATGTTAAAGACTTAACAATGGTCTTCTTTTCTTTCTTCTTCTTAATGCTAAACACAGGGATAGCCTTCAGTAAAACCCTTGCTCTTAGAGGTGTATGATTCGGCTGTATTTCTGAAGATGTTCCCATCATGAATTACAGTACAAAAACTCACACCAGAAAGTGAATTAAAAGCTAACATTCAAACACCACAATGTGAAAAATAGCAACAGGTCAAAATAACGTAAGCCCAAAGCAATTGATGAAAGCAAAACAGTTCTGATTAAAGATTCCTTTCAAACAGCAGGAGAGAAATGATGCCAAACTGGATGACAAGGATTGTGTCCCTGGGCAAAATACGCCACAAGGAGACGACCACCGTGATGACACTTTATGGACACATAGCACCAAATATTCTTTCACATAATTTGGTCTTTAGGTATAAAGGCTTTCAAATCATCGCGATAGCTTGAAAAAAACCTGAAAGCATACAACAATTACTTTCTTCTCCAAATGTCATCATAATCCTGATGCCAATTAATAGTCCCATAGCTGGATTTTTACTCATTACAGCCTGTCATGAAATATACTAGATTACAGGAGCATAGTTGCCTAGGGAATTCTGAGGGTTGAAGTCCACATACCTTCAAGTAGCCAAGACTGATAAACACTGGATTACAGTATTCTACTCTGGAAGTTTCCGGGGCATGGAACACTCCATATGGTTTCACCCGTGATAACTGGGGACTTCCAAGGACAAACATGGAACAATTATCAATATTATGCTGCCAGCTTAATTCTACATCTATATCTACATCTATACACAAGTAATAATGTGTTCAACTAAAGCAGGGTGAAAACTAGACCAAGATCATTAAACCATAACACCTCAAATTGAGTAGATAAAACATTCACCAACAGATGAGCCAATAATGTGCTGCAACAGCCAAAAAAGCTAATACAATCCTGGGTTGTATAAATAGAGGCATAGAATCAAGATCACGTGTTCACCGCTTTATAAAACCCTAGTAAGACCACACCTGGAATACTGCAACCAATTTTGGTCACTGAACTACTTAAAAAGGTGTCGAGGCTTTGGAAAAAGTTCAGAGAAGAGCAACAAAGATGATCAAGGGCCTGGAGACTAAACCATATGAAGAACGGCTACAGGTTTTGGATTTGCCTAGTTTAAGGAAAAGAAGAGTTGGGGCGACATGATAACAGTACAGTCTTCCAGTACTTGAGGGGCTGCCCCAAAGAAGAGGGGGTCAAATTATTCTCCAAAGCACCAGAGGGCAGGACAAGAAACAGTGGATGGAAACTGATCAAGGAGAGAAGCAACCCGCAATTAAGGAGAAACTCCCTAACAGGGAGGACAATTAACCAGTGGAACAGCTGGACACCAGAAATCGCGGGTTCTCCATCACTGGAAGTTTTTAAGAAGAGACAAGACAGTCACTTATCTGAGATGGTGTAGTTTTTCCTGCTTGAGCAGGGGGCTGGACTAGAAGACCTCCAAGGTCCCTTCCAGCTCTATTCTATAAGATCTCCCCATGTCTAGAGGGACCTTCAATACCCTAGACCATTTTCATCATCAGATCAACTGAATTGGATGGAGAGAAGAGTTTGAGGGTCAGTGGAGAATGATCCCTCGCATCAATCCGCTGAATGGTTTCGGCCAGTGATTTCACGCAGATATTCAAAGCATACGAGGGGTACGGGAGAGAAAAACCTTGCATGACCCCAAAAGGCAAAACTGGCCATCTTAAGTATTGGCCAAGGTTTCTGTACACAAATGAAAGCTGTTAATTCAACTGTATATCGAGTGATCTGTTACTGTGACCTGTGCCAAGAATGAAAAGCCAAATTATAAATGATCTAAAATAAAACTGACTAAAATAGAGATATTTTTTTTTCCAACATGAAGCCTGCCACGAGACCAAGACAAAACACTCTTCTTTCTTCAAGGACTTTTTTTCTACCATCATGCATATAAAGACCAATAATTGATATGTTCCAAGGCGACAAAGTTCCAGTAGGCAAACAGGGCCACTTAATCTTTACACTTGCAATTACCATAGTAACAGGTGATATCTGGAGCAAAGCAGCTAGAATCTCACAAAGGAGGGAAACCCAGCTCAGCTCTCCAGGGGGAATCAAGCTTCTTCCTTTTATTCACAGTCTAAATCTGCAACATCTCCATTTCTGATCTCCTTCAGCACGGCCGAATCACAAGCTGCCAACAATATGGATGGTGAATCTTTAAAAAGGGCATTTTTGGCTGAGTACAGGTAGTCCTGGGCTTACAACAGTTCATTTAGTGACAATTCAAAGTTACAACAGACCGTTTTCACTCTTACAACCATTGTAGCTTCCGCGTGCTCACATGATCAAAATTCAGATTAGATTAGATTAGGTTAACAGAGTCAGAAGGGACTTTGTAGGTCATCTAGTAGTCCAACCCTCTGCCCAAGCAGGAGACCCTACACCATTTCTGACAGAAGGTATTCCAGTCTCTTCTTGAAAGCTTCCAATGATGAAGCTCCCACAACTTCTAAAGGCAACTTCTGTTCCATGGGTTCATGGTTCTCACTGTCAGACAACGTCTCCTTATTTCCAGGTTGAATCTCTGATTGATTGATAACTGGTTCATATATATGACCGTTGCCAGTTCCTGGGTTCATTGACAAGCAAAGTCAATGGGGAATCCAGATTCACTTAATTACCGGGTTACTAATTTAATAACTGCAATGATTCACTTAAGTATAGTAAGAAAAGTGACAAAACAGGGAAAAAACCAACTTAACAAATGTTTCACTTAGCAACATAAATTTTGGGCTCAGTTGTGGTCATACCTCGAGGGCTACCTATAATTCCTCCCCGGAAAGCCAGGGCTAGATTTTAGAATAGAATCACAGAGTTGGAAGCAGGGGTGGGTTTCTACCGGTTCTGTCCACCTCTATAGAACCGGTAGCTCTGAAGAGCAGCAGACATAGAACTGGTTCTATGTCTGCTGATGTTTTTGCCCACCCACCCACCTGGGCTCTTACCTGATCTTTATTTCCTGATTTTTCAATTTCAGCTGCCAAACGAGGCACAGCTGCAGTTAAAAAAGCAGGAAAAGTGGGCTGTTTCAAAGGCTGCGTCTCTGCACACAGCATGCTGATGACGATTTACAGGCGTGCGGCTCACGGCATGCAGGGAAGCTCATAAATCCCATGGTAGTTAACCCTGTCGTATCCCACCCCTGGTTGGAAGGGACCTTGTAGGTCTTCTAGTCCAACCCGCTGTTTAGGCAGGAAACCCTGTACCATTTCAGACAAATGGTTATCCCATCTCTTCTTAAAAATTCCAGTGTTGGAGCATTTACAACTTCTGGAGGCAAGTTATTCCATTGATTAATGGTTCTGACTGTCAGAAAATTTCTCTTTAGTTCTAAGTTGCTTCTCTCCTTGATAAGTTTTCACCCATTGACTATTCTATATTGGACTCCTCCAATATAAATATATTTCTCCCTCTCTTTTAATACAGTTTCATTTCTGCAGCCCCCTAATTTAGCTATGGTGCTGATTTTACAACAGCACACTTGTGTTTATTATTTTACGATGGGAAGCTTAGCTATGGTCTGCTTATTATATACTGCCCCAGATGCTGGCTAGGCAAATGAAGGTGTTTATAAATGCATAAAGCAGTGGGATATTTTATGCTGATGTATCATCCTGTACAACAAAGCAAAATTAAAATAAGACAACTGGTTTATGAGAGGGTGTTATTCTTCGCGGGGTTTTGCCCTTCAGGAAAGAAGCGTGGCTGCAGTCCAAGAAATCTCTAATCAGAAGGAAGCACCTCTGCTGCAGCTTTTGCAAATTCTTGTTCATTCCAAATAAAGTGGGAAAACGCAAGCTCGTTCAGCTAGCACAGCTACTGCTGTTCTGTATGCTCATCGGCACATCCAAGTTTTAAAACGAACAATAATTGAATAAATGGACCCAGTTTAACTGCTCTGAGATTAAGAAACCTCGTTCATAATCAAAATATATCTCTACCTGTATATTCAGCAAACTGTGATAGTCGAGAAATAACCAAAAGCAGTCAGAAAGTGTTGGTTGAATTCATAAAACAAGATTAATCAGGTTAGTTACACATCTCTTGACCATGTTTGCACAACACTGGGTGAAGGCAGGCTATCTTGTTAATTACAGTCCGTATGATCTGGAATAGTTGAGCAGAATAGAATAGAATAGAATAGAATAGAATAGAATAGAATAGAATAGAATAGAATAGAATAGAATAGAATAGAATGCAATACAATACAATGCAATACAATGCAATACAATAGAAAACAACAGAATAAGGAATAGGAAGGGAATAAGGAATAAGGAATAGAGTAGAGTAGAGTAGAGTAGAGTAGGATACGATAGGATAGGATAGAATAGAATAGAATAGAATCTGAAAGGGGCCTTGGAGGTCTTCTAGTCCAGCCTGCTACTCAAGCAGGGTCCTGGGATCACGTGACCACCTTTTGCAACCGTCTGACAAGAAAAGTCAATGGGGAAGCCATATTCACTTAACAACCATGTTACTAAATGGAGATTCTCAGTCATCCAGGTCATGGTTGTCCCAAGGTTGCTTTTTTTCCTCAAAAGGCAACTGGACTTTTTGAAAAAAAAATTCTTTTTCAAAGAAAACCCAGAAAGTCCCGTTGCCTCTTGAGGGGGGGGAAAAAAGAGCAACCTTGGGACAGCCGTATCACTAACTTAATCATTGCCACGATCCGCTTAACGAAAAAGGTTGTAAAATGAAGCAAAACTCACTTGAGAAACATTTCACTTAGCTCAGAAACATTGGGCTCCATTGTGGCTGTAAGTCGAGGATGACCTGCATAATAGCCAGAATGTATTAAAGGGATAGACTTGAACACGACAGGTGTGAATGTGCTTGTACCTGGCATCAGCCGGAGGCTTCCTTCCCTTCTACCTTCTTCCTCGGCAGCCAGGTAGGAGGCCCCCCTCGACAGGGTCTCTCCTCTTCCCCCCACCAATTCCCAGGCAAACCAAGGCCTTGGTGCTCTTTCCCCAACTCACATCACCGATGGTTTCCATGGGGATGATGGCAAAGGCAGAACATTCCCCTCACGACCGCCAGTTCCATCATTTAGCTATTATAATCACAGGCTTTTCACTGTCATCTGCAAAGAGAACAAAGTCTTCTCTTTCTCCTCGCTCCCCCCGCCCAATTCTTGAACAAGTTGAAAGAAAACAAGCCAGGTTGGGAAAGGAAAATGTTAAATTCTGAGGCGGCTTCATCAAGCCATCAAGGGGCCAGACAGATGCACAATGTCAGCCTTGGAAGCCATTTTGTACCTGGGAGTGGGGGATTTCATAGAGAGCTGGAAGATTAGACTCAACAACACTCTTTCTCAGAGAGTCAAGGACATGTTGACCTGCACCTGGAGAGGAGTGTCTGGAGGAAGGTCTCCAGTTTGATTGGGCCTCGTGATAGACTAGTGGCTAACTTTTTGGGGCTCCTGTGCCAAAAATTGTGCGCGCTCTTGCACTCTCGTGTGCCAGCACACAGAAGGCAATGCGCCCCCCCACATCCCCTCACTTTTGGTGGGTTTGAGGCCTTTTTCGGCCTCTCAGGCTTGAGGAAAGTTTCTGCAGGCTTTTAGGCCAAAAACTAGCCCCGTTTCATCACTTCTGAAATTTTTGGAAAAACAGGAAGTGATGAAATGGGGCTAGATTTTGGCCTAAAAGCCTGCAGAAGCCTGCAGAAGCCTTCCTACATACAGACACACACTTAAGTTGGTTTCTGGCTGGTTCTACCAGCCACCTGTGCACCCAGGTAGGTAGGAGGGCAAGGCTTCCAGGAACTGCAACTTATGAGCAGAATAGAATAACAGAGTTGGAAGGGACCTTGGAGGTCTTCTAGTCCAACCCCCTGCCGAGGCAGGAAACCCTACACCACTTCAGACAAATGGTTATCCAATCTCTTCTTTAAAATCTCCAGCGTTGGAGAATTCACAGCTTCTGGAGGCAGGTTGTTCCACTGGTTAATTGTTCTAACTGTCAGGAAATTTCTCCTTAGTTATAGGTTGCTTCTCTCCTTGATTAGTTCCCACTAATCCACATTCCACATGTTTGAAGTGGCCTGGACCCTTTAGGGCAGTGGTCTCCAAACTTGGCAACTTTCAGGCTTGTGGACTTCCACACCCAGAATTCCCCAGCCAGCTGGGAGTAGAAGTCCACAAGCCTTAAAGTTGCCAAGTTTGGAGAGCTTTAGGGGATCTTCCTGCAGCTGAGCCGATCCAAGCGAATGCCCCCTCATGCAGGGGAATTTCAATTCTTGCAGAACCGTTTTCTAAAAGAAAGGATTTGGGGGTAAAACATCCTAGTTTTTCTGGTTTTATTCTCCTCGTTACGTTCAAGAAGGTGGAAAGTAGGCAGAAGTTTAGCAACTGTCCCCCTTAGAAGCAAAAGCCCCAGCTCCATTCTTCATTTTTAAAAGAATGCCTCCCCCATAGCACCATTATTAGAATTTCAAATGAAGGTGAGTTTAACCCTCAAGACTTTAACAAACTTATTCACAGAGGGGTTTTTGTACTTCTTTCTTTTTGCCGCATTTGACATTCTGACAGAAAGCGAGTCACCTTAAACTGCAAATAAGGAAAAGAAAAAAAAAATCTGAATTTCTCCCGAAGAGAGAAAAGATGGATAGAAAATTTAAATTTGTCCCATTTCCATCAAGATGGAGCCTGGGCTGCCTGCCAGAGGTTTAGCACTTGGATTGATGGGCTGGGATATTAAAAAGGACCTTGTGAAATAAAGTATGCCCAGGTCTCTACGGAAGACCAGATTTCATTTTTCTGAGAACCTATTCCATTCTTGTTTTAAAACGAAGAGATAAATAGCAAGATTCTAGTCCTTCTGCTCTGAAAGGCTTGCTTAAAAATACCTAGAAAAGAGTAGCTGAAATTTCAGAGAAGGTGCAAAGTGAATGTTTCAAATTCCACAGAATAGCAATAGCACTTAGACTTATATACCGCTTCACAGGGCTTTACAGCCCTCTCTAAGCGGTTTACAGAGTCAGCCTCTTGCCCCCAATAATCTGAGTCCTCATTTTACCCACCTCGGAAGGATGGAAGGCTGAGTCAACCTTGAGCCTGGTGGGATTTGAACTGCTGACTGTGGGCAGAGTTAGCCTGCAATACTGCAGGGGAGGGAGGGAGGGAGGGAGGGAGGAAGGGAGGGAGGGAGGGAGGAGGAAGGGAGGGAGGGAGGGAGGAAGGAAGGAAGGAAAATAGCAATAGCACTTAGATTTATATACCGCTTCACAGAGCTTTCCAGCCCTAAGCAGTTTACAGAGTCAGCCTCTTGCCCCCAATAATCTGGGTCCTCATTTTACCCACCTCGGAAGGATGGAAGGCAGAGCCTGGTGAGAATCAAACTTCCAAATTGCAGTCAGCAGAAGTAGCTTGCAGTACTGCACCCTGACCACTGCGCCACCGTGGCTCTTATAAATGCAGGATCTTGTCTGCAGTCAGGGGCTGGCCGGGACCCCTGTAGTGTCTGGAAGAAAGGGAGGGCTCTTCTTGAGAAGCTTCAGGGAAAGGAACCTTCGGGCCAACTCAGAGGAAGGGAAGTCATCAGCTTATTGCTGATGACTTCCCTTCCTCTGAGTTGGCCCGAAGGTGAGAAGGTTAAAGAGTGCTAATTAGTGTAGCAAGCTACAAATTAGATCTTTGTTATTCTTTGGCAAGGACATCCCTCTCCCACAGGGTGAAGTTTGTTTTTCTAAGTCAGAATTTTCCCTTATCGGGATAGGAAAAAAAACATTTCCACCAGGAGACATACCAATGAAAAGAGCCAACATGAACCCGGGGAGGATTCACCTGACTGGAGACACCAAATTCTCCCTCTTTTGGGAGAAGAAAATGGTGAGGAAGGAGTCGGCTGTGCTTAAAGGTGCCCATACTCCTAAAATGCCTGCTGAGAAGGCTTCCGCTATGCCCCTCTGCTGAGGACAGATCTGGGCCCAAAAGCAAAGAGCGGTTTCTCCACCTTGGCCCCTTGAAGATGGGACTTCAAAGCCAGCTGGGGAATCCTGGGAGTTGAAGTCCACACACCTTCAAGTGGCCAAGATTGAGGAAGACTGGCATGACCTGAGCAGAATGATCCTGTTTCCAGAAGATGCTTCCCTGATGTTTCTCTGCATCAGAATGAATGGGAGAGAGCAGGTCACTCTGACTCTCCAACTCACTGGCAAGAACAAGGTTCCTCAGGAGATCTGGAGAAAGTTAGATCGGCAACAGGTTGTATGTGTGTGTGTGTGTGTGTGTGTGTGTGTGTGTGTGAGAGAGAGAGAGAGAGAGAGAGAGAGAGAGAGAGAGAGAGAGAGATGTGGGAGCGGGATGATTGGCCAAAGCAGTGTAAAGTTCATCCTCAAGGACCAAGAAGAGAAAATAGAATTTGGTCAGGGTTCCAGGCAGTGGTGATATTCAGCCGGTTCGCACCGGTTCAAGAGAACCGGTAGCCAGGGTTTGGCGTCGGTCGCCAAACCGGTAGTAAGTTCTGGCTGGCCACGCCCCTGCCCTGGTCACCCAGTTGCTGCTGGCTCACTTGCCCTGCCCACCTGATGCTCACCCCTTAAGGTATTTCTTTTTTTTCCCTCCCGACGATCAGCTGTTCATACAATCAGCTGTGCCGGGATTTCCCTTCCTGAGCCCCAGGGGAGCCTTCTGGAAGCAAAAATGCCCTCCCAGGAGGCCCCCAAAAAGGGTGGGGGGTGGCTGCAAAAAAGCAAAAAAAAGCCACACCCACCCAGTCACATGGCCATGCCCACCTGGCCACGCCCACCAAGCCACGCCCACAGAACTAGTAGTAAAAAAAATTGAATTCCACCACTGGTTTCAGGAGTGTCTATCAAAGGCAGAACTAATCTCCCTACGACGCCTGACTTTTAAAACACATTTCTTTGAAAATAATTATAAAGCTGGTTTAACGCAAGATAAAATACCACCTTTCACACCAGATATATTTGCACAAATGATTTCAGGCCTTCCTGGGGTTTATCCGAGATAGCAATAGCACTTATATCTATATTCCACCCCATAATGCTTTCCAGCCCTCTCTAAGCAGTTCACAGTCAGCCTCTTTCCCCCAACAATTTGGGTCCTCATTTTACTCCTCTCACACAGACAGAAGGATGAGTCAGCCTTGGGCCGGTCAGGATCGAACTCCTGGCAATGAGCAGAGTTAGCCTGCAATGATGCATTCTAACAACTGTGCCACCACAGCTCCTAGGAGATGGCAAAGAGCCTACGTGAAGTTGATTAGCCCTAGTCCACCATGGCAGCCATTTTGTGAGTGTGTCCAGTGCAGTACACCACCTTGGAATGACTCTAGATGCCTTTCAAGAGACAGCTTAGCAATCTCAGGTGCCAAAGGGCTTTGCCAACAGACACCAGGCCCTTGCCAGGAATGTCCACATCCAATGCTTCTTTGCAATTGGCCTTTTTTTATCTCCCCAGCATCCATCAACCAAAGATGGCATTGGAGGTTGCAACAAACACACATTCATGCTTAAGGAAGAGTTCAACCAATTTAAATCCAAGAAAAAGAATCCAGCCTGCAGAATTGTGGGAAATGCAATTGATTAGACAACACGGTGCCAGCACAAAAGTCCAGCCTGAAGGTCAAGATAAGATAGGTGAGATAATTTAGAAAAGGCAAGAGAGGGAACTAGATGATGCTTAGAATTTGGGGAGGAAATTGTGCACACAAATACATGTATCCTAATACTGTAGTATGAGGCTCCCGTGAACTTACATCTTAAGAATGCAAACTAGAAAACTTGCATATCAAACTTGGTTGGCAAATAATAGGCAAAGAAGAGGAGATGAAGAGGAACGCCTTGAGAAAAACTTGAGATTCGATCCATGAAATTACAGTATATTTTATAATTTATAAGATTTATGCCTTATATTGCTTAATCAATACTGTGCAAATGAGTTCCTTGTCTTCAAAACTTCCCTTTTTTGAATATTTGAGAGTAAAATCAATTCCAATTCAAGTTAAGTTATTTTCTTGAACCTTGCTGCAAAATTTCAGATTCCCCGGATTACAGAACGCATCTCTTTCCTCTATTCAAGCGAAGAACAAATGCAGGGGAGCCAATGTAAGAGCTTTGTGTCTCTTCATCCATTCTAGTCTTCATCCATTCAACCTTGTGCCCCCTCAGGATTGAACTCCAGGCTGTGGGCAAAGTTTTTAGCTGCAACACTACATTTTATCCACTGCTCCACCAGTGGTTTGTATTTTACTTTTTAGATTTGTATCCCGTCTTTCCTCCCGGAGATCGAGGCAACATACCGGACACTCTCTCCTCCCATTTTCCTCACAACAACATCCCTGTGAGGTGGCCTCAGGTGTGAGGGAGCAACTGCCCCAAAATTATTCAGTTAGGTTCAGTGGCTGAAAGTGGACTTGAACCTGGTTCTCCCAAATTAATTTAACACCCTAAGTCTTATTAGGATTCTTCATAATCTTTGTATTCATGTTTTTGGTCATAAATGACAATTATTATCTTGTGATCTCTCCAATGCACACATGCGCGCGCGCGCACACACACACACACACACACACACACACGAGAGCCAGAGCTACTGCTCTTCTGGGTATTCAATATTAAATGTGAAGAAGATTGACAAGTTCAGATACTGGCAACCGCGGGGAGCCATCCTCTTTGAGCTCTGCCAGAGCGAGATTTCCTCTGCTCCACTGTCGGAAGTTAAACCCACCCTTCTCCTAGGAATAAAATAGAATTCTTTATTGGCCAAGTGTGATTGGACATAGAAGGAATTTGTCTTTGGTGCAAATGCCCTCAGTGTACATAAAAGAAAAGATACATTCGTCAAGAGTCAAGAATCATAAGGTACAACACTTAATAATAATCAAAGGGTACAATAAGCAATCAAATCATACTAGGAAACAGTCAATATAAATCATAAGGATACAAGCGACAAAGTTACAGTCCTCCAGTCACAATTGGGAGGGGATGGGTGATAAGGAGTGATGAGAAGATTAATAAGTAATAGTACTGCAGACTTTGTAAATAGTTGGACAGTGTTGAGGGGATTTTTTGGTTAGCAGAGTGATGGCTTTCGGGGAAAAACTGCCCTTGTGTCTAATTGTACTGGTGTGCAGGGCTCTATAGCAAGTTGTTTTGAGGGAAGGAGTTGAAACAATTTATGTCTGGGAAGTGACGGGTCTGTAAATATTTTCACAGCCCTATATGAAATATGAAATATTTTAGGATATACTAAAAAGGCAAAAGATTTCCCCTAAAAAGAGAAGTAGGAACTCAGAGAGGCAGAAACTCGGCCCCATACCTTTGCTAATGGGCCATTAAGGCCTGGGCCAGTCTATTCTACACAACAAAGATCTACCTCCTTCAGGCAGACCCATAACAGGAATTGCCCAAAGTCCTTTCATTACATCATCACCCAGCACGGCTCAACCAAGCCTGGGGCTCAGGACAGCCTACAGAGTTGCCTCTGTATGGCCCCATGGGAGTCTGACAACCAATCAGAATACAAGCTCAAATTCAAATCCCAACCAAGGGACTCTCAGCATCTCTTCCCTTTTCACCCAGGATCTCCAAGCCATGTGGTCCTGTCCACCATTAAACCATCTTTCCAAACAGCCTCCGTGTTTCCAGTATCTTTCCCCCCCGCTTGGAACTGAACCCAGAAGGATGACACCACCATACCACACATCTTGCAAAGGTTGAGTTGCACACAGAAACATCTGCAGAAGGTTCCGTATCTCCAAGATGGTCATTACAACACTACAGTCAAAGCCCACTGTGCTTTTGCTGTTCAGAAAGGCCAGGGCTTCGGCCAACAAAGCCCGCCATCACTGACACAACCTAGAACTAAGGAGAAATTTCTTGACAGTGAGAACAATTAACTGGTGGAATGGCTTTCTTCCAGAAACTGTGGGTGCTCCGTCCCTGGAGGTGTTTTAGAAGAGATTGGACAACCCCTTGACCGGCATGGTATAGGGTCTCCTGCTTCAGCAAGGGTTGGACTAGAAGACCTCTAAGGTCCCTTCCAACTCTATTATTCTGCATACAGGTTTCTCCACCATCCCAACTCTGTCTCCAGCTCTGCAAATTTATTATTCCAAGGTGCACTTGGTGTTTTCTCATCTATCCCACTCAATCAAGAAGAACGTTGGATACTTTTCCTTTACTCTCTGCCCTGAATAATTCAAGTTCCTATGGAGAAATTAGAGGAGGCAATCTGCTGAAAATTTGCTAATTGGTCCCTTCTGATATCCACTTTCCTTGCTGTAGCTGAGCTGTTTTGTTCTAATCAGAAAATGGGTTTATTTTTTCTCAGAGACTGGCTTAAAAACACAATCTAGGCACAATCAGACAAGAGTTGATCCAGCAACCGAGGAGAAAGTTGTAGGCACTGCTTGGATGGGAGGCCGTCTGGAGATCTTATCTGGGTCACACGGAATATCACAAAAGTGGAACGGAGAAGAAATAATTGGCTAAACCCAAAAGGCTTTCAGGTTGAGATATGCAATGGGATCATTGCCATTTCTATTTCTGAATCAAACAGCAGAAAGAAATACATATTTCTAAAAATAGGGTGCTTAGGATCCAATGGCTAGACCTTTCTGACAACTTGTGTGCAGTGTCCACATTAAAAGTGAACAACCGCAACATTAAGTTGACCTATAGGCAGGAGCCCTAGGCCAATCTTGACTTGGATTTTTTGCCTTCTTGTGAGGCAAGAAACACGCTAAAACAGACTCATACGTTTGTTTTAATGAAGCTTAGTAGAGTTTTGAGAAGCAAAGTAAAGACAAAAAAAACCACAAACAAATGTGCCCCAAAACATAGAATAACAGAGTTGGGGGGGACCTCTTCTAGCCTCTGCTCAAGCACAAGATTTTATGTCACTTCAGGCTGTTGAGTCTCTTCTTTAAAAACCTCCAGTGTTGGAGCATCCACAACTTCTGGTGGCAAACAGTTTCACTGGTTAATTGTCCTCACTGTTAGGAAGTTTCCCCTGAATTCCAGGTTGCTTCTCTCTTTGATTAGTTTCCATCCATTGTTTCTTGCCTTGCCTTTGAGGTGCTTTGGAGAATAGTTTGCCCCCCCTCTTCTTTGGGGCAGCCCCTCAAATACTGGAAAATACCCAGAATCTCAACCTCACCCATCTGTGACACCTCCCCCACCAATACCTTCTTGCAAAAATAAAGGTAGAAAGGTGTGAATCTTCTGTAGAAGACCTCGTATTTCAAAGAGGAAAAGGTTAAGTACAGTGAATACTGTTATAACCAAGCATAGACTTGGCTGGTTTCCATGCTTTCTACCTTTGATCAGAAGGGGTTTGTTCATTAAGACTTCATTAGGATCCTCTGACTTGAAAAGTTAGGATGATGGCTTTCCACCAGCACAGCCTGAATTACAGTAGATCTGGTCACTCCAGGCACTAACCACCTAAACCAGGAGGAATGGCCATAGGAGGAGAAAATCGCCGCCAGAAGAAGTATCAATGGTGCTTTGTTCTTCTAAAGGCAACCAGGCTGTTCTTTGGAGGAGGAGGAGGAGGAGGAGGAGGAGGAGGAGGAGGAGGAGGAGGAGGAAGAAGAAGAAGAAGAAGAAGAAGAAGAAGAAGAAGAAGAAGAAGAAGAAGAAGAAGAAGAAGAAGAAGAAGAAGAAGAAGAAGAAGAAGAAGAAGAAGAAGAAGACATTTTGCTTCTTATCCAAGAAGTTTCATCAGTTCTGATGGCCGTAGGATGGAAGGATAGGTACTGACATTGAAGATTCGATAATAGGGAGGGATCCTCCCACCCACAGAACTGATGAAGCTTCTTGGATGACAAATGGAATGTTTTCTGCTTCTTCAAAGAACAAAAACCAGTCTATTTGCCTTTTTGAAGAAAAAAGAAAAAAAGCACCTTTATGACAACTGTGACCTGGATGACTAAGAATCTCCTCAGATATTTGTTGGAAGAAATTAGACTTCTTTCCCTGTAAGGATAAAACAGGTGGGAACATCTGGACTTCTTCAAGATGGTCAATGGGTCAAACGGCCTTAGGAGCCACCATGCCAGTGGCCAAGTGGCTCTTCTTGGAATTCTGGCTTCATGCAAGGACCCCAAGAACACTTGGAGTTACTTTCCAAGTACACCCTTGGCTTTCTCTCTGTTATGGAAATATTGTTGCTGTTTATGAGTCTCCAGTGGAACCGAAACACACTGAGCTGAATTATTCTTTAAAGCAGCAGTTCTCAATCTTGACAACTTTGAAGATGTATGGAATTCAACTCCCAGAAATCATGCCGGCTGGGGAATTGTGGGAATTGAAGTCAACGCCTCTTGACGTTGTTAAGGTTGAGAAATATAGCTTAAAAGGTTCAAAAACTGATCCTGCAATGTTAAGCCCCTTCTACCAATCAGATCTTCCTTTCTAAGCATGGCAGACAGGATGGTGTATGGTCCCCTGCTTAGGCAGGGGGTTGGACTAGATGACCTGCAAGGTCCCTTCCAACTCTGATTCTCTGTAAATGGTGAGACCTCAAACCACCCAAAAGCTATTTCATACCACAACACCAGAATTTAAGTTTGGCCCCACTCTTCATTTAACATCCTTGGATACATTTAAAACAGAAGAATATCACAGGTAGAAGGTTTTTTTTTTCCTAATTTCCCTCGTAAAGAGCAGGACATTGAGCCATGAGTATGCAGTGATTTTGCAGAAGGTTTTGGCAGAATGACCTTGGCAGGATTGGAAGATGCTCTTTTAAGCTGAAAAAACAATGCCAGTACACGTCTTTAAATGCCCCAAGAAACAGGAACACCTAATGAGATAAAAGGCCCCTGCTCTGCTTGGTAAGGCCTCTTCCAGGATGCTCTGACTATTGTAATAAATTTATTAAACTTGGAATATTTTTACAAGTTATCAGGTTTGTGCCTCTTGCCTGCCATGATTCCAGGAAGCTGTGTATCTACTAACTTCAATCAGAATTGCGCTGGAAGGGACCTCGGAGGTCTTCTAGTCCAGCCCCCTGGTCACGCAGGAGAACCTATACCATTTCAGACAAGTGATTGTCCAGTCTATTCTTAAAAGCCTCCAGTGATAGAGCACCCACGACTTCTAACAGCAACTCCTGATCCACTGGTTTCACTGTTCCACTAAGCAGGACTCTCCCACACAAAGAGAAGAGAAGAGAAGAGAAGAGAAGAGAAGAGAAGAGAAGAGAAGAGAAGAGAAGAGAAGAGGTTGAGTTGGAAGGGAGCTTGAAGGTCTTCTAGTCCAACCCCCTGCCTAGGCAGGAAATCCTATACCACTTCAGACAAACTGTTATCTAATCTTTTCTTAAAATCTTCCGGTGTTGGAATCGCCCACAACTTCTGGAGGCAAACAGTTCCACTGGTTATTTGTTCTCACTGTCAGGAAGTTTCTGCTTCCTTCTAAGTTGCTTCTCTCCTTGATTAGTTTCCACCCGTTGCTTCTTGTCCTGCCCTCGGGGTGCTTAATATTTCAAGGATGGAACCTTGGCATTCTGCACTTTAAACAAGTCCTCAGTTATTTACCTGGTACTGAAAGTAGATTCATAAGCTAAACCTCACTTGACATTATACTTTAAGCCAAGCCCAACATACATAATTTAAATTCACCCTTTAAATGAATCGATAAATTTATGCCTGGAAACCTTATTGAAAACCCAGACCTAAATCTGCCAGCATATAAATCTCCAGGCAACCTTTAATCACTTTTGCAGAGCTTTCTCCATCCCCCAAATTCTAGGAACTTGTCACAATCACAGAAACCCATGAAAAGCCATCCGTGTGGGGAGGTTGCTCCCCTATTGGACAATGGGGAAGATAAGCCCACCTCCAACTCTCATTTCTGACCTAAGGCAGCCAGAACCCAAATGAAAACTGCCCACAGCACAGATTACCTAAACCCCTCTAGGACTGGGTTCAAGCCCAGTTCTGGGCAAAAGCCATGCTGGTATTTCGACTGAAAACCTTCATTGAATGGGGGAACTGCACCCTCCCCATCTTTAAACCTCCCAGTCAGTGGTGGGATTCAAAAAAAATTACTACTGGTTCTGTAGGTGTGGCTTGGTGGGCGTGGCAGGGGAAGGATACTATAAAATTCCCATTCCCTCCCCACCAGAGGTGGTATTCAGCAGGTTCTGACTGGTTCTGGAGAACAGGTAGTGGACATTTTGAGTAGTTCAGAGAACCTGCCAATCCCGCCTCTGACTGGCCTTGCCAACCCCATCTCTTCTCTGCCTCCCAAGTCCCAGCTGATCGGCTGGGTCTTCTTTGGTTGCCCTGCACAGAAGAACGGAGCTGGAAAGCAGGTTAGTGGGATGGGGAGAGAATGGGGATTTTGCAGTATCCTTCCCCTGCCACGCCCACCAAACCACACCACGCCCAGCAAGTACATCCACAGAACCGGTAGTAAAAATATTTGCATCCCACCCAGGCCTGCCCCCATCAAGGCTCTGCCTCCCACTGAGTCCCAGACAATCAGCTGGGTTTCCTTTGGTTGCCCTACCCAGAAGAAGGGAGCTGGAAAGCAGGTTAGTGTGGTGGGGAGGGAATGTGGATTTTGCAGTATCTTTCCCCTGCCCCGCCCACCAAGCCACGCCCACAGAACTGGTAGTAAAAAAATGAAACCCACCGTTGCTCCCCACTCTTGGGGAAGGATATACTGCAAAATCTCCCTTCCCTCCCCACCCCACTAACCTGCTTTCCAGCTCCATTCTCCTGTGCAGGGCAACCAAAGGAGACCCAGCCGATCAGCTGGGACTCAATGGGAGGCGGAGAAGAGATGGGGTTGGCGGGGCCAGTCAGAGGCGGGATTGGCCAGTTCTCTGAACTACTCGACATTTCTGCTACTGGTTCTCCAGAACTGGTCAGAACCTGCTGAATTCCACCTTTGTTCCCAGTGGCCTTTGATAGCCCTGGTCATTCTGTCTTTCTGGATGACCTGCGACGGATGGGGCACTGCACTGCAATGGGTCTACTCCTTTCTCAGCAGGAGAAGGAAAGAGACGAGAGAGCAGCAGCTGAAGACGGATGAGATCCCAGATCGTCCTTCTTTCTCTCCTGCTACGTGAAGTGTTGGGAAAGGTGGACCATCAGAATGGCAAAGATCCTCGGGTGCAGCTCTCTACTCCGGAATGTTCCAGAGACGCGGTGGAAGGGTGTGAAGATGATGAGGGAGTGGATCGTGAGAAACGGGCTAAAGATGAAGCTCTGCTAAAATGCCCAGTTTGTCCAGAAATTGCCTGGTTCTCCATCAGCTTCAACTATAACGCCAGATGGGTTGGCATTCCCTGAAGGAGCAGCTCCGTGACTTTGGGGTTCTTCTCAAATTCCTAGGCAGACTTCTAGGTAGGAAGGTGGAGGCTGGGACTTTGCACCTAATGAGGCACTTCTGGAACCTGAAAACAGTAACAAGAGAAGCTCACCCTCCCCTCCTCCAGGACTCGCCAATTTCTCATGCCCGGCTTAGGACAGTCTTTGAAGGCTTCCCAGGAACAGCAGTCGGTGCAAAGACAGTGACACTTGGGGACTGTTGTGGTTCGCCGGCAGCAGGTGTGGACAGCTGAGGAATGCGAGGACTCAGTTGAGGGGCCAGGACCATTAGGGAGTGGATTGTTGCCTTCCGAGATTGTGGGGGCTGGCAGCAGCGATGAGGAGGTTCCCGAGGAGCCTATGCCAAGTGCACGTGCATGCAGGATTGCTCGGAGGAAAGAGCAGCTGCAGCAGCACAGGCGACTCGGGAGTAAGGCTGCAAGGTAATGGCCCCTCCTTCAAGAAGATAAAAGGCAACTGTGAAGCGAAAGTTCTTTGCAGGAAGCAAAGACATTTTGAAACTTGAGGCTCGTGGATATTGCAGTATCTTAGTTGATATTTGAAGACTCTTGTGTTGTAAAATATTTCTAGGTAACCTTATCTGCTATTCTTGGCAGCCTCGCATAGTTTGGCAAGGCTTGTGCTTATCAAAGTTAATTAGTTTGCAGCAGCCTTTTAACCAGGGATTCATAAGAATCATTAAAAGATTTCTGTTCCCCTTTGGTTCATGTTTGTTTTATTGGACAAAGGTTTGGGTCAGAACAGTGACAGGGAAAAGCAGTGACAGCCAGACAACACCCGTTTCGGGGGACCAGTTGTGAGAAGCGCTTCTCAGACAGTCACAAGCAAACAGCCTGGCATTAGACTAGTCTGTTACCAAAACAACCACAAGAAGAAACAGATGGAAACTGCCTCTCCCACTCAAAAGAGGATGGCCTTTAGCCCTTGGCATCGCTTGGGTGAGAAAAGAAGTGCAAAAATTTGAACATGGATTTCGCTATAATTGGAGCTTCCGTGCGATGCAGGTGGTCACTGGAATTCTTCTGCACTGTTTATTTAGCTTTTCTATAATAAGCCAACTTATCTGGTGTCCTTGGAAATCCATTCTTGTAAATTTATTCCCTAGCCAGGCAAGAGAAGTCTTTAGAGCTGCATCGGCTTCCAATTCAAATCCTTAAAACACTCCACAGTGCAATGCCCGGAAACATCCCACAACCGTTTTCTTCGTGTAGAACCAACTTGTCCTGGGCAGGGTCATCTCCCCCCATAAGCGAGGCTTGGAGCTTTGGTGGTGCAGTGGTTAGAGTGCAGTACTGCAGGCTCCTTCTGCTGACTACCGGCTGCCTGCAATTTGGCAGATCGAATCCCACCAGGCTCAAGGTTGACTCAGCCTTCCATCCTTCCGAGGTGGGTTAAACAAGGACCCAGATTGTTGGGGGCCAGAGGCTGAGTCTGTAAACTGCTTAGAGAGGGCTGTAAAAACACTGGGAAGTGGTATAGAAGTCTAAGTGCTATTGCCCTTCCTTCCTTCCTTCCTCCCTCCCTCCCTCCCTTCCTTCCTTCCTTCCTCTTAGAATGCAGCATTGCAGGCTGACTCTGCCGACTGCTAACAGTTCAATCCTGACCAGGCTCCAGGTTGACTCAGCCTTCCATCCCTCTGAGATGGGTTAAACAAGGACCCAGATTGTTGGGGGCAAGAGGCTGACTCTGTAAACTGCTTAGAGAGGGCTGCAAAAGCACTGTAAAGCGGTATATAAGTGCTATTGCTATTGCTACTGGAGGGAGGCTGGTTTTGCAGCCAAATTTCAGCACGGAGTTTTGGGTCACTCCATTAAGACCACGTCGTCCAAGGATAAATGGCCCTTATGCTTTAGTCATTAAGTTCCCATAAAGTTGATCATTAAAAAGTAACATAATGAGAGGAGCTTTGTTCGCTGATGTATCTTCTGTGCCTGTTGCTTTTTCTCGCCTGAAGCAGCAAAATACTCACAAGAGGACAGATCCCATTAAAGCAAGACTTTCGGGGCACCTTTCATTCTGAAACAGCTCTTGAAGCATAGAATTCAGATGCCAAGGATGGAAACAGAGACTGTGCGTTCTCCACATTTGCAAAGCCCTCCTGGGGAAATGCAACACCGAGGAAAAGGCATAACAGCTACCCTGGAAGCAAAGGAGGAAGTGGGGCTTGTCCATCTTCTCTGCCTTCAACGTTGGCACGTCAAACTAATCTCTGGAAAGTCCAGTGTCATGTGCCCACCTGAGCCTGAATCTGCAGAGGAGGACAAGCTGGAGCTGATGAAGTTCACGGGGGCAGTTTCAGTGGCTTCGGAGGAATGTGTGGAGAAGCAGCATGAGGCAGCCCAGGACCCCTCGGGGTTGGGATGGCTTGTAGGCAGGGAGGAACGGGGGCAGGATGACCAAGGGAGGGCAAGCAGTGGAGATGAGGAGCGATGGAGCTCAGGCGATGAGCAAGGACCACCCCCTCCTGATCCCTGAGCACGGAGAGTGGAGAGAAGACGGGAACGGCATGGGCCAACCCAACAACTTGGGAGGACAGCGCCCCGCCCCTCTTCACAAGGCACACTGGGGACTGAGACTTAAGGAGATGCTGTGAGGAGGGGCATTTGGGAACTAACACTGAATTTGTAGAGTTTGTGTGCTGTTGAAGACCAAATGTTCAGGACTGCTTGCTTCTTCCTTGCTTCGTGGACTCAGAGCTTTGTTCCTTATTTCGTGGACTCATTTCCCTGTTCCTTTGCTTTGCTGGACTGCATGCAGCCAGAGGCTGCCACACGTGTGTGTGTGTGTGTGTGCATGCACTTTGCTCTGGGATTTGCCAAGAACGTGGGAGCATTTGGGGAAATTTGAAGCATTAAAAGGAAGTTTGAACGCTCAGCTGACTGTGTGGCCTTCGTGCCTTGTCCCGGGTCATCACACCAGATCAGCCAAAAAGCACAAATCCGGCTCTACAAAAACAAATCGAGACACACTAGTTGGTCTTCCCATAATAAATATGCTTGTGAATACTCTTAGTGAGAGTCAGTTTGGTGCAGTGGTTATCAGGCGCTGGGCTAGAAACCAAGAGACTCTGAGCCCTTGAGCCAGCCCCTTTCTTTCAGTCCTAGGAAGAAGGAAATGGCAAACCACTTCTGAAAAATTGTCTCCAGGTGTTCTTCAAGAATCGGACACAACTGAACGTGAGGAAAAGAAGTTCTCCTCAAAGAGGAGTGGCAAAAGCAGTGGGTCTAGCGGCTGTTTGATTTCCGCAGGGTGCTCTGGTTTTGTGGGCAACCGCCCAGAAGATGCCTGTGGGGTTTCTTGGGAACAGAAAGGGAGCTCTTCTGCGGGCTTCCTGGCCACCTGCTGGTCTTGTGAAACAGCTTTAGATTTCTTTGGGCGCTCTTTGGAAGAGCCCCTCTTGATGACTGGGGCAACAGATCCTCACCGGGGGTGGGGAAGCGAGTTTCTACGAACTACCAATTGCCCCGCTGCTGACCTGGGCTTCTTTTTATGGTTTTATTTTGGGCAGGTGGGGCTGCATCCTTTTGTCACTCCCTTGGTTGTTTGCTGATTAGACTTTTCATCTCACATTTTGGGAGAAATACTAGGTGGCAACCACATAAATGTTTGGGGCATCAATGAAAATCACACCCTTTGGTGATTCTGATGCAAGAGAAGGGCCAGGTTTCTGTCTTCTCAGCTTTTGTAGACCAGGTTGGCAGGTTGATAAGGTTTCATGCCTTGGGGAGGGGATTGGACTAGAAGTCCTCCAAGGTCCCTTTCCAGCCGGACGATTCTGTAAGATGTAACAAGTGCATGGATGACCTTGAGTAAAGGGGAGCAAAAATGCTGCTTAGGAACAAGGAGAGAAGAGGAGCAGGAGCCCCGGATGGTCAAAGAAAGAAACTAAGAAAAAAAGGTCCATCCAAACGGAGCAAACGGTTAAAAGTGGAAGAAGGGAAGTTTGTAGTTTTGAAACTGGCAAGATTGACAGGTAAACCAGACAGGATGCATGAGCAGATGAGCTAAATAACATCATTGTAAGATTGGACGACCCAAAAATCCCCACTAATTTATTGCAGGTATAGGACTTAGGGTTGCGAAGTCCAGGCTGGGTTGGATTTTCTGCCTGGAACCTCGTCACAAGGCGATCGGCCTGGATATTCCTCCTCTTTGCCCAGGACGCCTCTGGTAATGGGCAGCCCTCTCACTTGATTAAATATTGGAGTTGTCTTCTGGGCCACCTCAAATCAAGGATTTGCTGCACCTCATAATGGGTTTGGCCTCCTGTGATCACGGGATCTGGGGGCTCAAGAGGCTGATCCGACCATGGGTTTTAAGAGGCTATTAGGGAATACCGGGTGCATTTTCGCTAACAGTCGGGGCAACTTCAGTTGGACCATGACTGGGTTGATGACCTTGACTATGGGGAATGGGTCCTATGAACTTTGCCCCCAATTTCTTGCTAAGGGAGTCTTGACCTCACGGATTTAGTGGAGAGCCGGAATCCTGACAAAGATGACATTAGCAGAATCTTGCAAGTCTGAAAGTACAAAACTCCTCACTTCCACTTTTAACTGCTCATTCCATTAGGGTGAATCCTTCCTTAGTTTCTTTCTCCAACTGTTAAGCAACTGAGGACTCCCACCCCTCTTCTCTGAGAGTTCCTTGGGCAGCAACTCTTGTCCCCTTTCCTCAAGATCATCCTGTTATACCAGGGTCTCCAAACTTGGACAACTTTAAGACTTGTGGACTTCAACTTCCATAATTCTCCAGCCAGAGCTGGCTGGAGAATTATGGAAGTTGAAGTCCACAAGTCTTAAAGTTGTCCAAGTTTGGAGACCTCTGTGTTATACCAATGCCACAACACTCAGAAGAGCCACAGGGGGCTGCTTTGCCCCACTCAGCCAATGTCCACGAAAACAAAAGGAGGACAATTGAAAAAAACCTGTAAGGACAAATCCTGTCCTATTCCTGAACCAGAATAGAGGCTGGAGGTTAGGACAGGACAAATTGTGTCATCACACCTCTTTGCTGCTTCAAGGACTTCAAGGAAGAAAATGTGTTAAAATGTGTTAATTGATCACAGGATGAGCAATTAAAAAAATATCCTCCTTTATATCAACCATTTGCAAAATGTTTTCCCCGTTTCTTTATCTGAAAGTAAGTCTTGCTCATGATAAGAAAAATCACTCTTCAGTATTCTGTCTGGAGGCATCAGGTGACATTACACACACACACACACACAGAGCTCAGTTTTCCATTCAGGAAGGAAAAATGTAAAAGTATTTCACTTTTTTTTATTATGCAGTGAATCAGATGCTGTTTAAATCTTGTCACCCTTCTGATGGTTTAATTAAGGCCTCCACTGAGCAAAAATGGAACTAAATTTTCTCTGACAGAGAAGCCCAAAGTCTCAAACACGTTGACAGGGTATTTTATGGGAGGGAAGCAAATTAACTGCTAATAACCACCACCCCCTCCCCAAGAGCCACCAGAACAAAGGCCTCTGGTCCATTTGCAGGGAGAGAGAAAAGAGACATCTGCTCCACAACTCAAAACAAGCCATTTACACCAGTTCTCTCAAACATCAAACCTCAGGCCCTTTTCATAATTCAGGAGAGAATCTTCTCACTGCCTGCTGGTGCAAGGGATGCTGAGGCACCCAGAGCAGGTGACAAAACTCGTTGTGGGGGAGGCGGCTGTGGCATGTGCAAAATGCAGCTCGCTACACTGGCTGCCCCACTTCAGGAGGAAACGGTGGTGAAAACACATCCAATTCACAAGGAACTGCGAACGCCCATCAGCTCCCGCAGCCTGCTCCTCACCAGTGCAGCTTCAGGTGTAACTAAATTGCACACAGGTTGCCATAAAGAAGGGTGGGGGGGTGTCAAGCTATTCTCCAAAGCAGGGGTCCCCAACCACCGGTCCCCGGACCAGTCCCGGTCCGTGGAACAATTTCTACCGGGCCGCCGGTTTGCTGGGCGCCGCCATCTTGTTTTGACGAAAAAGTGCTTCCGGTGAGCTTTTCCGGGTAGAAAGCGGCGTTTGGGTGCTGAAAGAATCCTCGCGTCTTAGTTTCATCAAGGGGGGGGGGGTAGCTTCAAACAAAACTAAGGCGCGAGGATTCTTTCAGCACGCATGGCAAGGCGAGCCGAGCGACCGTCCCGAAGCCCATCGACACAGGTACAAAGGAGGAGTTGAAGGTGGCGGGGAGAAGCAGGGGACGGCTGGCTGGCCGGTCGCTCAGCTCGCCTTGCCCTGCGTGCTGATGCCGGTACCGGGCCGCGGAGGATTTTGTGATGCCGGTACCGGGCCGCGGCACAAAAAAGGTTGGGGGCCAGTGCTCCAAAGCACCAGAAAGCAGGACAAGAAGCAATAGATTGAAGATCATTAAAGAGAGATCTGACCTTGAACTAAGGAGAGATTTCCTGACAAAAAAATTAATCAGTGGAACGATGTGCCTCCAGAAGTTGTGGACCCTCCAACACTGGAGATTTTTAAAGAAAAGATTGGAGAACCATTTTATTTATTTATTTTATTCGGTTTGTCAGTTGCTTACAAGATAATAGGTATAAGTAAAAACATAGTTATGAATACATGGATACACATAAGAAAAATAAAAGAAACAGGGCAGGGACGGTAGGCACGTTGGTGCGCTTATGCACGCCCCCTACAGACCTCTTAGGAAAGCGGTGAGGTCAATAGTAGACAGTCTAAGGTTAAAGTTTTGGGGGTTTGGGGAAGAAACCACAGAGTCAAGTAGAGTATTCCAGACATTGACCACTCTGTTGCTGAAGTCGTATTTCCTGCAATCAAGTTTGGTGCGATTAACCTTGAGTTTGTATCTATCTTGTGTTGTTATGGTTGAAGCTGAAGTATTCATTGACAGGTAGGACACTGCAATGTATGATTTTATATACTATACTTAGATCAGACCGAAGGCAGCGTAATTCAAGGTTTTCTAGGTCTAGAATTTCGAGTCTGGTGGCATAAGGTATTCTGCAATGAGTAGAGGAGTGAAGAACTCTTCTTATGAAATATTTCCGGACTAATATTTCTCTTTTGTCTGAAATGGTCAAGGGTTTCCTGCTGGAGCAAGGGGTTGGACTAGATAAGACAACCGATGCCCCTTGGGTCATCCTTTCAGAGATATACCTTACCAAAACAGAAAGAGAATGAGCACGGATGAGCAAAAAAGCAGTGGGAGTGACTTCTAACTTCCTGTTGACAAAGTTTTCCTGTAGGAAGCTGGCAGGTAGTGTCAGAATCACGACCACATGATTGTGGTCAACTGTGGCAACATAGCAGCAGCCACAATTTTGTAAACACAACTGACATTAAGATCCTTGGGATTTCAATTCCATAGAAGAAATGGGGCCCCCGATTTGGTATGGATTCTTTAAGCCAGTGGATTTGAGGTACGTAGCTTGATCCCAAAACATTTGCAGAATAGAATTTTGAAAGCTTGTCAGTGTTTTCTCTTCCTCCCAGCTTTCTCACATTTTCCTGTCTCCTGGACGAAGTCCCTGTTTTGCTAAAGGTAAGGCCCACCCCTCTACTAAGAGAAGGCCTACCTTCTCTATGACCAGGGGTGGGATTCTACAGGTTCGCACCTATTCGCCAGAACCAGTTAACATTCTAAGCAGTTCGGAAAACCGGTTGTTAGAAGAAATTACTGGGCTAATCCTGTAAGGAAGGCAGGAAGGAAACATTCTTGGGTTGCTTACAGAAACTGCCTTTCCGTTATCCCTTATTACAGTCTTGGCAGGACTAGACTTCCTGTCTCTGGAACTTCTCTGGAGTTTTTTTTCCTTCCTTTGCTGGTACTTTGCTTCTGTGAAGTGACCATTCAAAGTTAAAATGGCACTGAAAAAAGTGACTTATGACCGTTTTTCACACTTACGACTGTTGCAGCATCCCCACAGTCATAAGAGTCCAGGCGAGGAGATACGTGCCTCGATGTGAGTGATGTTGAGTTGGCCACACCCAGCCAGTCACATGACCACCAAGCCATGCCCACCAACTAAGCCACGCCCACAGAACCAGTCGTTAAAAATTTGAATCCCACCCCTGTCTATGACTGTCTCTGCTCTTCTACGCTTGCCCTCTGACATTAGCTTTGAGTAGTAGTAGAAACTCAAAGTGTGGACAGAGAAGCCAGGATAGATTCTCCTCCTGGCACTGTTTCTAGATCTGACAATTTCAGCCCAAATTCTTTCTTCACACCCCAATTTTTAAATATTGCAAGGAGCAAAGCTTCCCTCCTGGCATCCGCCTGCTACCACCCAACAACAGGCAGCCTTCAAGCAACATTGAAATGTGGGGAAATGAACAAACCGTTGTTTGATTGCCTAAAGCTGCAAGAAGCAGGGAATCCAATGTATTCCAATCAATAATTTAGATGATTTTAAGACAGATTAAGGCTTGGGACCAGTTTAGTGCAAGCGAAACAAAGTCTGTTAAATAGAATTATTTATTGCACAGCATCTACAACCTCCTTTTAGAAAACAGGTCCCTGGGTGAAAGGCCCTTAAAGGGAAATTCCTCTTACAGAAAAACAAGAACCAACCTCAGAAAGTGTGTGTGTGTGTGTTGCGTGTGGGTACACCCATGTGCAGTAGCTCTGTGAAACTGAAGGAATGGTCTGTCCATGCCCTGCAATCCTCATGCCAACCCTGGAATTTGAACCCAGGTCTCCTACTGTTAGTGCTGTACTTACTGCACACATTTCCCTGAAGAAGAAGTTCAGATTAGGAAAAAAAAAACAGTCCAGTTGCCTTTTGAAAAAGCACCTCTGAGACAATGTGGTTTGATCATCTCTCTATATATAAAAGCAAAATACCATTCACACATCATCACAAAATCTCCAAAACTGTAAAGCCTATAAACTTGAAATTGGGCCCATATGTTCTTCTTGGCTTCTAGGTGCTGACTAAGAAAGGATTTTTCCAAATGACCATCAGAGCATTTAGAGTATTTCCTATATTATTATTATTAACACGCTCTGATGCTAAGGAGTTCTACTCCCCCTCCCCATCTGAAAAGAAACCTGTTCCAAATGCAAAACACAAGCAGAGGAGTTTCAGTTTCAGTGTCACAGCACCAAGCAGCTTTAGTACAGAATAGTTGAGCTAAGCCGTGCCCAGGCTCCTTGCTGTCTCCTCCTTGGTCACACCAAATACTGTTTCAGTTTCCAAACAGCCCTCAATTCTCTCACACACTGACAGGACACTAGCCAGATGAATACCAATGGAAGCTGGTAGGCAGAGGCACAATTTTTATTCCCCTTATTTTCCTCCCAAAATACTAAGCCCGATCACATAGTTTCGTAGCGAAGCACGTATAGAGCTACTATATAATATGCAAAGTAATTCAGTTATGAATGAAAGGGCTAAATATAGATCAAAAGTTATAATTATATCAAAGTGGGTTGCTATGGATTCCTCTTTTCATTCGCGCTCACAGGAGGGTGATCATTGCATGCTACACTATATATCATATACATTTACCTACATGTATAAGAATATATAGTTCTGTGTATATCTAGCTGTTTCACTGTTTTCTTTTTTTTTCTGTTTAATTGTATAAAGGCCAAAAAGAAAAAGTAACTGAGCAATTTGGAAGCCTAGGAAAGAATTACACTGGTCAGTAAAGTATATTTGTTTAGAAAAAGGGTCTGTTCTAAACACATGGTTCAAACATTTACAAAACTGTGAAAGAAATAAGAACGAAAGAACAATTGCATAACAAGAGTTGCAAAAAAACCCAACAACCCTGGAGATTATTTTAATCCTCTGTTCAATCTAAGACAAGAGAGAGCCTTTTATGAAAAAGTTCAAATGACTGATAAAAAGATTAATCTGTCACTGAATGACAGAATAATACCCAAGCAGAATGAAAGAAAAGTGGGGATAAAAGTAGGGATAAAAGAGGATGTAAAAAGCTTGGAACAGAGTAAAATAAAAATTACAAATTTTACCCACGCTGCAAACGTGGGTGAATTGAACTGTAGTAAGTCTTTGGCTTACTACAATTCGTCTAGTGATCAAAATTCAAAGGCTTGGCAAGTGGCTCATATTTACGATGGTTGCAGTGTCCTGAGGTTACGCGATTCCCCCTTTGCCGCTTTCTGAGAAGCAAAGTCGATGGGGAAGCCAGATTAATTTAACAACCCCGTTCCTAAACATGGTTCACTTAACTGTGACATGAAAGGTCGCAGAATACGGCAAAATTCACTTCATGGGTGTCTCGCTTAACAACATAAATTTTGGACTTGATTGTGGTCGTAAGTCGAGGACTACTTTCACTTTATAGGGCCAAGTCTGACACACGGAATTTGCCTCCGGTTGCAGAAGCTCCCAGAGCACATAGAAAGCAACAGAATAATGATAATCGTAATAATGGCAATAAGAGGCGGCACTAAAGAAGATAATAAGGATAAGTAATAATACTACAGCCACACTACGTGGGTTAATATGCATAGACGTTAGACAGAACGGCGAGAATTAGGTGGAACTATACAAAAGGCAATAGGGAAAAGGATGCTTGATAAAAATGTTGAAGCGAAAGAGGGCAAGGATGAGTTTTTAAGATCCATATAAATCAATGACTGCTATAAAAATCAGAGCTGTATAGTTATTGATTTAGAGAAAATGTTTGATAAAAGAAATTACTTGAAGGTTTTTCTCAGGCATAAGGGGTTGAAGACTGGGTCTTGAACATGACGAGAAAGTTATACAACGGAAGTAAAGCATGTTTCAACAAAAAATGGTTTAACTAAGTGAATGGTTTAACTATATACTCAGCTCAATTCAATTCACCCAGATTTGCAGCATGGCATTCTTATTAGCCTACCTGGCTGGGGAATTCTGGGAGTTTGAAGTTCGCATGTCTAGAAATAAGGAGAAATGACATTGAGAACAATCAATCCTTGGAACAGAAGTCGCCTTCAGAAGTTGTGGGAGCTTCATCCCTGGAAGCTTTCAAGAAGAGACTGGACTACCCTCTGTCAGAAATGGTGTAGGGTCTCCTGCTTGTGTGGAGGGGGTTGGACTAGATGACCTACAAGGTCCCTTCCAGCTCTGTCAATCTAATCTAACCTTAAAGTTGCAAAGATTGAGATACACTGAGGTAATATATAGATGTTACAGGATGATTTGCAGGGCTAGAAAGCTATGGAGAGTTTGTAAACTAGTTTTACTTTATGTTATTTTTCTTTAATTTTTACTCCTATAATTTCTTTAGTTTGCTATTTTTTACTCCTTTTCTGCACTCTGCATGACGCTGTGTATCCATGTATGACTTAAAATCAGTCAGACACTGTAGGAGGAGAGCTATGTCAATAGCAAAAAAATCGGGAGGAGTCTGGTAGCACCATGGCTACCAGATTCCTCCCGATTATTTTATTTTTTAAATCTACAAAAAAATGGTAATGGAAGAGGCAGAATTTCTGTTGACTGATCGCTCTTTGGGACTGTTTTATCTTACATTCAGAACTACCATTAGCTACTCAGACAAATACATCTGCCAGACTGTAAAACCATTTCTGATTTATTATCATATTTATAAAACCATGATCTAAAATGTTTGGTAATCATGTAATTGGGAAAGAGCCATTATAGATCCCGGGGAAATTGGAAAGCCATCTAGAATAAAACACACAGAGCTTTTCCTTTACAGAAAAGCTCTCCCCAGAAACCCAAAGAGTCTTTGCAAATCAGCAAAGATTGAGAAAGCACCTCAGGAAAATTGCAATCTGGTTAAAGGTAAAAAGCTGCATTTTTTTCTAAAAAAAAAAATCTCAAACAAAGCCAAGCTTGCTTTATAAAAGGGGAACGTTTTGTTCCATGGGGAAGTTTACCAATGTTCGTTGCAACGAACATGGTGGCATTTTTAGACGCAAGTATATTTCAGTAAGTGGAACAGGGCAGGACATTTTCCAAGCAAAGAGGCTTCCTCCAACCACCAGCAGTGGGAAAACAGCTCTGAGGTTTTAATCCCTCCACCCCCAGATTAGCTTTGTTCAGGTATTTTCCCACGTCATTATAGTTGTGCTTTTAAAGTTGTAGCAACGTTTCGGCA